>VZRQ01009506.1:176288-391801 GCA_013397975.1 Machaerirhynchus nigripectus | reverse complement strand
GTTTCTCATCTGTTCGGGCTCGAAGGTAAAGCTTCACAGAGGAGGGAGATAAAGAACCTGGACTTGTGTGGAGTCCAAAACTCCCACAACCAGCCAGGAGTTTTCACCCTGATGCCTCCTCTTGAACGGAGAGAGAACTGGGAACAGCAGTGATGCCTTCGGCTACGGGATCTCCAGACATCCCTTCTGATGGCCAACAGCAGAGCTGGCCATCTCCCAGGGGTGAGGGGCTTTGGTTCTCTCACAGCCACGTGCCCCAAGGGGTTACCAGGTGCAGGAGCTGGATCTGTGCAGTGCTGTGGGTAGGGCTTGCCCTGCTCTCTGGACCCCTCACTGGTGGTGCTTTTATCACCCAGGTCCCTCCATGCTAAACACACAGGCCTGTGACTCCTGTCCTGTGTCAAACGTGTACAATCCCCCTCTAGCTGGTCTCCTTCCTTCTCCTTGCAGTAAAATAAACGCTTTAATAGGAGAGATAGAGGAAAAAGCAGTGGTTTTTTAGTGTTCCCTGTGGTTTTTTTCCTGTAGTGCCTGTGGAATCTTCTCATCACCATGCCAGAGATGAACGTGATCAGAAGAACATGGACAGAACATGCACTGGGAATTTCAGAGAATTCCCAGTTGACTGACCTGTTTTCAAAGGTTTGTGCCTTTCACAGTGTTTTGGTTAAGAGGTCAAAAATTCCCATTAAATTATGTTTCAGACACCTGAATCTGAGAACAAGCACACACACACACACATGTATGGCTTGAAGGAGTAGAAATTATTTTATCTCATAAAAAAAAATAATCAAAATATTCACGTCTCTATCAGCCATCAGTTCACATTAGGCTGCGTTTAAGGACAACAATTTTGAACTGTGGAGTTCTAATTTTTTCATCTAAATGCATTATTTAAATAAAATGCTCTACTCTCACCTTTAACCAGCAATGTACAGGTATAAATAGGGCACCATTCTGAATTTTTTGATTTAGATGATCTGCCAGAAATGTTTCAGTTCACCCAGTACAACAGCAAGTCCTGGTTAGGGTTTTGGGTGCAGCAGCCAAAATTTAGCCAGCACCCAGCCTCAGCTGCCTCACTTCTGCTGGGTTTGAACATGGCACACAACACACTTTCACGAGCTTGCAATATGCACTACAGAGATACCTGAAAAACCAGCGTGATATAAAAAATGAGAGAGAGCATAAGAATTGAAAGTGTTTGGTGTATTGGGAAACCAGGCCACTCTTGTTTCAATTTTTGTCTGCAGATTGAGTTTAGATATTCATATATGAAAATTGGGAGGCATTTCTTTCTTCTAAGGCTGCACTGTGAGATGAAAGGTTCTTCTTTAAAGGCCTATTTTCCCCTGTCCTGCTGCTTTCTAAATAAAAGAAACTCTTTTCAATTTATTTATTTATTTTTTCCGCCTTTGGTCTCGCCTCACAGAAGCTTTTTCCCTGCCTTTCTGACACCTGGTTGTGGTGAAGGATATCTGCCACCAGAGCTGCACATCAGTGGTGGGACCCTGTCCTGCCACACATCTGTCAGGATATCCACTCCATGGATTTCCACACGTGGAAATGAAGCCAGCTGCAAAAGGTTTCATGGGCATCCATCACCCCAAAATTAATGCTGGTACCAGCGGTATCCAATCACTCTGCGCCTACCACATCACTGCATGTCATTGCTCTGTGCTGAGGTCTCCTTCCTGTGTTGTTAAATCAAACTAAAACAACAAATAGGCCTAAAATTGATCATTGCTGCTCTGGAAACAGTTGTTTAACTCCTTCAAAGTCTGTTTACGTTTGACATTTCTTGAGCAGAGTCCTTTAGAGATAGATATCTTTTTGTAGATCTTCAAACTGAAACTCAAGGCAAATTCAAAAGACTGAAGCTCTTATCAGGGAACTTTGAAAAGTGGATTACTCTGCTTTGGTCTGAAGTTACAGTCCTGCATTTTTCGAATACTTCTGGGTGACTTTATGGTTTTACATCAGGGAGAGCTGTGTGGCTGAATCTGTGCCTGCCTGCTTTAAATTGTACAGGCTCAAATCCATTGCTCCTTATTGCACTGAACCACACAGAGGGCATTGAAATCCATCAGTGCCTTCACAGTCTCAAAATTCTGAAGCAATAGGTGTTCCTAGATTGTGCTGTCTGCAGTTAATAACTCAATTTGGAAGGAACATGGTAATGAATTTATTCTGGAGCTGTGTTCTGTGGTGGAACCTGGAATGCACTTCACTTGGTTTGTCCAGTCTTAATTTGGGCACCCTGGAATTCAACCCCTTCTTCTTGTGGCACTAGAATGGAAAATGGGCTTTTATTCTTTATTACTGCTTTTGAAACTCCTGCTGCCCGCTTTCCAGTAAGGTAGTTAGAGAAAATGCTAAGTAAATACAGACTTAATGGGATTTTCAAGAGCCCTATAAAGAACAAATTCTTTTACTAATTACCAACTTTTCAGGTGCATCTCAGTCACAAATAACTTGGGAACTACAGTAAAGCTTCTTGTTTGTCTTTTATTCTGCTACTAAACAGAATTATTGGTCATTTCCTTGGGCTGCAATGTTCCTGCATTCCACAGGGATGGCCCCACTCCAGCCCAATCCATTTACTGGGAGCGTTGTTCCTTTCATGGGCTCATCCTGCTCTGGGCAGGGTCACCAGGAGCTCTTGGATCTTGGATCAAACTGTGATCCCTTTGCTCTGGAAACTCTGTGGCTGCAGTGCAGGAACCTCAGGAGCTCTGTGTGGCACAAGGCACAGGCTGTGGGGAAATGGGGTCTGGAGCAGGACCCACACTGCTCATCCCCTGCAGAGCCAACGTTCGCCACCACCGCCCTAAAGACGATTCTGAAACCACTGATTCCCTGGCCAAAGAATGTCAACAGATATAAGCAAGTGTCAGTGAAAACGAGAGATATTTTCAAAGTGAAAGTAATGAGAACAGATACTAAGCAATATAAATCACTGCTGTTATCACAGATTTACATTGGTACTTTTGCTATCAGGATTTTTTACTTAATACTGAATAGTTCCTATCAGTTCAACGAGTTTATTGATTTACACCTCTGGAGCAGGCAGACTGTGACTTTCAATTACAGCCTTCTCAATACTGTGAATATTTGTTTGTTTTAATAAGGACAGGAGTGTGGGGAAAGCAAGGTTTCCAAAATAAACTTTTAATTTTGTTGTGCCCAAGAAGACAAGCACCACTTGGGGATACTGTGCGTTGTCCCTTAACAGGGTCCTTATATTCCAGCTTTTAACCTTCTTTGGGTTGATAATCCTTTAGAGTTTCAGAGCATAAAAGCTCCTTATTAAATTGAAAATATAGGTGGGTAAATTCTCTATGAAACTGTGACTTTGGGGGGTTATGTTGGGCAAAATATAGCTTACAATATTTTATTATTTAAGTGTTCAGAAAGCTGATATTCCATGTCACTGTTTGATACTTCAAAGACAGGGAGGGAAAGGGGACGTCTGATGAAAAAAAAAAGGGAATCATAAATAGGGTACTCAGTAAATGTTAATTAGAGCAAAAATATTAATTAAGTGTTAAGAGAGCATAGTGTAAATTGGAATCTTTTACGTATTTCTGTGTAGGGAATTTTGTGCATTGAACACTTTTCTAATAATCAAAATCTCAATAGATTTTTTTTAGCGTTTATTAGAACTTGCAATCCGTGGTGGCCAAGTGTCTGACATAGCTTGGTTTTAATGGAATGAGCTCTGGAGTGAGTTTTGTGGCATTTTCTCTTCCATAAAATAATATATTAGAAACATTCTTTTTACTACTTTTCTAAATTGTTGTGAAAAGGAAATAATAAAAAAATCATTATTTTAAGCAGCAGAAAATGAATGTTTTGCCTACAGCAAGTATCGTGAGGACACTTGTTAAATTATTTGCAGCATCTACAGACGATCAACCCAATCCAACCCAACATCCACCCAATGTTTAATCTGGCCACATATTAAAGAAAAAAAAGTCCAAGAATAAACTAAAATATAAAATAGATCTCTCAACATCTTCATGAAAACAGCTTTTGGAACTCCTTGGTCAGGGAAAAAGTGTTCCTCAACCCTTGTGTGTTTTCTGCAGGTGTGCTGGTATAGTTTGTGCCAGCCCCACTCACCCCCTGAAGTTTCCATATTTAAATATATCTTAAATTTGACATAAATAAAACCCCTGAAATTTTGTTTTCCACTATCTGCTGCAAAGAAACCTGCTCGAAGCGGACTTTACACAGAGTCATCCCCAAAGCCAAGGCAGTGCCCAGTTCCAGTTTGCCTTCAAGCCGCTCTGTTTGGAGGGAAACGCATCGGGCTTTGGGTGAGGACAGCCGGAGAGAAGAGAGCAGCGGGAGCATTCCTGAAAAGCAGCGCTCGTGCTTTGCCCTGGTTTCCCTCCTGCCTCGGCCCGAGGGCTGGGCTGGGCTCTGCCCGCAGGCAGGGCACCACGTCCCTTCGTGGGCACCGCTTAAAAACTCGGCTTTGTTGCTGCAGCTCCCCCCAGCCCCGGGGCCCAGCTGTTCCCGCAGCTGTGCGCGCTGCCGGAGGTGCCACACGCCTTTGAAACACCTTCCCTGGGCTTGAAAGGAGCGCTGCGGAACGCAGCTCTGACAGCCTGCCTTGCTCCAGGGAGAAAGCCTGTTTCATTCATTTGTGCTTTTGATTGTGGTAGAAGGGGCTGTTAGAGTTTAAAGCTGCGGAACCGCTCCGCTGCTGGCAGCACCGGCGCGGTGAAAGTTCTCCTTGGATCTCCTCCTCCTGAGCGCACTCACCTGTGCCCCCAGAGCTGCCCGGGAGGGAGGGCACGGAGCCAGGCTGCCTCTCCTCGTGGTGATTCCTTGGAAAAAAAGGCACTGGGAGGAGAGCAGCACGGAGGGTCAGCTGGAAGGGAGGTGTTTCCTCCCCCGGAGGAGCTGCGGGCAGGCAGGGACTGCTCTTAGAGCACTTTCCTCCTTCCACCGTGCCAGGTGAACCCAGGGGCATCGCCCGGGACTCTGAGAGCCTTTGAACAGGAGAGGGAATGTTCCGTCTGGGAAGGTTTCCTAACAGCTTCACAGTCGTTATCTATTCTGTTGAACCCTCCCAGCCTGTGTTTTGCTCATTACTAGTTTTTCTCCCTTTTCCCCTTTTTTGTTTCTCTTTCCAAAATCTTGCTACTTTCACCTGCCCAGAACTAGAGGTTGAATTTTAAGCTGAGATGTTGTATTCCTTGTTTTCGTGGTACAAAACTGCCTTCCAAAAATTGATATAAAACTGCAGGCCTGTCTGTCCCCCTTGAAAAATGCATCTGCTGGACTATCTGTCGAGTCCTTTCTACAGGATTTTCTCCTGCAGAAAATCATTATTTCTTCAAGTGACATTGAGGGAACGTTGGTTTTGACAGAGCCAAATATGCTGCCCTGCCTCATTGTTAAAAAGCACCTTGAGAAAAGAAATTGATCAAGGGGAAAGAGAAAATGCTTCAAAAAATGTCTTTTTTATGTCTCTTGGAAGCCTGCCTTCATCTTCCCTTCCTCTGTGCACTAGTCTTTGCTCGTTTTAGGATGGCACTGGCCCTTCCCTGCAAAATCTGCATGAAAACAATCGTTCTCGAATGTGATAAAAGCACTCTAGTCAAGTCTAGAGTGAGGACTGGAAAGTTGTAATGCACAATATAGGCTCTAAACCAGTAGCTCACAAGAAATAAACCGTGTGTAACCCTGTGAGAGTGAGAGATTACCATCAGGCTGGAAATCTTCCAGGATAACCAAGGCTTATTTGGGGAGGAAAAGTAGCCAGAAGAACTTTCAGACCTTGCATTCCAGCTGCTGTCTCACCTCTGCACTGGGCAGATACTTGGAAATGCATTCAGCTTTATAGATAAAATGTATTGATTAGTGCAGACTTGGCCACTGAGGCTGGGGAAGACATCATTCAAAAACGGCAGGATTTTCAATGGGTTGGTTGGATAAGAGGCAAAACACGGTAAAATGTTACAATAATTACAAATGATGGTACTTGACGCTAATGAGGAGCCGTATTTAAGAAAGATGTGCTGGTAGAATCAGTCATTAGCAGCTGTTATGTCTGGTAAGCAGCAAGATTTTCTCCAGGCTGGTTCTTCATGATCCCATTGTTCCCCTGGCCCTCACAAACTGCAGGGGAAGGCACAGGGAACATCCCTTTTTTGTCTCTGAGGTTGGATATTTTGTTTGTTTTCTATTTTCTGGCTTGACGTTCGCTACCAAACCAGTCTTACTTTTCAAATATTTTCATTATTAGGGTTTTTATTTGGAAAGGGAAATTGGACATGAGAAGATGAATGGGGTAAATGACAGTAGAAAAAGAAAATAAGCTAATTTGAAAAGATTAAAATGAAATGTTTTGTCATTTTTGTAGAAAAAACAGTTGTGTTAGCATCCCTGTGTGTGCACTTTAACAACCCGAGGTGAACTTGCAAAGGCTTTTGAACTCACTCCATGGACACCCTCTCAAAACAAAATTAACTCCTTCTCTAGTGGTTTATAGTGGTGAAGGTTTATCCCTTGTTAAGACTGAGTGGCACAAAACACTACAAAACCCAGCTGAAGTGACATTTTAGGGTGTGAACAGATCTTATAACTGACCAGGTAGATTATAATTTACTGTGGGTTTTTCCCCTCTGAAGAATTCCTTGCTGGAAATAGCAAAGTGANATCACCCATCTGTAACCACACTCAGCCCTGTGGGCTCTCATTTGCAGACAATAAATCCAATCCTGCTGCAGCCAATGTATTTTAGATGTTTTTCTAAAAGGAATTTAGTTCCCTCCAACTTCCCCAAACGTGTTCTATTCTCTCAGTATGATCTTTTCTGAACTTGTGAGGGAGCAGTTGTGCTGGGCTTGATTCACTGCAGTGCAGCTTTAGCTTTACAGCGGTGAAATTCAGTGGGGCTGGGTGAAATTAGAGTGCAGTGAAACAAACACTGCAGTAAAATGCTTCGGTATGCTGATCAAAACTGATATGAGTCAGAGGAGCACAAGGATTTTGGAGAATAATTATAAATACTACAAAACAGAAGCCTTGCATGCGGAGGTTTCTCAGTGAACTTCAATCCTAACCTCGTTCTTACTTTTGACATGTTTCATCTTTTTTGCTCAGCCTACTGCATCTGAATAATGAAATAGTGACTCTGACACTGAAGCACTGATTTACTCTTCTCAATATTTCACACGTTTTCCTCAATTTTGCATCTGTTTTCTTGCTGGCAGCAACCTCTTCCATCAAAACTGTCAGTGTTTTTTTTCAGAACCACGAGTTTAAGAAAAAATAGGAGGAAAAAAACACCTCCAAACTCTCTGAAGTGGATTTCTTTACTTCAGAAGCACTTCATATGGTAGTTTTCTCTCAAGAGGATATATAGTGGAGATAGTTGAAAAAGAAAAATGGCAATTTAGGAGATCACTAGATAATGCCAGTGGCTGCCTGCTCGCAGCGAGGTGTCAGAGCTGGCAGCTGCAGAGCTGCTGGGAAGGGCCCACTGAGCTGCTGGTGTTCCAGGAGAAGTGGGGAAGTGGGGTTGAAAAGGGGGCTCAGCAAAATTCCACTCCTAAAGCATACCTGTCAGAGGCTGATGCAGGGAGAGCAGGGACTGAGTGCTCCAAAAGATGTGCTTGTTTCTCTGCAGGACAGAATGATTCTCTGTGCTCTGCTGGAAGGTTCATGTTGTTGTGTGTGTACGTGGGGATGCTGAAAAGCTCTCAGCAGAGACATTGCCCAGCTTCCTGCAGCATTCTGTGAGAGCTCTGTCTTTCTCATGCAAGCTAGGTAAAACAGGGAGATGGTTTTTGTAAATGAGTTCTCTGTCTCACACCTGCAGCTGGTTTTCCAAGTTTTTGTTATGGTTCTTTGGGAAAATATTTTGAAACGAGTGTTGTAGAGTCTCAGCCAACCATGCTGAGGTGTGGCTGCTCAAAGGACTAATGCCCTCCTGCCATCTTTGCCAACCACCTCATAAAAGGCCAGATTAATTAATAAATTAATTGGCTTTTCTCCCCGAACCTGGACTTTGTGTCGTGCTTTTTGTCTCCGCCCCTGGCTCAGCAGTGACATATATGTGATTTAAATCACACGTTCTAGGGAGCGGGTTCCAGGCACGGGCTGTGACCAAGGCAGGTGCTGGTTCCTGAGCTGTGGATGTCACCTGCAGCCACGCTGAGCATCCTGATGGAGCAAAACCAGCAAAATTCCCCAGCTGGGTAAAAGCTCTTCTTTCTTTCCTGAAATCTGTGCAACGTTTGAAAGATTCCCTTAACCTGGGAGAGGATGCCAGATGGAAATAAGAAACAGGAAGGACATTTGGTAAAGTCATAATAGCGATGAAAATCAGAGAGAATTTATGAAATATATATAATTTGAATTTTATAACCTATAAATCCTTAATGATAATATTGTTCTATGCTTCTCAATTTAATAATCTACTATAAATTTTACAGTTCATTACAATAGAAACTAATTATTCTCTTCCCACATTTGTCTTCGAGTAGAAGATGTAGGGGAATGAAAGCAGGCAGACACTTTAGTGGCATAAATTTAGAACACTAAAGGTTTAACAAGAAACTTTCATGGCATTTCAGTACACTTCAGTGGGTGCTATTTCAATTTCAGTACGTTTCTTGCTGTTTCTAAGTTATAATAAGTTTTAGAAAGCAGGAAATAAGGCTTCAAAAGCAATTTCCAAATATCTCTATTCAGGAAGTAATAATAGTAATAATTTTATTGCTTGCTGAGTAATGATAGTAAAATGAGATACCACAAAATTCTTTGGGAAGAGAGAAAAAGGGTGATTAGAGCTGATGGGAAGAACTGAGGATGGAAACTGTAAATACATTCCTCCAAGGAACCAGGTCCATAAATTGGAATGTCAGGCAGATGTTAGGGGGCTGGTCCATGACCATTCATTTGCAAAGTACATTATGAAGTTTTGACTTGTGATGAGACATCAGATCCTTCGGTCCTGTGGTGGTTTTGGGTCAGGGATGATGGCAGCTGTTGTAACAATAAATGACTGAGCAAATGGCCTGGAAATGTCACTGTAGTGTCCAGCATGAAATAGGAGGGGAGGTGCGTGGCATTTCTTGGAATATCCTTTTTCATTAGTAGGTGTAAATTTGCTGTTGCTGAGGCTGGTCCCAATCATGCTGTTCACTGGCCATCAGCTCCACTACCCACAAGTCACCCGTTCTCAAATATGCACCGGTGTGAATATGTATTTTTTTCCTGGTTCTGTATTTTCAGGTTGTGCTTGTTTAATTTTTCAGCTTGCAGCTTGGAGTTGGAAATGGGGTTTTTATGACCTCTGAGATTCTAAAGTAATCATTTTCTCGGGCTAAGACTGATTGCCAAGTACACCTTGAATGTATATTAATAAATTTGATATAAATTCCTTTCTACTTCCATAATCAAGAAACAAATTTCCTCTACCACGGCAAGCACGATTTTGATGATCTCCCAGAAATAACATCCTTCCTAAAGAAACCTGAGATAATTGGGGATAAAGCCGTAATTTTCCAAAGGTGACTTTATAAGTGATAAATTATCGTTGAGATCCACATAAAGAGAAGAGAAAACTCATATTAAAAGGAGTTTCCAAAGCAGTGTGGAAACCTAGGGTGTAAAGGAGCTGTTTTGAATTGTGTGCACATCAAATCTCCTGCTTTTTCTGCCTTTCAAGATGCAGAAAATGGAGAAGAATAAATGTGGCAGAAGACCAAGAGGATTCCTATTTTCCAGTTATTATTTGTTGCCTCAGAGTATAGCACTAAGATTTCTGGAATCAAAAGGAAAGATATTCTTAATTCTTTCCACTGTAAATGTGTTCAGCTGTTTCAGGATGGAGTCAGCTGTGTTATCCCAAATCTCATTTGGCGTTTCTGTACATGGAGCACATCCACACACTGCACTTCTCCGTCCAGCTTCTTCCTGGGATGGCCAGGAGGGATCAGAGAAGGGGAGTTGTAGCTTCATGTCCTGAGGGATCACTTAGGGACCACATGGAATTTCTCTTAGTGAGCTACAATAACCTAAATCTGGACATTATTATTCTGTGTCACTTCAGTGCCACTGCTAAGAATCTGCAAATTCAGAGTTCAAAATGGATCTGTTGAACTTTCAAGAAATTAAATCTTTTGGACTGTTTAGACATTATCAGCTTTAGTGCCAGCAAATTTGTTCCCCTTGGTGATTTAAATATTCATAAAATTAACGTTAATGACTCTATACCCAGTGAATTTCTATTACTGTTTAGATTCATTACATTTTCTCTAACATATTCAGCTCCTTAGTCATTTTCCCGATCTCACTGATAGGGTGTAACGTTTTTCCAGTAAATTGAATAGCTACCTAATCCCTCTTTGATCATTTTAGAGTAAACTGTGAAGTTTATTTCCAGAAACCAGATTGTTAACTGTGAAAATCTGTAAATTATTTATCTCCTAGAAACTATTTTAATGCTGATTTAGTTGTCAAGTATATTTTTATGTAACAGTTTTAATTAAGTTTTTCAAAAGGCTTCCAAGCATATGTCCCTACCTCACATACATTTTGAACTAAAAATATGACATTAGTTTGTTTTCTGAATATTTTTTTTTCCTGGAGTATAAGAGAATATAGCAATGTATAGAAATAATGCTGCTTATTGACTTCTAATTCCATTTGTGGTTGTGAGGGGTTCTTCCTCGCCCAATTATGTCTGACCCTGGCAAACAATGGCGAAGGTGGAAAGAAAAAGCAACGTGAGCCAACAGCAGTTATTTCTGTGGATGCAGGGCTGGGGGAAGATGAGTGTGTTGCAATGAGAGGTTGATTAGAAGGGTGTTCTGCAGAATGTTAAAGTCATCTGCTCTTTGTTAAGAGACTTCTTGGCTCAGCAAGAGTGAGCTTTGTGTTCCTAAAATCTCTAGTCAGGAAATTAACGCTGTATATTGGAAAGAGTCCAGAGGAGAGTCACCCCTTTGATGAGAGGGATGGAACTCCTTTCTTCTGAGGAAATGCTGGGAGAACTGGGATTTTTCAGTCTGGAGAAGCTTTGTGGAGATCTAATTCTGGCCTTCCAGTACCTGAAGGGAGCCTGCAAGAAAGGTGGGACAAGGCTGTTTGCAGGGGCCTGGAGTGCCAGGACAAGGGGGGATGGCTTCAAGCTGACAGAGAGCAGGGTTAGATGGGACATTAGGAAGAAATTCTTCCCTGTGAGGGTGGGGAGGCCCTGGCACAGGGTGCCCAGAGAAGCTGTGGCTGCCTCTGGATCCCTGGAAGTGTCCAAGGCCAGGTTGGACGGGGCTTGGAGCAGCCTGGGACAGTGGGAGGTGTCCCTGCCCAAGGCAGGGGTGGCACTGGATGATCTCTTAGGTCCCTTCTAACCCAGGCCAGTCTGTGGTGATTCCAGATTCCCTTAAAAGGCAGAGAGTGGTGGAGGATGGCAAATGACCACACTTCATTATTGGTAGTTTGCTTTAACCAGACCCATCCACGCTGACCATCTCAGTGCATCCAAGGCTGGGTGCAGTTTTTCCAGCTCTCGCTGTTGGAAAATCCTGTTCCTCTGGGATAGCCTGACATTTCCTTGCTCCATTAAACTGACTTTGCTTCGTGTTTCTGTAACTGGGCAGGAGCTCTCCCTGCTGGGATAGTTGGCCTGGTGCCTCCGAATGTGACGTGTCCCATTCAGCAGGTGTGTGCCTGGTAAGGTGAAATACACACACCTGCAGCAGTCTGAGCTCTCATTAACTGTGATTGATTACCCCAGCCCTGCTACCCTCATTTATGGGCTGGTAGGCTGTAGCTATGCTCACAAACCAGAGGCATGGAGCGGACTGTGTTCATAGTACCAAGTTCACTGAGCTTCCAGAACAGATGGAAAAAAGTCAGGATATCTACTGGGAATAGTCCATGGACTGAGTTAAATTCTGATAGAGGCTTTATTTATAATTCTACCAGAACTACTTTAGCAATTTCATAGTATAGGCAATTGAATTTTGGTCCCAGTAATTGTTTATTCCTTTGTGCTGTTGAATTTAATCCTATATGTGTATCCTTTGGGTCTGTGTGTGTGGAACCTTTCCTGCATCAGCCATTCCCAGGAGCGCAGTGTTTGCTCTACTTGTGTCTAAGAGCACAGTGGTTCCATGGGTAAAATGGGATAAAAATGACTGAAAGGTTACAAAAACTTAAATTACTTTTACAGGTCCTGAGAATCTTGTTGTTGGTGGTGGCTTCGGGAACCTAAAAAAGTTCAAAATACTTTGGTGAATCCTACAATTTCTAATTAATGGGATTACAGATATGTTTAAAGAATTATTGAGGAATTCATTCATGTTCAGTTACTGCAGTTTGTTTGCCATGGCAGGAATCTCAGTTTTATCAGTGGGGTAGTCTAATTCTTCCCTCAGAAAATCATGTCCTTTGTCTTACCTGACAAGCCCTTGCCTCAGAATCTTCAGTCCTCATGGTAAAATGCATTGGGTAAGATTGCATGTAGCAAAAAGAATTTAAATTTTAAGTGGCTGGAATTTTTTTTTTAATTTCTTTATTTGTATATTAAAAAAAATCTGAAGAGAAAACTACGTGATCAGGAGAAAAATGGGATCCAAATATTTCCACTCAAAACCACACATCAAATATGCAGCACCACTTCTGCCAGCAATGGAGATGCTGTCACTCTTCATTATGCTATATCAGGGTATCTTTTAAGCAACTTTCTGTGGTGATCTGGAAAACTTCAGACGTTGCTGACATTTTCTGTGTTAAAGTGATACACTGGAACAATTGCCTTTGGGTGTTTATAGCAATATATTTCTTACAGTGCTTTTCTGATTTCATCTTCTAATATGCCTGGAACAGATAGTACTTTTCTTTTTTCCACTGATGAGTGTGCTCTGCATGTTGTATTTGTGTGAGCAGTGTGGAGGGAGATGTCTTGGTTATTTACAACTAAAAGCAATTATTTTTACTCTGAATTTGTAACAGCTCCAGCTGTGGTTGTTTAGATAATAAATAATGTTTATTCTTCTCTTGTACCATCGTGTCCATAAAAAACGTCACACCTTCAGAGGGAGGAGAATCTTCATTAATGTTTGGTACAGAACGCTGGTAAATGCAAGCTAATCCCTGAACCCTTTGGGCATGGAACCTTTCCTAAGCATGAATAAATTCATCTGAAATGCATTCTCCTGCTACAGGGAGAATAATTCTCCTGCCTCAGTCCCAAATAATGACCTGCACTTTTAATACCATTTGTTTGGCTGTCCTTTCTATAGACAACCAAATTCTTTCTTCCTACGGCTCTTGTTGCACTTTGTGGTGTTTCTTTGGCAAGGTCCCTTGTCCCATTCGTGAGTGTGGTCAGGCATTATCTCCAGATGCTCCTCTGTCCTGCAGCCTGCTGTATGACACCCCAAATTTTCTACCCTTTTAAATGAAGAGAGGATTACTAAATGCATTTTCAAATATTCAGTAGGTTGCTGTGCATGGATGAAATGACCAAATTTCCTCACAGCCGTGGATGGGTTTTGGCACATTCTGCCCTAATCTTGGCTTTGGCATTTAGTTCTCTGCTGAATTCTTTCAGAGGCCATCCAAACTTTTATTGACATTACAACGAATCCCTCAAGAGGAGGAAAGGTTCACTGCCATAAACAGTGGAACGAGTAAGATCTGTCTGCTTGGCTGCCTTCAGCTAATGGCAGATAAGCTTCTGAATTTGCTGCTGCTCTAGGGTGCTGAACAGTCAAGAAAAGAGAAGAATATTGTGGAGCAGTAATCTGCATCAGTTAGGCTGGAGGATGTATCCCAGTAATACCTGTATCGGTATCACTAAGTCTGGATCAAGCAATTCAAAGACTGGGCTTGTGTTGCGAGAGCAGGGAGGGATCTGTGCAGGCCTGTTTTGTAATACCTTGGCATTAGGACTTTAACTGTGCTTGTTATCTGTGGCTATGCTGAGAAGATGATTAATTGCTAGATTAAAAATAACTTTTTGATCTTGAAATATCTAATGCCTGCTGTCCATGGAGACTGGTATTAGAACAACGAGCTTCTGTAAAAGTTCACGAAACACCAGTCTTGTCTTATCTTTGCCCAGGCCCTTCCATCAGCTGGAGCAGAGAGAAATGGTATTGCAATGCGAGCCCGAAGGCCCTCAGAGGTCACGGCATGAAGCAAAGCAGATTTATGCTACAGAAAGGCTTCAGTTGTCTGCTCACCCCACTTAAACTCCAGCACAAGCCCATCTAAAAATTGCATTGAAACAGATTAAGTCAGCAGCAAGTCTTGTCTCTCCACGTGCAAAGCAGGCCCGGTTAAGTACAGAGAGGCTGGGATTGTCAGAGACATCTCCCCAAACTCCACTTGTCAGCTCTGGCTTTGGCACAGTTCTGTCTCATGCAGGTGGGAAATCTCTGCTGGGTTCCCTGTGCGTGGCTGACCTCACAAGAGGCTCTCCCACTGTGGATGCAGCTGGATCAGGGATCTGCCCGTGGAGCTCCAGCCTGGCTCTGGTGCTGTGAGCTACCCCAGGCTGTGTTCCACTCACCCCTGGAGCCAGGTGACAGCCGGTAACTGTGTGCTGGAGCACCAGGCAGTGCTGAAGAGAGAAGGGGATGCCACAGGTTCCACGGGCTGCCGCAGGGATGGGAACATCTGGCCTGGGGATAATGAACAGCTGGGGGAAGCACAGCTTTACATTCCACAGCTGTTCCATGAGCAGGAGTCGGAGCTGGCAGTGCCCACTACGCTGGAACATCAGCACTGCACTGCAGGCAGACTTGAGGTTCCTATTGGATTTTTCCCTGTGGCCAAAGAAACTTCACTTAATTTTCCATCAGAATAGTGTAATCAGAATAAGGAATCTGCTGGATTCCTGAGTTAGTATGTTGAATTTTAATGGACTGGGGTTTGCATGTGTGTCTGTCTGTTAAAACATGAATGTGCTCTTTAAACAACTTACATAGCTCTGCGTGTAAATCTTTGTACTTGGAATGTTTCTGAACACACATAAAAATCAGATAAAGAAAGGTAAGGCCAGTGAGGTGCTTTTCCAGCTTAATAGCGAATTGAAACTGTAGTCTCTTGCTGGAATGGCAAGGCACGTTTGGCATTTTTGAGTTCATCTGCAGGCACAGCACTTGATCAGGTTCCTTCCACTGTAGGAGCTCCTGGCGTATCTGCCAGCTCAGGCACTGACATTTTCGTGGGAGCTGTGATGCTGCCCCTCAGAGCTGCTCACAGAGAGATCTGGCTGAGAGCTGAGAGCTGATGGCTGGTGATAGGTAGGGAGCTGGATCAGATGAGATAATAGTCTCTTCTGACCTTAAAATCTCGCAATAAAAATAACAACAGCAAGGCAAAATACCTCAAAGTTTCAAGCCTGACTATTACCAAAATTTACTTTGCCTGCCATTTACTACTCTGCTGTGAAGCTTTAAAAATTTACTTTGATAATTCATAATCATATGCAAAGGAGTGCAGTACAGACTTAGGTTAGTGAAGACAACATTTCTGAATTCTAGACTTTACCTGCATGCCTTATACCACAGGTTTGGAGTTCTGAGTTTTACTTTGGTCACCTTTTAATGTAAAGTTTATCAAACACTTGTAAATAACTTTTGCTTAGAGTACACAATTAACTCCGGTGCCTGGTTCTTTATGGACCCTAATGTTATTTCTTCATCATGAAAGTAATCATTGAGGTGACCACGTACGTAATCAGGACATTGCTACTCTATCCTTTTCAATCAGGTGAGAAGTATGTGATGCCTTTTCAAATATTAAAACTGGCTTGTGAGCACTGGACTTAATGGAAGGAAAAATTCTTTCTGGCAGAAACTGATCAACGTTACCTGTACAGGCCCAAGAATCTGTTTTGATTTTTAATAGGATTTCTGGGCAGATATGATCAGTACCCACAGGTTAAAACTGGGAACAGGACTTGGAAGAAGGCACGGTAGAAAGGGGTGTAAATAACCTGTGCACAGCCATGCAGGAACAGTGTTTTGGAAAATGCAGAAGCACCACCTCCTCCATCCACATGTGGCATTGTAAGGATTATTTCAGTAGTAGATGACACCGTCATGCTAATAACAAAGTAATATTGCAGGAAAATCTCTTAACTTGGTTTTCATTTGATTCCAAGGCACGTATGCCTTGGAATACCCTAAGAGTGCATTTTTTGGGGTTCATATTTCCACCTTTATGGCTGTGTCAAGGAAGCTTTGCAAACAGGCTCTAAAATCCTCACTGGTGTGGCATTCTTACACCTGTACAGAGAAAAGCCCCAGAGCAACGTGCAGCAATGTTCTCTGGGGCCTGGGCTTCCCCTGTGTGGTTTGTGCAGGATCCCTGCCAAATATCACATTTTATGCTGCTGCTTGCTGATATGGGAGAGATTTTTATCTGGGAGAGATCAGCCCACGTCCCTGAAAGGCTGAGGACAGGGCAGGTGTCTCACTTTAAAAGATCTGCAATCGCAGTGCAAGCATGGAAAGCAAAGCCAGTGGTTGCACAGCTCAGAACTCCGTGCCTGAGAACAGCAATGGAAAATTATTTACAAAAACATTAGAAATCCAGGTTAATGTTCTCTGTCACTTCGGTTTAAAATCTAATGAATGTATGCCAAGGTGAAGTGGCAATTCTCCAGAAACCTGTCCTGTGATGTCTTCACCATCAAGTCTTTCACATTCATTACCTCCAAGGTCCAGACTGGTCTCTGTGTCAGGCAGAGCCGAGCAAAAACTACAAAAACTTCTTCTAATGTGTGCTGAAAATCTCTGTGGCCTCTGCAATGTGTTGTTTGCTCTTTCCCTTCCTCTCGCCCTCTCAGCTCCTTCGGCAGCGCTCTGGAGCCCTGTCCCATCCTCAGGAAAGGGAAAACAGGATAATGAGCAGACAGATGGGATCCCCTTCACGAACTCTAATCTCTCCCACTTTCATTGGAGACAGGTGCTGGAATGAATTCAGTGCTGATGGGAACTCCTGAACTACTGGGTTAAAAATGAAATGCCTGGCAGAGGGAAATTATCCTGTGGTTACAGCACCAGCCTTTGGTTCAGGAGCTCTTCTGAGACTTTTGTTTGATTTGTGGCATGACACTTAATCTTCTATACTTCACCCATAAAGTGTGGATAATATTGCCTTCTTTTCTTAGTCCAAAAGAGGGTGATGATTCACACAGGCTAGAAGGGAAAAGGCATACAAAATTATTGCTTGAATTTTAAAAGGTTCATATTAATGTGCTGTGCAGAGGATCTGGAGCACATATTAAATGAATTATTACTGTTTTCACTTCCTGTGTGCCCTTGTTTCTTCTCAGCCCTTGAACATTCCAAGTTTCTGATACAAGGTTTACTCTGAGCAAACACTTTCTCTCAGAGCTGCTTTTATTTGAGATTGAATGAGAGAAAGGGGAATAAATGAATAAAGAACTAATACAAGACCAACACGAGGGAAAAGGCAGGAACCATTCTCTTTATCTCAGCCTTTTGGAGCAGATTTTTAGCCCTGTGTTGAAGCAGAGAGCATGGGACAGCATTATTTAAAGGGATGCAAATGAAACAGATTCAGCAGCTCATTCTTAGCAGAAATATTTTGTTGTCTTCCACAATTTTCCCCAGAAACGCCTTATTTCTTAAAATCTCTTTATCCGTTTCATCCAGACATTTTTGTCCAGTTTCCTTTGACATGAAACCAGATCTCTTGTCTCACAATATTTTAGGATATTTGGACAGAATTGTTTTGTGTACTCTTGGATATCGAAAGCACTTTTCTTTCTCTTTTGATAACCTTCCACTATCATTTTCTTTCAACTGCTCCCTTGAAAAAACATTCACTCTGATGCTGAGATGGCTTGCTAAATGTCACCAAATTATTTGTGAATTTCTAGTGAATATCCTTGAAAATAAAAGGGTGATAAGGGTCAGGAGAATGCTGATAATACATGACTCAGCTACATGAGGCTCACAGAACAGAAAATTTGGAGTCCAGTCAAAACTAGATTGAAGATAATACTCTCATTACATGGAGTACAAAGTTAAAAAAGGGGTTACTGCTCTTGTAATCCAGCTTACTTGTGAAATTTAGGAGTGTTATAAGCCCTGAGCAGTTTGTGACAGCTGTGACATTTAGGTGGCCTTGGTACATCCAGAGTAAACTTTTCTGAAAGCTACGAGGGAATTTTTTATTTTGTGTCTCTTCCTTTCTGATCCTGAACAGAAATGTGCAGATACTTTTTCTCTTTAAAAGTTTTGTCTCTGGCATCATTCAAGGACTTTTGCAGCA
This sequence comes from Machaerirhynchus nigripectus, assembly GCA_013397975.1. Taxonomy (NCBI): domain Eukaryota; kingdom Metazoa; phylum Chordata; class Aves; order Passeriformes; family Dicruridae; genus Machaerirhynchus; species Machaerirhynchus nigripectus. The sequence goes on along the minus strand of VZRQ01009506.1, from coordinate 373,513 downwards.
TTATATGTAACAGAAAGACTGGGCTTACCAAGAATGTAATTAGGAAAATTAAATGTAGCTTATTATGAAAGTAAGTCTTGTTTCCCAGTTCCGTGGCTTATTTTCTGAGCATACACTTGAAATTGTTATGCTTTTTGAAAACGTGGGATCAGGTGAGGTCACCACAAGGTACACAAAGAGCAAGCAGTGTTTTCTCTGTCATATCCTCCGTGCCTATGAATTAAGAATCAAATGGATTTTAATATATTACTGACAGGAGAGGATCTTCTACTGCTGGATCACAGACTTCAGCCAAGGCCACACAGTTCAAACCTGAGACACCTCTGTGGTATCACAGATGGATAAAGAAGGATGCAAAATGGCTTTTGCATGATTATATGGAAGGGAGGGAGCAGATTGTTCTCTTACTGTGCATTTGTTTAGCCAAGGGCTGCATAGCAGCTGTTCCTCTCTCACCTTACCTTCCTAGCAGAGTCCCTCTTTCCTCTCTATTGGGGTTTATTTGATAACACAAGGATCTCTCCTGATCTATGCACGGTTCAGCTGCAACACAAGTTTATCAAAGTCAGAAAAATGAGTTCTTCTCCCCTTAAAAAAAAAAAACCAACTTCTGTAGAATTGCTCTTGCCCTTGCTGTGAATCTGTGCACAGTCACATAATACTTCATTTAATAACTCTTCATCAACCACAAGCAAAGCTCAAATCCCCAGAGAAGGGGATCACTCTTTCACGTTCTGTCACTCAACACGAGAGTAGGCAAGAGACCAAACACAGGTTAGGTGTACAAATGTCTTTTTCTCTTGGCAACAGGCTTGCGAGAAAAATGCAGCATTCTGAACCTGGCGAGAGATGTCTCCCAAGGGACAGATTGTGGAAGTGAGGTTTGGGCAAAAGACATTTACGGGGAGAGGAGTTGATTTTGGAGTGCAGCCTTTGTCAGCGTGGGCTGGCCCAGTGCTGAGGGCATCACTCACCTCATGATCCAAGCAGTTTGGCTGACAGAAGGCTTTGGAGCTACAGTGTTCAAAGAAGAGGTTGCCTCACACTGAATGCTTTTTGCCCAAATTTCAATTAAAAAGCCACCTCAGATTTTCTTTTCTCTTATTTGTTTGTATTTAGGCATTTGTTTCGGTTAGGAAAGGAAGACCACAAAGGATTTCAGATATCCTCTCTTCTCAGAACAGCTTGTGCGTCACCCTGTCACCTCACTCATGTTTGATGTTTTCTGGTGGCAGTGTCTCCAGCCTTGTAGATAAATTATTTTTGTTTTCCTCCTCCAAATCGTGGCACTTTTTCACTTGGTTAAGAATGTTTATCAGGCTCATAGAGAGCAGGCAGGAGCTGCAGGAAAGTGAGTTGTCAGCTGAAGGAGGCCCAGGGCTCGGACCACACATCCCTGTCCCCACCTTCCTGGCTCAGCCAGTGCTGCCTGTGTGGGCTGGAGGGAGGAACAACGATCTCCCTCATCTCACCTTACCACGTTATTCTCAGCTCCTGCAGGGCAGACCCACCCTGATCAGCCGCTGAACCTCAGCTCCACATTCCAGAGCAGGCTCACCCTGCCAGCCTGGCCGAGGAGCTGCTGGGCACCAGAACCACCTGGAAGTGCTCCTGCTAAATCTGGCAGCTCTGTGGGCAAAGCACGACCCAGCAGCTCCGAGCGCCTCCGGTCCGTGCCCAGCCTGCTCTGCAGTGCGTGCTGTGAGAGCTGTTCCTTGGCACAGCCGTGGTGGGAAGTCTGTCTGGGAGGCAGACAGAAGCTGGAATTGTTATTCTTCACGGAGAACTTCAAAGGCAGACGCAGCTGACCTGGCACCCAGAATGGCCATTTTAATTCAATCTAATGAATATTATGCATGGAGGCGTTTGAATGTGAGGAACTGAATGCATTTTATGTCCTTGCAAAGTCTAAATGTTGTATTTGTTCTTAAAACTTGGAAAACCTGTTTGTTTAATATGCCATTGTCAGTCCTAAAGGAGGAGGCAGACATTTAATTATGGCTTTTCATTCAGTGAAAAATGTCATAGATTCAGGTTAATGATAATCAGGGACAGATAAAATAGTACAAATAAATTCTACATACCTACTAATTTCAGCTGCTGGTTTAATCTGCTACAACAGGGTATCACTGCCTTAGTTATGTCTCCCTTCCTCTTAATTTTCACTTGATGTTGCAATATTCTGATTCACTGTGCCAGCTGTGTCATTCATCAGAGGTGGCAGTGTAGACTGCATCCCTGTGAAGGACTGTATCTGTGGTGGGATTCCATTAAAAATGAGGGGAAATATTAGAAAATATGGTATTTTCTGCACAAGAAAACACCCTCTATTTAGCAAAATTCTGTTGTTCTGAAAGAACTTATTTCTGTCAAATAAAAAGTGAATGAAATAATTTTACATGGAAGGATTTACCTCTCACCTGTTTCACTGATAAAAAATGACGTAGGCTTTGAAAAACAAATAGGTCAGTTTAATCTACCCGGTGTCCCAAGATCCCTGTGTGTCAGGTTCTGGGTTTTGCTGGTGCTTTCTTTAGGGCAGAGCTGTATCCTAAAGGAAAGGATCACGTTGGACAGGCTGGCACGTTTGTCATGCAGGCAGCACAAACTTTGTCCCCTGTGCAATTAGGGAACAAGCTCACCAGTGACCGACTAACCCTGCCAGTTATGCTTGGCTGAGGAATAACTTGTCAAATGTCACTTTTTAGCCTGAAAACTAGAGCTCCTGAAAGCTCTTTAAGATGAGTAGTTGCAGCAAGGAGATTTGTTCCCTTCAATGAGAAAACCTGCTGAAAGTCACAAGTTACTGGGCCCTGGAAGGCCCTTAGGGCTCAAACCACTCGTCAGATAGGGATATTCCTGTCTGCTCGTGTAAGCTGCTGGGTGTTTGGCTGAGGAATAGTGACAGCAAGCTGGGGGATTTTCTTACTGCAATTCATTTATTTCTAAGGAAATGGAATGTTTTCTCTTTCCTTGAAGAGTGGCAGAGCAAAATAATCAAGAGCATTCCTCCTCCAGCTTTTCTGGGAGGACACAGGGCTGTGGTGCTGTAGGAGGTGCCGAGCTGCCCCAGCTCTTTGAGAGGCTCCTGGCTCTACCTGCACCTTTGGAATTGTGTAGGAATTGCACCTGTTAGCTCCAGGATTCTCCCTGGCTGCTTTCCTTCGGGGGGTAGCACCAGACATCCTCTTCTGTGATTTAACCATGCAGAGGAATTTCACCTGAGTGTTCGGTATTAATTTATTTAAATGAGATCAATTAACATATTTGCTTGCAACTCCCATCAGGAGGACCATTAACATCTCATTCTTGACGATAAATCTGCAAAACTCTGGGAAGCAATGTATGGGAAATGCCTCTCCTTACAGGTTAGCCACTGGTAGCTGTTCCTGGCCCTAAATTCCAGGAGCCTAAAGAAGAATGTGCTCTCCCAGAGAAATCTTTCTGCAACCATTAGAAAAGGATTTTGTGAAATATTTGTGTGATCAAATCAGTGTGGCTGACTGGAACAGTTTCTTTTGTTCCTTATAGCACGGGCCTCTCTGAAATCCTGCCTGAAATAGGTGGTGCTTCTGGGGTTTGCACTGAGGTGAATCCTCTCAGCAGAGGATTTGAGAAGGAGGATTGAGAGAAGCCTGGTAAGGGGTGACCTTGATGTTCAAGGAAACCACAAATACAAGCAGATGAAACTGTCACGAGCAATCATTGCTCTAAAAATGGTCAGCACCATTTTTAAGCAATTCTCCACCAAAGAATGTGGAACAAAAGAAAACTGAAAGTATTTCACCAACCCGGAGACTATGATAAACTTTTAAGGCCAGAAGCTTGTAGAACAAATTGCCGAAGTAGTAGTGTTTATTGCATTTGCTGGTAAGCTTGGAAGATTTCTTAATAGGATGGTCAGGAATCAGTCAAACAGAGAAACTATAGCCTGGGAAAAAAAGCACCCCTTTGTTCTCTTTTACTGGTTTGAATTTTCTCCAAGTGAGCAAGTCAAGCAGAACAGGAAGTCTTGAAAGCATTTGTTCTCTTGTTCGTCTAAACTTGGCTGCTCTGCAGTGCTGAAATCCCAAATCAGCAGCTGAAGAGGTGAGATTTAAAAACTGTGGATACCGTTTGAATTAAATCAGCATTTCAAAACTGAATTTCAGTGTCTCTGTGTTATAAGAGACGTTGCTTGTACCCAGGTTAAAATTGATAGCATCATCTTGATGGTGTTCCCTTGCTCCTAAGCTTTGGATTTACATTGTATTTTCCCTTCTTCAAGGATACGGTGCTTTTCAGTTCCCCAGTGTTCTCTAGTACACTTAGAGTTTTAAAAAGCTGTTGGTTTATTTCTAACACTCCTCAGCTGCCTGGAATAAAAAGAAATCGTTTGGATCTTTTTAAAGAGAGAGGGAGAGGGAAGTGTTTGTTCCTTTGTGCTTCTGGATGCACAGCATGGGCAGGCCCCCAGATACGTGCTGCTCTGTTGTTTCTCTGGGTTTCCTGGGGAAGCAGAGAAGTGCTGCAGGGGTTTGCCTTCTCCTGGAGCCCGGTTCAGCTCTCTCATGGTGTGCCCCAGTGCAGACTGGTGCTCCACTTCATCCCTCTCCAGGCTGGGGTGAGCTGCCTCCTGGAACAGGCAGCTCGAAGGAAACCTCCCCCACTGCTTGGTGTGACTTGGCTTTACAGAATAAAATCCTAAATTTCAGAGTTGTTCTCATCAAAATTTCGTAGATTAACCCAGTTTCTCTGAGAAAACAGAGCAAGGCTGACAGTTTGTTTGCTCAACATTCAATGGAATGTTGATTTTAAAAATGTAGAGTGGGTTGTCTGTGATTAGCTGGCCCAAATTTGTGCTATGGACCACCTCAATGCAGTGATCAGTCATTTCGTGTTCAACCGAGTCAGGTTAGAAGGAAATCAAACTGGTTTCTGTGTGGAACAGGCCTACAGGAGATCGATCAATAAGTGTGTTCTAATTGTTGCTGTTGTTCTCTCTTTTTATGAGGTTTGAGAAGATTTTGTGTTTTTTCCAACAATTCACTGGTGTGCTGGGGACCAAAGCTTTATGTACAAAGAAGAGTAACTGGATAAGAGCCAAAAAGAAAAATAAGTGCACGTTGTTAAATTCATAGCCTACACGAAATGAATAATTCTCTATTCTGCTGATTAACCTCCTCTGCAATCTAGTTTGCATTCAGGAAATGAACTCCCTTACTCATGAGAGGGCTCTGTGTTATGCAGTCTAATAATATTAAAATACAAGATGTGTATCTTGCTGGCAGGAAAAAAAAAATCCCTCAAACCCAGAGGAACAACTGACCTGTCATAATAAACACAGCAAGTGCATGACTTGGTTTAAAGTTCTTTTCTGGCAACTGACAGGTCATTTCCTCCTGTCATCCCTTACAGTTGCATCCTCACTAGGAAAAGTTATGCCCAGATATCCAAAAATATATTTAGTATTCTCTCCGAGCATGTTTTAATTTCCAAGGGCCTGTGGAAGGAATGTAATATCAAAACAGGACGTCTTGCAAAACTGAGTAGGCAAAATATTACACACACATCGTAAACATTGGTGGCAAAATGAAACTTGTGTTGGGGGAAAAACTGTCCCTTATATAACTGATGGAAAGAGAAAAATAAAGAATTCTAATCTGCCTCTAGCATTATACAACTCGAGTGTAATTCATAATTAAGGCTCTGTATATGCCTTTTATGCCCACTATGTGATGTCTACTTGTACTGCGCTATTTACATATGAACTGCATTCATATTTCTCTTTTAACTGCTATTTGTCTCCTAAATACCCAAGATTTCGTATTTACAGGGAAATGTCAGTTTGGGGTCCTCTGTAGTCTCTGTCTTCTCCTGTTAAAGATAAAATAGGAATTGAAGCTGACAGAAATGGAATCAGTTAATTAAAATTGTTACCTACAGTGTTGTTCCATGGCAAAGGAAGACTTAAGCTGGATCCTTTTCTCTCCCTCTCATCCTCAGCAGTTTTGGATTTGAAGTCTTTTCATCTTCTCTGTAGGTGAGTGAAGCCATCGGAGGGGGAAAGGGAATTGCAGTTGCTGCAGCTCCAACCCAGCTGTTCGGCACCTCCCACTGGAACCTTTCTGTTCCATGTCCACTGGTGGGCAAACAATATTGGTCACTTCCTTTTCTTTTTTAATTTATACTCATATGAATTGAGAATCATGTTTTTGAGTGGATCTCTCCTTCCATAGCTTTCTTCAAGAAACCACATTATGTTCAGGTTCTCTCTTCTGCTGGATCAGTTGTGAGGCATGGGGAGAACAAGATGAAGCTTGTTTCCATTTCCATGGTAGGACACCTGCCACAAAATCCCTATGAAACAACTTCAGGAATACTCAAGTAACATATCAGTAATAAACCTCTTTTATCTACAGATATATTTACTTGGACCATCCTGCAGGAGGCATTCAGGTCTAGAAGAAGAGTTTGCTGAGGAAACAAACTAAAGGTTTAGTAAAGGTTTAGTGACTTCTCCATTTTAGAATTAGTTGTGGGTTTTTTTTTCCTTCCACAGGTCCTTAGGAAAAATTAGGGACTGGCTGTATCCTCATCCTCAAGGAAAACACAGGGATCAAGACCCTGTAATGAGCAATCATTGCAGGCCAGCACCATTTTTAATTAATTCTCCACCAAAGGATGTGAAACAAAAGAAAACTGAAAGTATTTCATTCCTGCTTCCAGGCTCTGTCTCCTGGAGCTGTAGCAGGAATGGCCACATGGAGACATGCTCTGATTCCTCCTTGCCCCTCTCCTGGGAACTGATGTTTGGGAAGGGTGAGAGCAGCCTGAAACAAAACCTCATTGTTCAGAAGGAGCTGTCTGAAGGAGTTTTGTTTATTTTCTCTTCTGTCGTGGCGCATAAATGGAAAGGGGTTGGCAGCTCTTATCACAGCAGAAAGAGCAACACTGGAAAAATTACAAGAGGACTTGACAAACATGTAAAGTGGTTTTTAATTTCAGACACCCTGGAGCATAATGCATTTGAAAATTTTTAATTGGGAGCTTGAAGTTTGATAGATTTAATTGCAGAAGATAGTTGAAGTCCTGAGCCCAAGGAGTACAAACAAGCATATATATATATATATATTTAGTTTTGAAGCCTTCTTTTAATGTTAGAGAGCCACCATGTGCATAATATGTGCCTTGTTTGTACTATTCATGCCATGACCTCTCCTTCCACAAGCAGCAGAGTTATTTTCTAAGTTTCAAAGATGATATTTTTGTATCTTTGGAGCTGTTAAAATGCAGTGGGGGAATTTTCAGCCTCAGACCAGCCACGTAACTGCAGGAGCCACACAGGGCTTTTTGCCAGGCTGGGAGCAGTCCAGGTGAGGACCGTGCACTGTCAGCTGTGAGGCTCAAATCTCTCTGCTATGCCCTGAACAGGGCTAGAGCACATTTCTTCAGAGAAAAAAAACGATTGAGTTTATATCATCTGTTGTTTTGGGGGGTTTTTGGGGGGGTGCTGGTAGTTTCTTTCCTTTGCTAGCCTTGTTTTATAAATATACCGATTTTAGTAATCTTTCAGATTTACTCAAAATTTCTAGCAGACAAATTGCACATATATGTCATCACCTCACTTAAATGGAGGGTTTGGGGGTTTTTTTTAACCATCTGGTTTTATCCCACTGTCACGGGATGTTCAAACACCACTCAGCCTATCTACTCCCTTAGGTCTACAGAATGCATCAGGTCCATCTGTGGGTCAGCAAACTCATGTATTCCTCTGGTAAGTAGTGTATGTTTTATTTAAAAGGGTTTTTTGTCATTACTTTTAGGCATTGTCAGTGCCTGTGCTGGTTGAAACTTGGTGCTGGTGATAATTCTGCCTACAAGCACATCATACAGCAAAGTCTCTCCTCATCCTGCTTGGAAGAACATTTTTAATTACTCCTGATAATGTTGCAAAAGTTCCTTTGGGCTTTGTAGAGACAGTTCCAGATGGGGAAGGAATATCATCTGAAAGCCAAGAAAACTGATCAGCTTGGGAGCTGGGATGAGGGAAATCCTGGGGATGAGCATCAGACAGAGAGGTTACAGGGTTAGAGACTGCTGGGCCAAGCACTGCCTGTGTTGGAGCTTCCAGATGTTTCCAGGGGTTAATCCAAGCAAAGAGCTGCTCAAATAAAGCTGCTGGAATTGTTTGCTTGTCTGTTTGTTCTGCTGGCCCTTCAATTTTCTATTTTGCATGCTTGTTTGGCTTGGAACTTTGATTTTGTTTGTGTTTCTCCAAGTTTTATTACCAAATGGCTCTTCTGTGCCAAATCCAGCCAGGGAGGTGCTTGGGAAGACGACTGCACTGCTTTACAAGGAGAAAGTGAGTGATGCATCGTACTGAGCACAAGTCTTCCCCCCATTTCCCCAAGCAAAAGCAGCTGTTACAGCAAAATGTGAAAGTGCTACTTAGTCTTACTTTAGAGGAATCCAGGAGTGAAGCAGAGGGATTTCTATCCCAGCATCTTCTCAGTGGGATGCTGAACCCTGTAATTTTATAGACACAGCATTCTCTAATGTGTGTGCGCTTGGGTGGGTGGAAGTTCCTTCCAATGGTTTGCAAATAACAATCCCATAATATTAGCATCTTATTTGCCTATCTGTTGTGCTTTTTCAGAAGATCAAAGCTTTATAATTTGTTTGAAACATCTCAAAATTACACAAATAACTTAATGAAGTGATTTTGCTCTTGCACTGAGTACAAACATGGTTAGCATTGAAAGATTATCACTGAAATACAGGATTCCCTGGGTAACAAGAATTAGCACAGCTATTTTGTGTAATACTCCTTTCAAACTGCAATTAGTGAAAGGACTTTTCTGATATATAGCTTGCACAGGGATGGTCCAAATAATTATTTATTTTATTTTAAGAAATTAAACCTTTTTAGTCTACACATTCATTAGCTTACGAGGAGTGGGATGTAGGCTTTGTGGTTTTATATTTCTCTTTAAAATTCAAGACATTGGTGTGGGAATACATTAAAAAAAAAGTAGAAATGGGGGAAACTAAAATAATTACTTAATTATTTTGTCTTCATGTGTTTTGCTGTGAACATACTAAAAATGTTCACTATGGAATTATATTGTCTTGAAAAAATATTCACTATGGCATTATATTGTCTTTCTTTCATGACTTGACAGTTTTGGTTGAAATAAGAGCTTTGAATTTTTTTTCACTGATTAGTTAATTATTCTTTCTTACCACACTGCATTTCTTAGTCTGCAAGTTAATTTTCTTTTAGTTGAATAGCCCCTGAATACAAAGAATCTATGAAAAAGAATAGGGTTGCTCGTAAGGAAAGGAAGGAGAATTTGTCCTTCAGCCAATTGAATACTAAAAAATGCAGCAGAAATCTCTAAAATTTCACTTTAATTGTTGAAGCAATTGATCCATTCTTTTTCCTTTAATTATGATGTTTCATTTAATTTTCTGTAGTTTCTCTAGAAGTAATCAACTTCATGCGTTAAGCTTGATGTTTCAAAGAAGTAGGTTGATGATTTAGGTCAGATTATATATATATATCTATATATATCTATCTATATATATATATATCTATCTACACTCATATATTTTATGCCTCTGAGGAACTGAGAGCTCAGATTTCAGCAGTGCTGTCCCAAGACAAGAGAACTTTGAAAGTTGCCACTTTGAGGGATAAACCTCTTCTGGAGCACTGAGTTCTTGCAGTGAGGAGATGAGAGCTGAAGGTACGATAAAGGTGTTGTCTTGTAGACTTTTCTTGGGTTTTTTTGCATTTTGCCTTTAAAAATTTCCTCTTTTAATTGTAGCAGCTGTTCCTCTCATCTCACTTTAGTGCTCTCTCACATAGATCCAGAAAATTTCATCATCTTAGTGACAATTTAGGGCCACTTTCTTGAGCTGTCTGGATAAAAGCTCCTCTAATAAGAGTTGTACATTCACACCTCACCAATACCCATCAAACCCCGGCCAGTGGGCACTTATTATCTCCTGGTGACATTTCCTCTTATCAGTGGGTTATTTTCTTTATCATACCTGGCCATCCCACATTATTTGGGTGTTTTGGCAGTGATGTGGCAGCAGGAAGGACAAAGCAAGGTTTTCCCGCTCCCTAGTCCATCTCAAAGGAAAGTGGCAGCTGCTCCTGCAGAAAAGTGATGTTTCTGATTTCCTGCCTTCTCACCTTTGAGAAACTGGCACTGGTGGCATTTGGAGCCCTGAGCACTGGTGTGTTCCTGACCTTTTCCACAGGTCATTCCTGTGGGAATGGCACGAGCTTAAGACCGAAATTCCTGAGGTAGGATGGAAAATTTCAAAAAGGCTTATCTTGGATTTTTGTTCTGTTTGTCATTACTGGGATTAATCGTATCCACTCACACTATTTATATCTTCATGTTCCTTCAAGTAGTCAAGATCAAAGCCATTTCTAATCATTAAAAAGCCAACATACGTATGTCTCCCAAGCATGCAGAAAGGAATGCAAATTTTAAAGAAAACAAATCCTAAAAGAGCAGCTCTGCAAAACCGTGCTTCCCTCATATTCTGCTTTGATTGATTGTCACTTAATATTTTATTAAGTAGCAAAGTCTAATCCCCCTTGTGAGACCTCTTAGTCCCCTCTCCCCCTGCTCCTCCTTCAGAATATATAACACTTAAATCCCTCTCTCTCTGGTGTAGGAATCTATTTTTAACCTGTTTTCAGTACTAATCCCACTTAACCTGGTTTTAGCATGCAGTGGGCAGGAACAATGTAGTTTAAGAATTATGAGATTTTTTTGCAGCCAGAATGGGAAGGCAGAAATTGATTCCTATACTTCAATAAACTAGTATTGGTGAAAATATGCATAACTCCAAAAGAACGGTGCAGTGTTCGAAATGCAGACTTCACTTTTCTTGCCAAAAGTGGCACAAACTCCAAGTGAAAGAATCAAAGCAGCTCACCTGGGTTTATGTTAACTGCCTCCTTCACCTTTGGGCAAAGGGTATTATTAGGGTATTATTCTTATTATTCCCATGGTCATGCTGAATGTCCTATAAATTACTTTTTCAGTCCTGCTGGCTGAATGGCAGGAGGGGATCAAATATCTGGGCAGTTTGGGCTGCGAGTCTATAATCAATTTACCATTTGAAGAATTTGCTGCATAGAACCTTAATTCCTGGTGGAATGGACTGGTTACATGGCAAAAAAGATTTAAAAATTAAGATAGCTTTAAGAAAAATGTATCAAATGATTCTTCATTTTGAGAGTGAATCAAATGGTTTATAAATAAAGAGGTTTATTTAGTGTAAGAGAATCAACCTTTCTCTTCGAAGGCTAAAACTAAAGTGAGAGTTACAACGTGAAAAGTCTGTGCTGATGCAGTTGTGTTTCTTGACCCAACAATTAATTCCTTCTTAAGATTGTCCCTTTTGTTGCCACCACGAGCAAATGGAAGAGCCGAAATCACCAAAAAGCTTAAATTTAATAATTTGAGGACAACACTGTAGCTGGTGGAGGCTTCCAGATACCCACTCGTTTGCATCCCAGGGAGGTGTCAGTGGTGTGCAGTTCCTGGCATTACTCGAGCAGAACAAAGGAAGCTGCAAAGTGGCGGTGTGGCTAGCTGTTCTTTGAAGTGTTTAATGCCTTTTAATTAAAAATATCATGAAGGTAGCTGTCAAGTTGTGAAGTAGCTATGCAGAAGCACTGAAATGCATATAGCGAAGCAAAAAGAAAAAAAGGTGTTATTTCAGAGCTCCAGATTTAATCAGTGCATTTTCCTCTAAAAATATGCATTTGAACATGAAAGAAAATGTTGATCTGGGTCTTATGATTCTGTGTCTACTGACTTTCACTACTTCATCCTGGGTTCAGCTTTACTAGGAGGAATTTTGTAACATGAACATTGAGACTCAAATCAGGACGAAGTTGGCTGAGGCAGCTGGCCTGGGTGGGCCAGTTTTCGGGGGTTTCCACCCAGAGAACATAAACAGTGGCATGTGCTACTCAGCAGGAGCTCAGAGGGGTTCTGTTGGCCCCTGCCAGCAGCCAAGGATAGCACAGCCACTCTCTCACCCTCCTGTTCCCAGGACGGTGGAGAGAATACAAGAAGAATGGCAAGAAAACTCATGACAAAGCAAAGCTTGGTAAAGGAAGAGGAATTAAAAACCAAAATTGAAAGGTGGATGACTGCCACTCCCCCCAAGGACACCAGTGCCCAGCCAGTCCCTGAGCAACGGTGACCTTGGAGAGAGGCTCGGCCACCCCTGAGGGCATGACATGCCACGGCAGGGACTGTCCCTCTGGCCTGCCTGGGCACCCTCCTGCCTCTTGTCCATCTGTCCAAAAACCACCCGGTCAGGTACAGAATTGTGCAGACAGCACATGAAAGAAAAGGGTACCTTCAGGTAGATTTATTCCACAAGTTCCAGGAAATATTCTGTTTTGTTGTACTCACTTTTTAAAAAAAATTTTTATCTTTTTAATCATTTTGGGGAAAAAAAATATTTCTTCCTCTGAGAAGTAATGATGCATTGTTTTGGATTTTTTGCAATCAGTATTTGTCGAAATAAGAAATCCACATTAAAGCAAAAGATTCCATTGAAATCAAGGCAATGTGTGAAACAAGTTATTTAAGGAAATGTTCTCCCAGTGCTGCCTGGTTCCTTGGCTCTGTCTGAGAATCCACAGCTGGAGCAGAGCTGCATTTGGGGTTCCGCTATTTTACAGCCATACTCTCGGTTACAGATGCTGTTGTGCAGTCAGACTGTGGGTACTGTGCAATGCCAGGAAACAGGATTGCTTCTCATTTTAAAACTCACCAGAAAACGTCATGCACAGACCTGCAGTCAACTGCACCTGATTCCAAGTACTTGGAGTTTGCTGTATTAAAGGAATTGGATGGTTTGGATTGTACCAGTGAGTTCATTGTACTGGAGACAAAACCGAAGCTTTTGATATTGTTTGCTAAGTTTTCAAAGGCACATTTTCCATCAGACAACAAACATTCCTTGTGATGTCGATCCTATTTTCACTCAGTGCAATATTTGCACTCTCTGATATTTTCCCTCTCTCAAAGAAAGTCAACTCTATCAACATCCAAGTCGTCTCTTCACTTTCTGTTTCCATTTGCTCTTTACAAATGAACAATGAATCTGAAGATTTCTTTTCTTCTCAATCTTTGAACTCTGAGGCAATTGAATTTGCCATGGTAGGAGCAGGTAGCAGATTATGTGAATAGTGTTCTGTTTCCTCAAGAGTTGGTTGAAATGGGCACCTTGGACACAGGGAGAAATGAAAATTTCAGAAGAAACCACTACAGCAAGAAGTATGTTAATTCAGCTTTAATAACTCTTACATTTGGTGGAATTAGGATAAAATAAAATGACTAGGAATATCTTAATTAAAAGAGGAAAATGTATACATTGACTGAGTAGCAGAAAAACTGCACACAGATCCTTCACACTTAAGGTCAGTTTCTCAGCCTCTGAATTAAAGCTGTTGTAGAGCTTTAGATTTCTAACAGATATTTTTTAGTTCTGCAGAGAGATGCAGTTTTTAAACCAATGTGTTTGGATGGTTCGTGTCTGTAAATGCAGAATAATTAAGTGAAATGAGATGACACAGGTATTTCACATACAAACAAATTAAGGCCAGCTTCTCACTTGCCATGTTTGTAAAAATAAAGTTTGTAGCAATTTCTTGTTGCTACTCTGAGCCAAAAAATTCATTTAATGTAATGATAGATCATTGGTGTAATCAGAAATAGTTTTCCCTAACTTGTTTGGAAAATCTATTTATTCCCACACTGTTGTATTTTTTTCCCCTGTAGCCTATTTGGGAATATTAAAAGCTTGTGGTTTTTTTTTTGTTTTTTTGGTTTTTTTTTTGTTTGTTTTTTGTTTTTGTTTTTTGTTGTGTTTTTTTTTGTTTTTTTTTTTTTTGTTTTTGTTTTTTTTTTCAACTGAGACTTTTTTGGCTCCTGTTTTGCCTGAAAAAGTTGCCTCAAAACCACCTTTGCTAATTCAAAATACTGTTTTCTACATTCCAGTATTACTGTGTGCAGTGGTACTTCCCTAGTTGGTTACAATTTTTAGTTCTAAGTGTGCAAATTTTCACATCACACAGTGCATGCCAGGTATTGACCTCAGTCTAATAAATGCTCCTCTGTATTTCAGAGGTGAGGAGTTGCTGTTCAAACATGTTTGACTTTACCGAGTGTGGAAGCTCCAGGAAGCACAGAGCTTTCTTTCGTCCCTTTCATTTTTCATTTCCAACTGCAATATTAGTTTGTTTAATTTGACAAGTTCTGATGACCCAAACGCGACGCTGAAAGGCTGAATGATGATTTTTGTCCTTTTGGAAGAGAAATATGCCAGAGACAAGCTGTCCTCTCTGGCAATCCTATTAGGGAGATTGAGAAATGAATGGAGCTATTAGAAAACCCAGTTAGAATGTAGATGTGAGGAATTATGGCTGTGCCCATGGGGGCGAAAAGCAATGACTCCACTTAGATTTGCAGAATTATGGTTGCCAGAAATGTCGTTGAGGAGTAAGGAAGTTTCCATCTCCATCGTTCATCCCGTAATTGGCTGAGCCACTGTCAAGGTTCACCAGGCTCCTGATGTTGTCGTCATTAGTCTCGAACTTCCGAGACAAAGATAAGATTTCTGCTGTGACATGTAATCGAAAAGATATTACTTTTTAAAGATAAATAGTGCGTTCTCTTCTCTGATCTGGATCTAATAAACTAAGATCAAAAGAAAGTCAGTTTTTGCTGTGTTATGAAATGCTGCTTTTGGAACAGGAGTCAAAGCTCATTCCATCTCTTCAGTACTGCAGCTCTGCAAAGCGGACCTCAGCAAAGACTGACAGTTGTTCTTATTTCATTATTATGTTTCAGAATTGTTGATTTCTGATAAGAGAACTATCCAGTCGCTGTCCAAAAAATTCAGCACGATTTGTTTTTATGGTGCTGTGACTTCCTGACAAAGTCCTCATGCTTTCATATACATTTATAAATAATATTAATTAATTGTAAATATTCGTTATAATTGAATGAACCAGACACATAAAAAGATAAAAAGGCTTGAATAGACATTAAATGCCAGTATATTTTTGATTGTTCTACAGCCTGATAGGATTGCACAATGTGAGATTTTTTTCTCCTATTTGCAGCCACTCCCATATTTGCATGCAAATTCCACCTTTCTGATTTTTCTCATGGATCTGCTGCATTTTCATTGTAAAACCCTCATAGGGGTGTAGTTAACAAATTAATGCTTTGCCAAAAGTTTTGGCTGGGACCGAATCATCTGTACTATCCAGTTTTATACTTTGGTTTAGCTTCCACTATTGCACTGAAATAGTTTTCTGGGATCTCTGCCTGGTGCTATAAATGAAAGTGAAGTCATGCACCTGATGTTTTTAGTGTTGCTCTGCGCTGCTGCTGCATTATTTGCAAGTTTCTGGACTATAAAAGAGATGTAGGGCATGAGGCAGGAAACAGTGATAGCAAAAGTGCATGAGTTTGGGTACAATTGGAGCCTTCATTGTCTTTGTTCAGAATCAATTATCTCAGTTAATACTGCATCACTTGTTTATCTTTTGTGCCTTACGTTAAAAACCTCTTGTAGCTTCTGTTTAGCCATGGCTTATTTGATTATGATTCTGGTTTTTTCCTTCTACTCTGATTGTCTGTTTCTCCTGTCACTTACTAGGCCTGTTAATACAGATCTCCATCAGAATTAATGGGTAAATGATAAGGCCTAATTTTATTCTGAGCCCACAGGGCCTGAATTACAGAATATTTGAAGAATGGTAAAAATTTTTCCATTTTTCAAATACGATTTTTTTGGTTAGTGAAAGAAAACATTAGTGAGACCAATAATAGAAATTTTTATATTTCATTATAAAGTTTGAAATACTCTTTGTACTTAGTCCCTCTGCAACACTAGATTTTAAAGTCCATTGCATGCTCCATCCTGTCTTCCCATTACTTAATTTTTTATGTCAAACTTCTGTTGTAACCTAATTAGAATTTCTTTTGTACAAACCAGGGATGTTTATACTCTCCGAAAAAATATTTTAATTTGTGATATATTTTAAATTTTGAATTGCTTTTTAAAAATTTATTTTGTTTCACACTTTGAGTTTCGATTCTGTTTCGTATTTGGCTTTGGATTTATTCAGAGGATCAGTGTCCCAGGGTGTTCTCACGGACAGAGTAAAGCATTTTGGGTGGTGCATTGCCACAATAAGGAAAGGAAGGACAACTCCAGGCTAACTCTGATGGGTAGGAATACTCCAGCTTGTTTTGAGATGTTGAATAGATTTTAGTAGCAAAATGTATGGAATTCATACAGCTGCTGTTGAACATGTTGGTTTAGAAGGGCAGGATGGCAATTAAGCTTAGATGATTGTTGATTATAATAGAGAGTTAAGTTGTTATAGCAACTGGAGCTCTCATCACTGTGCACAGAAAAGCACACACTAAAGAAAATAAAGGGAAAAAAGACTGATCTTTTCCCTTCTCCCAATAGTCTCCAATCATAATTAACCTAATTGATATTCAGAATTCTTCCTTTCGCAGTTTCTAGTGCTTAAATGTTACTATGCAAATACAATTAATTCTGCAATCAACAGACTTAAATCACTGAAAAAAAATTTTTTTTAGTTAGTATTTGATTTAGTTCTTTATCATCTTAACCATTTAAGTAGAAAATATGTAATTAATTCCTTTTATAATTTATTAGGTTTTGTTATTTTTCCTTCCTTTTCCCGAATTAAGGAGGTGTAATGCTCTACTCTGTCATGCTGTTGTTAAAACTGTACATTCTGCTGATTGTAAACCATAGCAGTGCAATTAGTCAACAGCAGTTAACTGAAAAATTGAGGCAGTAATATTTCCTGTGTGCTCCGTATATTGGATTAAATTAAAAGGTATTAAAAATGCAAGTCTAAGAATTCTATTCCAATTTGTGCCAGCTGATTCCTTGGACTGCTATGCTGATGCTTTTCATCACTTTATGGGTGTTTGGGGAAGGGTTTCAGGGAACATCTCAACCAGCTGGTGACACTTTGAGTGTTCTGTGTGTGTGACACAACTGACAGTGAGGAATTTGGGTTTATTTGCTGTTCTGCCCCTGCTCTGAGACACCAAGTTAAAGGGGATTTGCTATCCAAGCAGATCTTGCATCCTGTACATGTGGTTGGGGTTTTTTTAAATTTTGGCCCTGCAGAAGGCAGAACTCTGCTCCTGGGATGTCTCTGATTTATTGCCAATGCCTTTGACCTGTCCAGGGTTAAAAGAATGCAGTTCCTTGTGGAATAGGCAACACGTTTTTAATAACATTTTCATAGTGACATTTCTGAACGACTCCATTCCCTGAATGAGTGAGACTATCGAATAACAGCATTTTTCTTCTAAGTTGGTCACCAGAAATGTGAATACTGGAGTCTGTTTGAAAATTGCTTGCACTTCTGCCTCCATTTAGTTAAAAGCACAGGCACTTTTGTGCTTCATTTTACATCAACTGCAAAAAAAAGTATTGTTTTTAAACTGAGAGGTCAAGAGAAATTAGTTTTATGTGAACGAAATGAAGAGAACTGAGAGTTTCGATTTTCTCAGTAACTCACAGTTATTTGTTTTGAATATCTTTACCATTTCTTAAGAGAACAATTTTAGGCTAGATAGAGCTGTTGAGAACTGAAATGTCAACTAATAGTTTTAATTACTTGCTCATGATCCTTTGAAAGGTAGTTTGAAAGAAAATGAACTCATGCTCTCCATTACAACAGATGAGATTTAAATGTCTCCCAATAATGCCCAATTTCAAGCTGTAGAAATTGAGAGTTTATGTGAAGAAGGCGAACGGCCTGTTTTGTGGAATCAGCTCTGGGAAAGGTAGGCTGAGATATTTAGAATACCTGGCAGCAGAAAAGTAGTTAAGTCTGACCATTAGAAACCCTTATCATTAGAGTTTGATATTTAGCTATAAAAATTTGCTCCAGGCTAAAAATTAGG
Source organism: Machaerirhynchus nigripectus (assembly GCA_013397975.1). Classification (NCBI taxonomy): domain Eukaryota; kingdom Metazoa; phylum Chordata; class Aves; order Passeriformes; family Dicruridae; genus Machaerirhynchus; species Machaerirhynchus nigripectus. Next base: position 355,505 of record VZRQ01009506.1, on the reverse strand, counting down.
CTCAGCAATTCCCAACATATGAGGCTCTAAATTACTTTTAAGATGTACACAAAAAGCAAGTTTGCTTACACATCCATTACATCTACATCAATAGTTCTCTTTTAGCTCAATATTTTATGTGCTACAAACTAAATGCTCTGAAAGTAGATAGAGAATGTTTCTGGTCACTAGGTTAGAGCCTGTTTTTCTGTCTGCTCCATGGTTGCTTCAGGTCTTTTATGGAGCCTTTAAATTACATCCATGCAAAGTTAAAGTGTTTTATTTCCCCAGATTTAACTCTATGGTTTTCATTTTTAATAACTTTCATTTTCTTGAAGTATGATATCCTCATTCAGGCCCATCTGCTTCTTTTCCTGCTCTTTTAAAGGGAACTTTTCTGGTTTTTGGGCAGCTGACCAGAGGGTAAAATAACAGAATAGTCCTGGACTGAGTGGATCCCCAACCACATCCCTGTGCAGTGCAGGCGTGTCTCTGCAGCAGGTGCAGCTTTGTTCAGCTCCATGCACATCATCTGTTTGCAGCCATAACAGAATTTGGGAAGGAATCTCTCCCAAACACAATATTGTTTAACCTCAGAGGTGGGACCGAGGTGTAATGCATGGAACAATTTGGAGCTGTACCAGTCTGTAGGAAAACCGTTTCTGTGTTTCAGAGGATTTTGACGTTTCACAGTAAACGTGATTTGATGGAAGGCAAATTGCAGAAATTCCCTGGGCAGGAAAGTTCCACACTGGCTGCTTGAGGACTGCAGAGCTGGGAAATGCAGGATCCTGTCAGGCTGCCAGTCTGGCTGTTAATGAGCCAGGGCTGGAGCCTTGCAGGGAGCCACGCAGGTCTCATTGGCTTCTAAGCTAGCCATCCATGAGCAGGGATCCCTCTGGCACTGGCTGCCGCCTCGTTCCTGCTTTTTCTCAGAGCTATAAATTTTATGTATTATTTAAATTTAGTACAGAGAGAGGTAGAGGTTCAAACTAAATGAAACCTACTTTGTCTTTGAAGTGCAGATTAGGCAGGACACATTGTGCTGGCCATCAATCATGATCTCTGAAAGCAACATAAACTCTGAACTAATTATTGAACAGGCACATTTATGGCACTTTTTTTTCCTTCAGCACCGATAATTTGAAAATTATTTAAAGGTATTTTTCATATTAAGATCCTCTGCAGAGGATTAAGTGCATAAATAGTTCATATAATTAGCTCTCAAATCAGATGCTTGGAACACATGTAAAGCTGACCACAACTTCTTTACCAGGCTGAGAACTCTACTCTCACTCAACCTACTTGTCACAGGCTACATCTTCTCTGTCTTGGAGTGTTTCCAAAATATTTGTAATTGAAATCATGAATACTTTGCTTTTGTTCTGACAACATAACCTGCAGAAGACAGTCTATGGCTGCGTACTGTTGGCAAGACATCCATGAACATTAAAAGGAGCTAGTTGGGTTCCAGAGTGCAAATCAAAGGAATTAGGATAGTTAAAACAGCATCTCTTAAAGACATTACTCTGATATTTATTATCTTATCTGTTGTATGTTAAAGATCCCTCTTTGTGTGATGTCAGACGTGAACTTCCCATTAACCACAATTAGTCTAACAGCCCCCTGTACCTGCCATGACTTATTCACAGGTAATGAAACAGTCACTGGCACAGTCCAGCACAGGAGCTGCAGAACCTGAGTTCATAATTACATCTTGGCTGCTTAATTGTGCACCCCTCGGTAGGCCAGGAATGCTTTAAGCATCTGGTTAAGAAGTTCTTTCCATTAAAAAGCACTTCAGCACAGGTGTAACTGCTGTCTGAGTAGGGAGGTAAATGGTCTCTCGTGTCAGGCTCTCTCTGACCTCGGTGTTCTCTCATAGAAACATAATTTAAAAAGCCTGCCGTGAGAGTGAAATGGTTCAGGCAACACAAAAGAGGAATCCAAAACCTCATCTTGCTGCGTTGGCCCTGCTCTCCAATCTCCCTGCATTGGGGATGAGCAACACTCTCATTCCATAGACTACCAGAAGTTGGTATTTCTAATAAGGGTTTAGGAATAAAACAGAACATTAAAATTTAAAAATCCAGTATTAGAGTACTGAAGTTTTATTCAGTCATGCTTGGCTTATTTTACACACCAAGAAAATGATTACCAGTGAGATATCAGGACAGTTTTCTTTATCCCATTTAATTATTGCTTGATTAATATTTGATGCAGGGCTTGCAGAAAGAGATTTTTTATTTCTTAAGGCAGTAAAAACTAATTTGGGATAATATAGGTGTTTTATCTCTTACCAATCAATAAAATATAATCCTCCTAGGTAGTGGGTGATTCTGCCCTCTATTGTACCAGCAACTGTCTTTATATCTAATATCTACATTGACCAGAGCAGAAATGACTGCCTGCACCCTGCAATTTATAATCCACTCTGCCCAGCTCCTCATCAATTATTTTTGCTGCAAACTGTAGTGCCACTGATAGGTATTTTATCTCGGTGCTGCATTCCCAGTGCCTGCGGACTGCTGCTTTGAAGAGCCTTAAAAGCGTCGCTATTTAACAGCACTACCCCGTGCATCTGCTCTCAAATTTGTTCCAAGTTGCTCACATTCTGGTTTGAACAATACACTTTCATACGCAGAGAGTAAACACATTTCGTTTAGTACCAATTTATTTCGAAGAGGGCCGTTCTTAACTTCTTGGTGAGGCTGTGTCAAAATGTGGGATTTGGTAAAAAAAACCAAACTTGTGCAGAATGTGAGGAAATATTTTTCCTTTAAATTGCAGCGGTAGAATTTTCTGTAATTAAAATGTAAACAAAATGCCATGTGCTTTAAAGAGGACACTGTGACTATTTTTCATATTGGTGACTTTGTCACAGAATGGTTTCTTTTTGAAATCCTTACTTGGTGAGAGCTTCCCACCAAGGAAATGAAAGTACCCCAGTGGATGATCATGACCCGTGTTATAAACATTTGATCAACCCATTTCCACAGGAAAAGCTCCCCTAACAGGTTGCAATAAATTATGTCTATGTGGTGACCTATAAATATGTTAAAGCCAATGTAAAAATACTTTTCAGGGGGAAAAAAAAAATAGATGTGAGAATAATCAATTCTGTTACCGATGATTGTGAGGTATTGCTTAAATCTCTGAGGTTTCTTCATAAAGTTTTTTGAGAGACTTGTCTGTAGTTTTCTCTTTAGACGTGTTAAATTATTTGTATCTGTTTAGAGTCATGAATATTTTGGATGTTTCTGAACGGGAAGCAGAATTTTCAGGGATTATGCTGATCCATATCCTCTTCCCTAATTTGTTCAGGTTAATCCAGAATGCTCTTCCCAGTGCTGGATCTCCATCCACGGGGCTGGATGAGGGAAATGGAACAGGCTTTGGCTGCTTCTTTGTTTCTCTTCTTCTACAGAGAACTAGCAAACCAAGGAGCATTACAGGCTCTCTCTTGCCACCAATATATCGTGCTTGGCCACAACTAACTTAACATCTGATTTAATGTGGTATAGAAACTGGGCAAAGAAACCTCTTTTACATTAAAGCCTTCGTGTCTCATTTTTTTTTGGTGGAAACTACAAAATTTGAGGGGGTTTTTTTGACAAGCCAAATTCCTTTATTTCGGGACAAAGTTCTTTGTGTTTTTCATATCCATGTCCGTGCTGCACTTCTGAGTGTGAGTTTCTTAACACTTGTGTACCTTAGAAAGTTTCCTTTAAAATAAATATTGAACGCGGCAGGTCAGTCTATGAACTCCGGAGGTTTGTGCCTGTTCTGGAAGGTTCAGTGTTTGGCTGCCAAGCATTGGTGAGAGTGCAGTGGCTGTGTGACACCACCCAGGTCTGTGCTCCTCTCACAGTGGCTGTGTTATGGACTGTGAGGATGTGCAGAGCCAGGTGCTTCTGCAGAAATCCCACCTTCCTTTTTGGGAAGTGAAACCTTTAGCAGCCTTTGCATCTAGAGACCATGTTGGCTTTTTTTTCCCCTTTCTTTTCCATATGCTTGCCAGGGCTTTTTGTATTCTAGCATCTGTCTTGTGACCATACCTCGTTGTTTGTGCTCAGACAGGGAGCTGACTCTAGCCAAGGTTGCAGACTAAATCTGGCACTTGGCAGTAACCTCACGCTTTGTTCCACACCCAGCTCTGCTGAAGCCTCCAGAAATCCTGTGGGTGCTGACCAGTGCAGCTGAAGTGGTGTCAGGAAGGTCACTTGTCTATCCAGGGACGTGTCAGCTCTTTCAATTGCTTGACCAATCTGTTTTCTGGTTTATGTGAGTTTGGTAATGGCATAAACTGGAAGGAAAGAGATCTTTAGGAGAGATGAGCCGTTCTCTTGGTTATGTGGGTCGGTTCTTTGTAGATGCAGTATGAGCTGTAGCTTCAGTATCAGATGGAGCTTCTTTTATCCCTAAACAGCACATGATAAAACCATGGCATCCCACCTTTTTTCTTTTTATGGCACTGGGAACATTTGCAGGGCTTCAAACCTTCTTTGGGGCCATTTTATCTGCTTTATCTTTCAGATGTCGTTATCTCATCAGATAGATGCTGTAATGCATAGCTGGCTTTGACGAGGTTTTCTTGAAGTTGTTTCTTTTTGACTAAGTTTTCTTGATTGGAACTAAATCTGGGACCAGCACAAAGTTTGATGGATTTTAAATATGGATATCATTAGAAGTTAGGTCAGAAAAATATGCAGTGGGAGAGGGATAAGGGCAGGAACCGTAAGATAAATGATGCATAGGTGGAAAATACTGCTCAAGCAAAATGCAGTTGGGAAGCCAGATCATGGAACAGTGAGTGAAGGAGCAATGTTATTTATTTATTTATTATAATAAGAAATTTAAAAAGTGGTAGTGTTATAGCAAAGAAATAATCTTTACACAAAAATCCTGACATGAAAATGTGCTGGAATAAGCCACTTGTAGAGGACTGCAGATTTTTGTTGGCCTAAATATCCCAGAGGTTGTACCATTTCCAGCAAACTGAGATTGTGTGGATTTGCAGGTTACCAACCAAAAAGGCACAGGGAAGACCTGAGTGAACATACAACAAATAATCTGCACTGAGTACCAAGGTCTCCCTTGGTTGACACCATGTTTGTTCTTGTCTGGAGATGTCTGAGCACCCCTCTCTCCACTTTCCTTTTCCAGTGAGCGCAGCAGCAGCTGTTGCACGACCAGCAGCAGAACTGAGACATCAAAACTCCAGCTTTAGATTTAGTCATTTATTTATAATGCCAACTTAGCAGTGCTGTATCACTTTCTGTGGATCAAATGAGTGAGTTTCACATTTTTTGGGAGGGTGAATCTTGAGTTATAGGTGTGTGCAAGTAATTTCAAGCACCTTAAAATTTTCACCATGGAAAACTTTAACCACAGTAGTAATTATTAGGGACTAGAAGCACATCAATTCTATATTAATACACCAACATAATTACTTTGTCCTGCTCCTTTCTCTGTGAGCCATTGGTAGGTGGTAAGTAATCTCTTTTTAAGCTAATTTCCCCTCAGTATGTCAGAGGAATTATTTGAAATAATTATGAAAGAGACATAGAATATAAATGTCAGAATAGATGTAGATGGGAAAATATTACTACAGAGGGGCTTTGTAATATGTTGGAAATGTCATTTATGGTTCTGTTTTAATGAATGGGTAATTAGTTGGCTGAACATCAGCTCACTTCTTAATGGAATCTTAGTGGATTAACTGCATGCCTCATTCATATTATCCTACAGAATTTGTCTGCCTTTTTATAGTGAATATCCTTTTTGCAGGGTGCCAATATTAAAAAGGAGAGACTCTTCTAGGGTAGTGAATTTGGGTTTTTGTCATCTGTTGAATGAATGTGGGATCTACTTAAAAAATTCTTAAAATACATGTGGTGGTGCTGTTCCTATGCTGTTGGTTTGGACACCAGTTCTCATACCTGCATTTTCTGCATGGGTTTGGTTTTGCTTGATTACATTTTTACCTTTATTTTTATTTTATTGGATTTTATTTTCCGTTTATTTTCATGGCTTTATTAATTTAAATGTTGATTTCAAAGTCTCTATAGTTTGAATCCAACAAAGGTTTAAAAATCTCAAATAGAGATGTTGAATGTTCAGTCTCCCTAGAAGTAGCAAAGAAAAAACAGCTCAGTTCTTTGCTTCTCCTTTCATATGAACATGTTCCTGTAGAATATTTGTTTGTTTGTTAATAAAGGCTATTAACATGTAAAATCTCCTTTTTGACTTTCTTAGTGTGAATCACATCTTTATCGTAACTACACAATTTATACTTATTTTTATGTGTTTTCCAAAACTTTTTTCTAGTTGGGCAGAAGTTTGCTAAGACATTAAAAAAAAAAAATTATAAAACCTGTTTAACATTCAGCTCTGCTGTTTGCCCTAAAGCTATAATTTTCATATAATCTGTTTGTGAAAAACCCCCCTGTCTGAGGTACTGCATTTCTTGGTTGTTCTGCTTTGATGTCTGTGTGTTGCTGGAGTGTCCTGGCATGTTTCTAAAACACAGGTAAGTGGAATTTAGATATACAGCAATGAATAAAGACAATTTACCCTGGTTCTGAACCAGGATTTAACCAGCTCCTGCAATCCATCTTGACAGACCAGAATCTGCATGTTCAGAGAGAGGGAAGAACAAATACCTCAGTTTTTCTCATTTGATGATAATTCTCCCCATCACTATTTCAGGGAGTCCTGGCACAGTTATGAGGAAAAAGAGTGTCAATATCATGAGGCCTGCTTTAACGTGAATAAACATGTCTGTTAGTTTTACTGAAAAAAAATTCTCCTCATTTTCTGAGTTAGATAATCCCGTGAGTTACATTATACCTTTCAGTAGCTTTATGTGTTTAGAAAAAACCCCAAGGTTTCAGCTGAAAGAACTTGGATTAATAATTTGTTTTCATTTTCTTTTATTTACTGTCTAGCCAAGTGTTATTTGCAGTGAAATTCGGCATCTCAGCTGAACCATTATATCCAGCTGTAATTAGAATAAACTGTCAGCATGAATTACTGTACACTGGGTTTGGAGACAGCCATTTCTTACCACAGCACAGACAGCAATTTGCTGTCTAACTTTGTACATTTGCAAAACACACTTAGTGTAAAATTAATCAGGTCATTAGAAACCTATTATCTTGTCTCAAAGGAGCTGATTTTAAAAGTAAGCGTGTTTTCTGTAGAAGGTGACATCTTTACATTCAAGCCCAGTTGGGATTCATTCTTCAGGTTTTCTTCTTGCTCTCCTTCATCAAAACAGAGAGGCAAAAAAGCAGGGTGGAAGTAACTCAGTATTGAGGTAATATGGAAAAAAAGTAGTTCTTTAAAGGCCAAAGTTACTGTTTGTTGGTATTAGTGCCCAATCCTGGAATATAGGGTTTTTCCTTCATTTTAACAGTTGTTGACAAACATGGTGGAATTTAAATTGGTTCTTCAGTGTTCACAGCAGGTTTAGAAATCAGGCTAATAAGGAAGTTATGTCTGTGCACTACACAAGGAAGGGTTCTGGTCTTTTACAAGTTGAGCTGAGCACTCCTGGTTACAGAGGAGTTGCAGGTCTAATGTAAAGCCTTGGTTATCTCCACAGTCGTGTCTCCGTTCCGAACAGAGAGACCCTTGGTGAGTGTCGTAAATTAAATTAATGGAGGATTTCCAACACGTTTAAGCATTATCCTTAGCACATGACCTGTAGTGAAACTGGGCAGAAGACAAAGCAAATCTGAGAAGTTCAGTGGTCTGTTCTTAACTATATTTTGTCTCGCGTGCTGTGTCCCAGCATTTGTTAGTACTGCACAGCTGAATTGCCTGGAGACAAATCGGTCAGTTTGTGCCTTACACCAAGGCTGACATTTTTATGGTGCCCAGAAGACAGGGTTTTAAAATTCTACTATTTGAAAAATTGTCCTGATATCTGGGGGGAACAATCCATGGTTCTGTGAAAAAGGAAGGCCGTGGTGTGCCACCGAGGAAGGAACAGATCACCTGTACAAAAGGAGTCACACTGAGGTCCTCTCAGCTGCTTGAGAGGTTTGGGCTCCTTGGTTCCATCCATTCCCACAGAGACAAATGCTCTCAGATGGGGATATGCATTAAAGCCTCGACCAGCAATTTGAGATAAGTCTCTGGGTGAATGCTGAGTTTAATTCACAGACGAGCAGCTGCTTCAGAGTGCAGTTCCTGTTTTTTCTTTCTGAGTAATTGTAAAGGGCTGCTGTTCATTTTCCTTCTGTAGCTGCTTTTGAGCTTAGCTCACTCCTCCCACCTCCCAGTCATGATCTGACTTTTAAAAATTATTTTAAAATAATTAATCCAATCTTGAATATTTTCAAGCTCCTGCTGGCTAGTAATGATGAAGCAGAAATAACTCCTTGTCTTTTGGCTAAATCCTCTGATGGGAGCATCTTCCAGCTCTGCCATTGCCAATCCTTGCCTTCAGGCCCAGATGAGGGTGCATCCTCTGTTCCCATGAGCTTGTTCTTGTATTCACAGCTTTTGGTGAATCTTTTGCTGACTGATCCCTCCAAATACATCCCTTCAGTCTGTCTCAGTGGTTTCTTTGGTGTCTTCCTCATTCTGTCTCATTCCAAACCAGATTATCTGTAAAGAAACTGTCCATAACGAACAAGTTTTCCACACAGGCTTTTGCTTTTCATGCTCTGCAATGCTTTTCTGTCCACCCCTCAAAGCAGGGAAATCAGTGCAGACCCTTCTTCTCCCCAGTCTTGCTGTAGGCAATTTAACCAATTTCACTTCTCAACCAGAACTTTCCTTCAGTGCATTTCTCTGTGCTTTCTTTAAAGCCTCCTGCCTAGTTTTCCCTCACTTTTGGAGACTTCCCGGCTGGGAGTCTGAATGCTGCTGATCATGCAGGCAGGATTCAATTCAGAAAAACACAGCAAGCATAATTTATCCTTCAGCTTCCAGCCCCTGTGTTGTGTCAGGGTTTTGTTTCTGCTTGCAGTGAATGCACAAGCTAGCCACTGAGATTGTTTGGGCTGTCTTTAAAATGTGGGAAATTCTCCTTTCACCTTTTATATTCTAAGCTTTTAGCACAGAATCCTAATAGACAAACCCAGTAGAACTGGGTGAAGAATTATTTTACAATCAGACTATAATATGTTAAGAGACTGTATCAGATAAAGGAGGAAAACAGCCATACCTCAGGTACTGACCTCTGTTCTGAGCCAATGAAATAGAAGACCAAGCAAAAAACATTAGGTTTTGGTTAAGAACTGTCCTGAAGGGCCTGCTTCAAGCACTGGTCCAATGAATATTGTTTTTCTGATTGTGAATTACGCGGAATTACAAGCACAAGGCATCTTCCTTTTTGAGTAAACAGACTAGAAGCTTTTTTTAGAGCAACCTGGAGAAAGTTGGATTAAACACATCTTAGTCCTGAGATATTCATTACATTTATCTCATTAGACATCTGTATTTTAATATTCTTGGTCTAAAATTTCATTGTGTGTTCAAATACTGAAATACCAAACTCTGTTACGTGTACAAATGCCTCATATTGAGAGAGTGCATAATATTGATAAAATCAACATTTGAGCTCCTTCTGAGCTTTCTCAGGGTAAGATGCAGCAGACTGACAGTGATTGTACAATTCTGCAGTGTAAGTTTATTTGACCATGATATTCATCTGATACGTTACAAGCTAAAATATCATTTCTGCAGAATAGTCAGAATACAGTTAATTAGCAAAGTGCTGACCAGGCACAAACCCAGATCTCTCTCAAACGTGGAGATGACAGAAGGCTGATCCTGCAAGTTTGCTGTGTTTTTAATTGTCTGCTTTGTGGCAAGCTTGCCCAGTAGATGCATGCACACAGTGCAGGTTATCAGGAGGAATTCTAATGCCTCCTTAAAAAATCTGGGCTAAACTTGACTTTAGTTGCACAGATAACTTCTGTACGTCCAGTATGAGCTGATCTTGTTGGGTTTTTTTGGTTGCTTCATTATTTTTTCTTAAGGTAACCTTGGTAAAAGGCCTTAAACAAATGAACTGATTCAGCTAATCTTGGGAAGGCAGAGGAACGTTGCAATTTTGCTCTGTCCTTTCAAAAAACCCACAGATTCTGCTGACAGGCTTCTGCTCCCAGCCTGCAGTAATTGGTGGCAAACACAAAGCTAATACCTAATTACTCGGTATTTTCAGGGGGTTAATGGGCAAGCTGTTGAGTACAAAATAGTGGTCAATAAGGTGGCTCTTAGGAGAATAAAGATCTGTGATTCACATTCTCCAGCGCTGCATTTTTGGTTTATGTCTCTTATCTCTGTTCTCCTCTTTGTGGATTCACTTCTTGTAAAGTGATGCACAGCCAAGGGCTGCCAGTAGTAGGCTGACACAGAATGGTCAGTGATGTCCAAGTTCTTTGTGTCCATTTGTATCTGTAGCTGTAGGAACTTACAGGGTAGAAGAATTTGTAGCAGGAGGAGACCTGAGAAACCTGACTTATTTACAACAGTGGCATGGATATTTTCCTTTTAGAAGAAGAAAAGGAGAAAATGAAATCACTTTTATCAAACTGTTCTAGCTGCAATAAAAGAAATTTTCACCCTTTTTACCACAGAGGAGAGCAGATGAAAATAAAAATGCAGCGTTCATTTGTTGTTCCTTATTCTGATTTCATCCCAATTGGTTTTTCTCGTTTATTGACAGCTTCATTTTCAAATTAGGATAATAGCATCATATTCTTTCTTGAATTGTGTATATTTAATTCTGTTTGTCTTGGGGGCTTTGTGTTAGCATAAAGGAATCTAGCTGAAATTGAGTTCTCTCAAACATCATCAAGGGCGAGCTTTGAAATCTGAAACTTATGTGCTCTTATGATTCTTCTCACCCCTACTTACATCCTTACTTCTTCCAAAAACAGCACTAAAAATAATAAGAACAAGAAAGCACAGCACAGCGAGGCTCTGAAAAGTTTGGATCTTGAGTAGATCTTGAGTTTTATGTCTGCAGACAGAATAATTTAAAATTAGAACCAACCCCTTTTAACTTTATGGGGCGTCTGAAGCCAGATATGTAGAATGGAGGTAGGTCTGTGTACCAAACCCTTTAGACTGTGCACTGCCATCTGTTTATTGTTTTATTTCTGGTGGGTGATGCAGCTGTGTGAAAAAAATTGGCTTATTTTTGAATAACAATGCTAACAAATCGAAAAAAACCCAAACATGCTGCAAGGGCACTGACCTTTCCAAAGGAGAGCTGGAGCTCAAGGAAGATTGACTTTATTACAGTCTGTTCCTTGTTTTCACAGCCGGCCCCAAGGGTGGAATACCAGATATGCCACAACTGCAGAGCACCTGACAAGGCATTAGGAAGATAAACCCCATTTCTTCAGAAAAATTGCATATCTGGTAACAAGGCCATGTGCACGAACTGTAGCTTCACTGTTCTCAACGAGTTATGTTGATTCAAGCAAAATTTTGTTAATTTCTTGTTGTGTGATAAACACTTCCAGGCACTGGCTGGAAGGCTGAAGTTAGGGTGAATTGCCATTTTAAAGGGAGTGCACGGTGCCAGAATGAATCTGCAGAGCTTCCCGGCTGGCTTCCCTACAGGTTACTGTTGTCAGCTGCCAGACCTCAGGCTACTTTTGACACTTTTATCCTCATGACTTTTTTCCTTTTCTTTTTTTACCAGTATAATGCGCAGATTTAAGCCTTTTGTTTTAATTGCATTTTTATGAGCATTTTCCCTTAGTGTATTTGCTGAGTGGAAAAGCGATGAAGGTGTTTAGGAGTTCTCTTGAGGCTATTTAATATAAACCTTAAATACGTGGGTTTGAAGTTTGTGATGATTTGGATTCAGATCTGTCAACTTGACTTAAAATTACTGCTCATACTGTTTTCTGTTGGAAAATACTGTATTCTAGGTCAATAGGAAGTTAACCGTGATGTTCTTTTTCCTGACATCCTGCTGAATCGTTTGCCAGTTGTCCTGCTATGGATGTGTCATGAGTACTTCTAAGAACAGTTTTGTGTCTCACATTTCAATAGTCCTTTTTTTCTGAATCCTATTTGTAATGAAGTCTGGGAGAAATTATGAAGTAGCAGAGGCATACATGGATTTTGAGCTCCACTAACATCAGTATCTTGTATTTCCATATGGAAATTGCTTTCCAGAACTCCAGCTGAGCCATGGGGACGCCCTTTCTAGTTCCGTGTGCATTTTTAAGTGAGGTGAAAGCCTGTTTTCATTTCAACAATTTATTTTGGATAGCTGGGATGGAGAAGAGATGATGCAGATACAAAATGCTTGCAGACACTTGATACTGAGGGGACTGGAAGAATATTCTTGGTGGGTCATTGCTGATGCTCTTTGCTTTGTGGGTCTGTGGGACAGAGCCCTCTGGGAAGCTGGGGCCCTTGCGTGGATCCAAAAAGACAATGGCACCCTGAAAAGTGCCATGCCTATTGAGCAAATTAATATCTGGAATTTTTCCTGCTGAATGAGTTAATAGAAGTTGTCAGGATGTCTCTTTTGTACGATCAAAGTGGATGAGGAGCTTCCAAACACTGGAACAAAACAACAACAACAAAAAGTCTGCATTTTGTTTACCTTCACTGATGATCAGTGCTTTCAGAATGTAAGGTTCACTTTCAATGCTCTTATGAATATTAATGCACTTGAAATGTCTAAAAAATATTTAGGGCAAGAAAAATTCCACAAGGATCAGTTTATTCATTATTTCCTGACTCCGTGGTGTAATTATGGTGCCTGACTCTTTACTAAACAAAAGTCATTGTGCTTAAATTCAGTCAAATTAAGTTCGTGGAAAAGTTTATCTGCTTGTACTTGTAATCCTTTTATTCAAGTTCAAGGCAGTTTCAGAGGGTTGGCTTGTGAAGCCATGCTAGAGTAGAAAACACTTCATGGGAAATGCATTGTTTGCTATTCGTTTAGTTTTTCAAAGTATCAAAAATACTTTTCCTTAAAACGTGACACATCCAAAGCTTAGCATTTTTTGCTAAATGCTTTTCAGTCTATGTAAGGAATCTTTACAGAAGGTGTACAAACCCACCAACAATGCAACCAGAAAGATAAACCATAAAAAACCATGAGAGAACCTTGACCTTAGATTTCGAGAGGAAAGAATCCCACAAACCCACCTGAGCCACTTGTATTGCAGGGAAGAAGCTTGTAGTCAGACACTACTTGTAGTCAGCTTTTTTGAAGTCACTTGAGGATGAAAAGTAAAAATTGTGTATCAAAGTTTCCTGGTGGAATGTGAGAAAAGGTGAAATCTGGCAGAAAATACAAGGATAAGCCTATGCAAGGTGAAAGACTGAAATAAGCCTGAAATAGCATTTTTCTTTATTCAGCCTGGTGTTCTCCTCCAAAAAAATTAGACAGTTGACTCTGAAGTCACAGAAAATGTGACTGATCTGATCTTGTATCAACTGCACAATGACAGATAATCCAGAGATCGGGGCTCCAGGATAACCAAACAGAACACACATTACCTGGCACAGGAGAACTCTTGGCTTTTGAGTCAGTGGTAAATATTGTTTCAAGTGAAAGCACAGTTCAGGTAAAGATGAGGGTTATAAACCTCTGCTTGAGGAATGTTGCTGTTCTTGTGTATTATTGTCAACAAAAGCATGACTTGAACAGAGACAAGACAGCTTGATTTAACTTCATGTAAACTTCTTAGTGTATTGCATTCGTTAGTTTTGGATGTTATCTCTAAAAATAGCACTTGAAAGTGCCTATCAATTAGATTTTATGACATGAAAATGTCATTTCTGAAAGAGTCAGATATTGTACGAGACATGACAGTGCCCAGAGACCAAATTGAGAGCAAAATATTTCTGTCTTTCCCTGAGGCGCCGGTTGAACTCTAACTTTGGATATAGGTTATGTAGACCTAATAGCTGGTTGATTTTGTTTGGTTTTGGTTTGGTTTGCTGTTTTGATTGATTCCAAGGTCCTTAAAATACCATTCCAAAGCTGTCTCCAGTTTCAGCTGCCTGTTTTGGTACAACAGGTTAAATTCAGGAAGGACGGAGATTATAAATCAAGCAGGATTAGAGTAAATGTGTGTAGTTTATAATGTGCTGGGAAGGACAGGAAAGTTCTTCTTCTGAAAAGTGGCTTCTTGTGGGCATGTGTCAAATTAACTTTTCTTTTTAAACCAAGTATTTGTTTGTCTTAAAGTTTATAAAGGATGGTGAAGTCATAATACAAAGATATCATTGTAATAATATCTCAAGTGTAATAAAGATATCAAGTGCTGTACACTGAATGAAATCAAAAACGTGGTGAAAGTCACCTAGATTGAATTCTTTAATAGCACAAATATCTTCAGTCATTTATTGATCCCTGTTACTGTATTGGATCCCAGCTCCGTGTACACTGCACTGAGGGCCATTGAAGGTCCATAGGGCTGAAGCCAAAACCTGCTACCCTTGAGTTTTACTGGGATTTTGATTTAAATGCAAACAAATTCTAGGATTGCTGGTATCACTCAAGACCTGCCAATTTGCTATTTTTCACTTACACCCCTGCATTTGGTGTTTAAGTGTGCTTTTTGTGCTGGAAATTCTGCACACGGAAGACTGCAGCTGCTGGAAGTCCAGCAGGTTTGGAGCTGTCTCTGCTGAGAGATTAATGTAAAAAAATGCAGTGATTCTACCTGGTCAAGCTTTTTACAGCTCATCTCCTTGCACTGAATACAATGGTTAAAAGAACATTAAATGCAGAGTAAAGAATGCTTTATAAAATTGAAGGTAAAGCTATTTTTTCAGCTAAGTCCTAATGTGAGAGAGAGGATGATGCCTTTTTCTTGTTCATACTATAATTTTTACCATACTGGCTCTATCTCAGCTGTTCTCAACTTCCCCTTAACCTGAGCAATTTTTTAAAAAAAACTCTTTTCTTAAAGATAGCTAAGTAAAACTAGAAATCTGTTCACTGAAGTTTTGGAATCCAATACTTTTCTTTCTGCATTCTCTGCTTACACATATGCCGGAGGAGGAGGAGGAGGATTCTTTTGGCAAGTGAAGGAGAAAAGAACTGGATTTGCAGGAGACAAAGTCTCGTTGCTGAGAGGGAACCTGTGGGTTCATCTCCACACTCAGAGCCCAATTTTGTGATTTTTCTGGAGTCCAGCAATGGGAAAGTGCCACTGAGGTACAACAGCGTAGCGCGCTGCTCGGCACAGGATTTGGGGCTGCATTTCGTGTGATCAGACCGAAAGCTGCAGAAGCTCGAAGAAAAGCTCTCTGGCCAACATTTGCTCACTGAGGATTTTGGTTTCAAAGCTTTTGTATCTGCAGAGAGTTACGTGGGGGTCAGGGGAGAATTGAAAGTTGAGAATTAATTAGGGGAGATGAAGTAGCGAAGCACTTGGTGGAAGAAATCATTGAGGACATCTGTGAAGGGCAGAGAAGTCAAATAGGAAAAGGAAGTAATCTATTGCAGAAAATAGAATAAGAGGACACTGTGAGAGTCCCACCTGCTCGTTCCTAGCTGTAAAATAATGTGTTTTAATTATGAATATCAAGTGATTGTGGTCATTCACGGCTTGAAAATGCTGGCAGAAATGTCTGTGTACCGTGATCTGCTAATACACACTTAATCATAACAACTGAATTGGAGAGAAGTCATTTTGCTAATTAGTCAGTGCGTTCTATAGAAATCAATAGGAAAGAGAAACCCTTTAAAATATACTTGCCACAGAGAAACACAGCTGATAATGTGCCTTGCTATTAATTAATAACGCAAAGCCTGGATATCAGGTGGAGTCTTGGCACCACTGAGACCGATAGGAAAAATTCTGTTGTTATATGGGGAAAATACTTTTACTGGGAGAATGATTTCATTCTTTTAATTGATTTTTACCAGATATGTGTTGCCTTTACCACTGCCTTTGCACAGTCCTTTTTTTTTTAATTTTGAATTAATATATCACACTGGAACATGTTGTGAATGTCAGAGGATGCCGTATATCAGTGATACAAAAGGAATTAGCATATTCTCGTGAAAGATAATAACATTCTGTTCGGATATCAGTCCTAGACATGTCAATGCTGAGTGACAGGAGCTCACATTGCACTGGAAAGGCAGATGTTTTGAATAATAGTTTGCTTAGTGAGTGTCGACATTTCTGTGTCTCCACTGGGCCTGCAGGTTTCAGCAGCAGGTCTCAAATGCTTATTTTCCTTTCTATTGCATCTTGATTAGTTTGATGGAAGCTGAAGATACGAGGGAAATGATACGGGCTGAACTAAAGAAGCTGAAGATAATCAGTAAATGTAGTCTTTCATCAGTTCTTCTCCCAAGTCGTATTTTAAGCTATGAAACCAACATAGCTGTGGCTGGATTTGTGAAATGGATTAAAATCCATCTGCACTCACACCTGAGCCCAAGTTGCATGTACTTACTTAGCCTCGTGTAGACTTGGTAATAAATTGATTTATATGGTGGTAGGTGACGAAAGAGTGAACTGGGAAAGTATTTAACTCTAGTTCTTGGCCTGCTGCCACTAGTAAGAAAGAAAAAGAATTTGAAATGTGGTACACATATGAGAGTTTATTTCCCTTCAGTGTAGAACAGCTTTATGGATTTCTCTTTCTTCCTTCTTGTGAAATGAAATAAACCATCACAAGAGACTCTCTGATGGAGTCTCTGCTGAGTCCTACCATCAAGAGAACACTCTGATTTCTGACTTCTTCCAGGATTCCCACTTGGAGACTTTTTGCCTTTGTGGGAATGGGCTTAAATAATATTTTAAGGAAAAGAAGCTTTTGAATGTCACATTGTTTATTAGTGGTTGACAGGTGCCCATGTGTTAAGAGACAGCTGGACTTAAAAAAAAAAAAATCAATATATCTCTGCAGCAAAGAGAAAGTTTTCCTGTTTGCAGGAACTCTGGGTGCGGTACTGTGGATCAGAGGAACCCAGGTGTGGCAGAGAAATGTTACTTTCAGTAAGGAATCCTGGTGGGAGGAAAGGGGAGAACAGGAATAGAGCCTGTGAGAAAACAGAGCAAGAAGAGAGATTTTAGCAGAGCCAGAATCACAGGATGGAGAAGCTGGAAAGGAAAACCCCAGAGCTGATGGGAGCAAGACTTCCACTTCTTCCAAGTGAACTGTAAAAATATGTATTTCAGCCAGAAAGCCATTGAAAATCCATCTAATCCCAAAGGAGGAGACCCATCTTGAAAAGGTCTCTAAGCAGTTAACCCCTCTGATTTTTGTATTTTGTCTGTCATATGTTTTAATTGACACAGGCCATTGCTCACACCCGTTCTGATGTGACCATTACATGTAGTGCAACAAACTTTGCTAGGGAAGTTTATAAACCCCTTTTTGTGGACTTTCCTACTTGTTAGGAAAAGGTGAAAGCAGTACCACCATTTCTGCACGGATTGACATCGAGCAAAAAATTAATTAATATTTTGAATATAATAAACAGTGCTGCCTTTTTCTCCTTCCACCCTCAAAATTCAACACTCGTTGTATCAGTGATAATCTCGAGGGAAAAATAATCTTTTTGTCTGAAACCCTTTTTGCTGTTTAAACAGAGGAGTAGATTTAGCAGCGAACAAAAGCTTTAAATCTGTTTTAAATGTTTTTGCTCTTTTACGACCCAACATTACAAAGCCAGTAGACACAGTAATAAACGCTGGATGTTCCAAGCATTCTACAATCTCTTCTGATTATCCAAGCATAGCTTCATTTTCCTATTCACTTGTTGTCAAGGATTTCATAGTTGTTAACAATGGATGTCTAAGGGTGCCAGCAGCCCAGTGACTTGATGGTGCCAATAAAATTTGTACAAGGCATGAGCTCGAATCTCAGAAACCACTGTAGAGCCTCAGTCTGAATAATATGATATTACCTGAGACAGTAAAACAAGAACATTCAGGGAATCTTGCTAAAGAATAAGTGAAATGCTGAAGAAAGTTTTATTTTCTAGGAGTAAAAAGGCTGGAGATAAGCAGAGATCATATCTTAGTTCTGAGAGTTCATGGCACAGGATTTTTACTGACCAGTTCTTTTTAACTGTGGTGGCAGAACTGTGGAGATGGTGTTTGTCAAGGCCTCGCCAGCTCTTGCTGTGTTGTGTTTCTTTGCCTGCAGCTGCTTATTGCTCAGTCAAAGCATGAAATATGTAATAAAATAGAGTGAATGTACTTCTAGAATAAATAAAAAAAAAATTGGAATATGGAGTGTACTGAGGTTTTCTGGATGAACGTGAATCTAAAAACTTGAATCTAAACAAAATTTTATTCCTATTTCTGCAAATGATTTCTTTCTCACACAAAGATTTAAAAAATATTAAACTCTCTTACGTGAGAGCTCATACTGCAGGATTCCAGGGACCCCTGAATATTTTGTGATCTCAGGAAGTATTTGCTCTACTTTTCTAAAGAAAATTATTGAAACTTAGGAACAAGCACTCTCAGGCATGTCTGAAAACAAGTCAAAATAAATCTTGGCCTAGATGACTTTTGGTCTAGGGTTATCAAAAACTTTCCATTTTAGATTAAAACCTTTAGTTCTTTTAATGAAACGACTTTATTTCTTTAGGTGAAAGTAGATGAAGAAACACCCATGACAGGAATATTCAGGTTTCCTGTATGTAGGTTCCTATCAGTTCCTCGATTCCATTTGGCAGCAGGTTTATTTACAACAGTATTGTTGAAATTTTCTGTTTATCTCTGCTTCTAGATCAGGAGATAAGAATAAGTATGATTAATATAAAAGATACTGAATTTCTGTGGTAGGGGATGAAACCACCGGGTCTGGCTTTGGGAATATAACCTGAGCTTTGCTTTTGAATTCCCTTGACATATACCCAAACCTAGAAAAAGGAAAAATCCAGCCTTTTGAGGTATGATTACTGAAGCACTTTGCCGAATAAAAAATATAAATATTATAAAACTGTAAATGCAAATTTTGAAGAAATAGAACATCTGGTGCCAATTGCTTATAATACTTTGCAAATAATGTTATTTCCCCGTGGCATTATATTGTTCTAATTGGTTTCCCAATATTTGACAAAAACATGAACACACAGTGCATGCCGACCATTAAAATGACTCTAATAATGAAAACACCTCAGCATTCACACTGGTAAGCAGTGAAATTATTTCACAGGTTGGTTATCAAAGAAATGTCTTGCTGGAACTTGTTTCCAGGCTTGGATTCTGTCGGAACAGACATAAGAGTGAAGAACCTGAATTTATGTTTGTTGTGCCAATGACACAGGAAAAGGTTGTGGACCTAAAATGTAAACACCGATTTATGGAGTTACTGCTTTGAAATATCCCCAGGGCAAGGCAGGAAGATGGAGATGTGGTGTTTGAAGATGGAGCTGAAGAAATTATGATCTGTGGAAAATTAATCAGCTTCATTAGGAAATGGAGGACTTCTCGAAATAAATGAGCAGGAACAGGAGGAATAATCAAAATTAAATTAAATTGCTGGCATTAAAATGAAATAAATTTTAAAAATATTTTTTCTTAGAAAAACTATTGGAAAACTTCTATTTAAATGAGTTTCTGAACACAATGTACCTGTGAGAAACCACCGTGCTAGAAATGTAGATGTTAAAAGGAAGATAATGAAACATTGCAGTACTAAGGCACAAAGCATAAGGGAAACACTCATAGACTGCTGATGGAAACTAAGAAAAATCAAAAATGTAAGGGCATCATGAACTTTTTGACATATCAGGAAAAAAGAGTATTTGTCTGCAACGCAGCTATGGAACAGTACAGCAATAGTGACTTCAGTGTGGTAAGGAAACTCAGCCAGTGGGAGAAGGAACCTCAATAATTATAAAATAATAACAGTAATAGTAATAATAATAATAATGATGTAAGAGAGGCAATTTGATGGGAAGAGTAGTGCACAAATTAAATTTTCAAATTTTGTAAATTACTGCTTCAAATGTCATAGTTTGGTGTCATTGTTTTGGTTGAGGAGATACAAACCTTGTCCTCGTAGATCCTTGTGCAAGAAATCATGCAAGCTACTTTGCACCTTGATGATGGCACAGTCATATTTAATATCCATATAGCAACAGCTTTTTTTGTAATTCAAATACAAAAGGATAGAACTTTGCAAAGCAACAGAGCAAAAAAGAGGTAACTTCCAAGAGTTATGTAACTATAATCAATATTTCTGCAAAATATCAATAAGGGAAGAGTATCAGAGAGCTGCAGAGCCCCTGTAGATGGTTGGTTGTAAAGGTGATCGAGGTACAAAATGAATGTAAGGTCTTGCCAAAACTTCTGGTTTTGCATATGTATTTACTAATGAAGAGCTCAAGGCTGGTTCAGGGCTGGAATACTTCTTTGCAGGGGAAAAGCTATGGGTCATATGTAAAATTCAGGTATTGACAGAAAAAGTTAATTGGCAGAACCAGGTGGCATTAATTCAAGTTCTTAAAGCAATTGATCTGTGAAAAGCCTGTAGTCTGAAATCTTTTTTTTTAGACCTTCTTCGGCTTGAGTAACACAGAAAGTAGCAAATGTGTCCCAGTCTTTTAAAAGGAATTGTGGAATTCCACATAAATCTGCTGTTTTTAATTGCGTGCACAGTTATGAAACGCAAACCTGACTGATTGCATTGAGACTTCCAGCCTGGCTTAGGAGAGGGAAGGCAGGGACTGCTTCTGTTCTTTGTTGTGTGAGGGCTCCTGCCATGGGGATAGAGCCCCCAGGCAATGCTGAACTGTGTGTACTAAAAAATGATGTTCAAAACAGATTTTTATTCAAGTTTTATTTAAACAGCAAAAAATAAAAAGATTTATTATGTGCCAACTACCTTCAAAAAGGTTTTCTGTGTGCGTGTGATGTGTGTGTTGGTGTGTGTCCATAAAGGACAGGCAAAAATGGAACCTGGATTTTGTGTTCAGGAGGGGATTATACTTTCCTTCCCTCAATTTTCCCCAACACTGTGATGACAAAGTGCCATCTCTGCACGTCCGACAGCAACAGGAGCAAAAATCAATGGAAATCTCGTGCGTTTGCAAATCTTTCTTGGTGGTGCCATGTAAATATCAGTGTTTCCTGGGACACGAGGAACAGGATTTCACCTGTTACAATATTTTGGTGCATGTCCAAAATGTTTGATTGTAAGGTCTCGCTGAGTTTATTCTGGGAAGTATCTAGCTGGAAAATTGGAATGTACCTGTTCTATGAGAGCAGTGTCACCCTGCCCGCTGCACTGGCAATTCTGTGACCTGCTCAAGCGGGTGGCAGGTTTTAAAGAGAGCAGAACTTTACACTGCCACTAACAAATGTCTTGGAAAATGACAGTGGCACAATTTGGATGGAATACTTGTGCTGGCCTTTATCAAATTCTCATTAATATTCCAGCTCTCAGCTTCTGCACTTAATAAGAAACAGTAGCTTGGGAAGGACAAAAATCCTTGATATAAAATTCAAAGAATGCACATGAAAAGGTCTGTGTTGACAAAAATTTAAATTAAGAAAAAAAAAATCAATATATCCAGGGTTTTGTTTGTTTGAAAATTCTTAATATGGGAATTTTAATATCCTAAAATAGACTTAAGACTGTTTTCACAACTCTGACTTAACCCCCCTTACAGGCGATTTCAAAGGTGTTGATAAAATGCTGTTTACCACTTGCAGCTTCTCCCTTCATCCTCAATTTTGACAACTTGGGACCTAACCAAGACTCCTCTTGTCTTCAGGTTATGTATCAGCTCTTACTTAATGTTGCCAACTCCATAGCTGTTTTTAATAAGATCAATAAGAAACTTCCACTCCAATTTGTTTCCCTTTTGTAATTTGGGGAATTGAATTCTACAGTGTTTAGTGCAAATTCCAACATAGTACCAAAGGGCTGAGTTACAAAAACTTAAATTCTTAGACAGTGGCCAAATTACCACCTTTTTTATGTGAGAAAAGTAGAAATTCTGGTTCCACTGAAGGGAAAAGATATTTTAGCTGTAGGGCTAAGCAGGCTGTGCCCAATGCTTTGCATAACCAGAGCAGTTAGTCTGAATTTTGTTCTGTTTGTATTTCCTTAAAACTTTCACTGATTCCCCTGATGTCAATATATTTAATGAGTTGTAAATCAGTGCCAAATTTAGCTTCCACCTGAAGCGCTAAACCAACAAATGCAAAGTAATTCTGAATTCACTAAATCTTAATGTTGTTTTAAAATAGTTTTTAATGGGGTTAATTTCTTTAGGTTTTTCTTTCTCTCAGGGTACTATAACTTGATTAATATAGTTTCCTTTCATTTTGACATTGTAACACGGTCTCATTAGGCCTGCAATGAAATTGAATTGCCGTCATAATATCACATCATAAAGGCATATTAACAAAATCTCCATAGACTTCTATGGGAATCATTTTTCCATCATAACCTTAATGTCATTGAAGAAGGCTCTTCCTGAGCGTAGGAAGAGAGCAGAGGAAGAAACCAACTGGTCCTGGGACTCATTTATAAGACCTAGATTTGTCTTGTATTTCTTCCCAGGCATGGCAAGCTAACTCATTTAAATTTTACAAATAAATACTGTGTAGCATCAGTTATAAATCCAGTCAATTCTGTTGCTTATTGTTTGGGGAATTTGTTTCCAACCCTTAAAAGCCTTATAAGCCAGTTATGCTTTCTTGTGCTGCAGAATCGTAACTCCCACTCTTCTGAGGCAAGCAAAATCAGGGTTATCTGTTTATAAAACTACAAGGTGTCGCTGACATCTTTTGGTGGCACACAGGAGTTGACAAACTTTTATTTTTGATCATTCCTTTTCTTACCCATAAGAGGGTTTTTAATCTCCTTCGCTAATTCACTGGTTTTAGGTCTGATTGGCTGGCTGCATTCTACAAAGCTGAACTAAGACTGGGTTTGCCAGTTGATTACAGGGCAAAATTTGAAATTCAGGCAATATTTTCTGAGGGTTTTTTGAGACTGTTGCAAAAGTTTATTTTCTGCACTGAGTTACTGTGCTTTCATTACCTTTAATTGTTTTAGCAGTGTCTGGGTGGGTTAATCAAGGAAGAAACCCAGTCAGTAGGTGGTACATTAAGTTAGACATATATATTAAATCTTAGTAATAGGAGTTACATATTTTAATGGAAACGAAAATATCTGCTTCTGTAGAGAACAGATAAATTACAAAAAATCTAACTGGTTAATTAATTTCATGGAACTGTGGTGTTTCTTTGACCATATTCCATCCTTTCCCAACTGCTCTGTTAAATGAGAGCTTCAAAGAAGGTCAGCTGCAATATCAAAATGTGTGATCTGGATGCAATCTTTTTCAATCATCCCAGAGACAGGAAAGAAGATACCGAAGGGAAGGTTCAGATTCTGGTCAAAATAAAATAGGGTTTTCACTGAATGATGGAATCCACGACTCCCCTCACTCATCCTAAAATTTTCCGTCACACAGAAAGGTAGGAAAAAAAGATTATTTGAGCAGTAAATGAGCCTCACCACTAGTGGAAAAGCAGTCTCCAAAACAGAGTGTCGCCCTGAGTTTTGCAGTCTTTCCATGTTTTCATTCTTGTAGTAGAATTTCTCAGGCACTTTTACTGTAAGCATCAGGCATGTTTACCTACCAGTATCTGTTATTATCATTCCTTTTGTTAGGCGGAGAATTATGATAGACTTTTGGTCTGACCAGTGTCATGGAGAGGTGGTAACCCCATCCTCCAATCCATGGTTGTCTCTCAAAAGATATATAACTGACAAAATAAAGAGCCGGGCCGGTCTTCTTCCTCCTTCTTCCTTCTTCTTGCCCTACCTTGGCCCTTCTTGCTCTCTCTCTTGGCCCAGGCCCTGTCCTGACAGAACGGTGTCTGTGGGGGCCTTTCGTGTCTGAGTACGACAACAGAGGGAGCGAGCAAGGATCACTGATGAACACCATCAACCTCCTCATGAGCAGCGGGCACGAGCAAAGAATAATTCCACAGAGCACACGGAATAAAGCTGAAGGTTTTCAGGAGCAGTGACACCGAGGTGTTGGAACTATTCCGTGTTACTCACTCCCTCCCACCTGGAGCCGGTGCTTTCCTCCTACAGTGCTGCATTTCTATTCCCATCAAAACTTTTTAACTGTGCTCCTTGCTGTGGCCTGCTGCTTTGCTGGCTCTGAAGCTTTTTTGGTCGGACACCGACCAGCCGCAGCTCCCACCGCACAGTGCAGATGTTTCAGAGGAGTGCAGGCTCCAAAACGCAGCTTTGCAAATTGAAATATCTAAAGACATTTGCATGATTAACTCCCTGACTATCCTGGGATGATTAGATCTGCCGAAGTCACGTGTTTAAAGCATTCAGCCAATTTAATCAGACTGAAAAGGCCTAATTTATTTCCAAGTGTTTAGTGTGATTATTGGTTTAAATCATAAACAAAAGTTAACAACAACAACAAAAAAAAAGGAGATGTGGGTGGTGCATCACTTATTGCTTTGTGTAACAAGGCTTGCTGATACTTCATGGCATATTCTGGTGCAGAATGAGAAGCATATGAAGATTTTTTTCATATTGGCAACTGTGTGTTATGTTAAAATAAAATATTTAGCAAAAGCAACACCTCCCTCCTTGAATCAGCCCCCTCTCCCCTTCCAGCCTGGATGATCACAGCCTGCATTTTCACAGCTCCTGAATCATTGAAGTACATTTTCAGCATGGAGCTCAGAGTGCTGGGGAACGATGTGACAAGCAATTCTCTTTCTCTCTTGATCATTCTTCCCAGTTCTTTTACATGAGAAAGAAAAAAAAAAGCAATTTAGGTGATACTCAGTACTGTTTACAAGAAACATTGAAACGCAGGAAAATGTCTAATTACAATGATTTTTGTGCCACTGTGACCGTGCCACTCTTGTTTCTAAGCATGGAAGCATCTATGGTGAGATAAATCAAGAGGAAAAATAACCTTCAGCAGTAGCTCACTGAGAATATTCCAGGAAAACACTTAACTTGCAGTGTACTTAGAGTATCCACGTGATCCTTACCTCCATGTTCAGCCCCCCTGTGTGTACAAGCCTATTTTGGACACCACGAAGTACCAGAGTCAGTTTAGAAGGTTCTCCCTTTTGCTCTTGTTTTCCATTGCAATTATTTCTTTCCCTTCACTTGGAAAATGAACAGATCTCTTTGGGGTTCGTTCCCAAGCCTAGTTTTGTGCTATCAGGCCCCTGATAGGATAAAACTGAGCTTCAGAATTTGCAGAAGTTGTTTGGAAAATAATAAAGTACAGCTCAGAGGGGAGAGTTAAAGGACTCTGTGTGGGTAAGTGCCAGGGGTGGAACAGCCTTTGACTTGGGGAATTTTTAGTGAATTTAGTTTATTGGCAGTTAATACCAGCTTTAGGGCTGTAATCTGGATATAAGGGTGAGGGGGAAACAGAAACGTTTAAACAAGCAACTTATGTTTCACCTGTAATGCTAAATTCCACCAATTCCAGGTCTGGAGCACACTTCACCCTGCTGGAGAGGCAAGGCAGGGATGGAGGGAGGCTCAGCCATCCTGCCCGGCAGAGCTTTAATTGTTCCGTCTAAACGAGGAGGAGGGGAGCCTGATGGAGCTCAAAGTGTCTCCAAATTGCTTCAGAGAGAGAGGGAATGATTTGTTTTCCATTGCTCCTGGGGACATGATAAAGAATAATGGAATTAAAACGGCAGCAAGGCAGATTTAGACCAGACATCAGGAAAAAATTCCACTTGTAAAAGCAGTTGCACCATAGAATATATTGCTGGGGGAAATAGTGGAGTCTCTGTCACTGCACTGCTTTGGAGCAGACTAAAAAAGTGTTTTCAGGCATAATTTAAGCAGAGTAGGTCCTGCATTGGCTTCTGAAGATAAATTAATTCAGTTCTCCAGGTCCAGCTTTCTGTTGTGTGTTGGAAGCTGATTCCAGTCACGAAATTGATGTGATTTTGCTTTTGAATCAGTTGCTTTAGGACAACAGTTGTGATATCTCTCCTGTCCACTGCAAGGGTGAAGACAGAAGAGAGACAGGTTAATCTCGTATTTCCAGCAGTTGTTCTCCATCGTGAAAACACTTTTCCTTCCAGAAAGAGATTTTTCTTTTGCTACCTCATTCCTGGCTGGGGCTACAAATTAAAGCACTTTATTTGTATGCTTTTCCATTTGTTTTAATCACAAGTGAAAGATATTTGGTGAAAATGCTGAACTACAACTAAATGTCCTGCTAAACTAAGAACAACCTCTCACACTTAATGTGTTGAGTTCACCAGAAAAAATGGCTGATCCATTAAAAATGAAACTTTGTGATCACCACTGGAGTAATTTAATTTACAAAGCATAATGTCGTGAGGTGGATGATTGTTTTTTTTTTAATTCAGATGCCAGCTCAAGGTAGCAATTGCACATTCTTTACCATATGCCAGTACTATGTGAAAAGAATGCTGCTTTAAAAAGAGCAGACCAAATTGCCTCCAAATTGTCACTAATTCTTTCCACTATCTCTTACTTATGGTGATCTTTTGGCAATTTTATCAGAACAGGTAGTTCATTCTGACAATATTTAAAGATAGAAGTTGCATGTAATTTTTGTTAATTTAGAATGAATTACTCTTAAGGCGAGATCATGACAGTTTGAGTAATTTTTACTTTGGAACATGTTTTTTTCTGTTTGTGTGCTTGGCTGATGCACTGGGTTTTTCACTTGCTGAACTCACAGTGCTTGGTGTCTCTCACTCTTGTGGCACTGTCACTGTCTCAAAGGTGTTGCTCTCTGGATCAATTTGTCTGAACTCAACTTGATTTTTACCCTGATTACTCAGTCACCACTTACTTGGTGTTTCAGCCCAGAAAACACTTGGGGCTGAAAGTAAAATGTTTTCAGGCAGTAGAGTTAATAGAACTGAGGGTATTTTTTGAGGACAGAACCCTAAAGTCACCACTTCAAAATGTTCACTGTGTTTGGGCTTACCTATGATTTCTGGGTTTTACTGATGGCATAAATTGATACAATTATTTGAGGCAATGCTCTCTGCTATTTGGGGGGTTTTTTGTGGACATTAGGGCATTTTCACAAAAAAAGCTCTCTTCTTAATATTTATCTGAACTGAGCTCTGTGCCATGCCAGGCATATCAGTTGTCTGGGCTTGCTGTTCAGAAATTTGCATCACTCATGTCCTGGACTTCGTGTTTGGATGTAAAAGACTGGGATTTAACAGGACAGGGTATAAAGAAGTCCTCTAGGAATGAGTTGGGAAGCATCCCAAATGACAGGTTGCACCACATAAATTTTCTAAAAATTATTTCTATAGGTATTTTTGCTAAAAATCTTCCCTGATCTACAAAGGTTTTCCTTTAAGGACACCTGATGATTTAAAAAGGTGACAAAGTTTATTTCCAGTACTGTGCACGAAAACATTTTTCGTCCACTGTAGATTTCTGTTACTACATCTATATGCAAATAAACAAAGTAACCACATTTTTTAGCTGCACAAGCCTGCCAGTTTCAAACAAGAAAATCCTCATCTCCAACTCAGCATGATTATATTAAGTACAGGATTATGTATATAATGCATGCACAAAATTGTTCTCGTTTTACTTTCATGCTCTCTGTGCCAAATTCAATTTGGATTTATTAACTCCAGTCTGATTTGATAGTAGTCTATGGACCAGGAAAATATTTTTGGTGAAATTTTAACAGTCACATCACATTGTGTAACAAACGTCTTGTGTCATGTACTATTATTTCAAGTTCAGGATGTTTGACATGATGCAATATGATCTGAGGTACAGCAAGTGATGTAGAATAATGCTTCGTGCAGCGTGCCAGAACCATGGTTTGTGTTCCTGAAAGTTCTTCAGCTTTATGTCCACTGGTTACTGATCTGGAGGGGTGAGTAACCTGAGAGTAGAAGGGCAGGTGTGGCAAATGTAGCAAAAATACCACGGGGGAAGTGCTGTGCAGGGATCAGTGCAGGGAGGGGCTGCGTTTGGATCAGAGCTGTCATCTTTACGTTTGTTCTGCATGGCAGCTGCTTTGCCAGGTAAGGTGAATGTGTTTGCTGCAAGGATGACACCAAACTTTGGAGTTCTGCTGTCTGCCACAGATAGCTCATCCTCTTCTTGAAATTCAGAACAAGCTCTAGCACACTTCACATTTATATGTAAATGTCTCTTGCTCGGTGAAAACTGGAATTTCACATCCCGAACTCGGACTGCCAGGGAATATCAGGTCAATACCCATCAGCAGATGTCTTACACTGTGCTTGGCTCTGTTTTGAAAACAGTCGAGGCCTAAGTTTAACATCTCAGCTTGCTGTGTTCCACTCATTTCTCAAAGTGTACTTAAGCAAATGATTTTACCAACGTTATCTTTCCCCAGTTGCTTTTGTCAGCCACGTAACATCCCAGATTCTTAATGTCTCTTCCAGAGAGACTAATTCTTTTAGACTGCCTGTTTACTGACAGCTGTTCTCTTCTCACCTACTTGTTTTCAAAGGAAAAATTAAATTGTTAAACAATATCTATTTGCAAAATCTTTGCTTAATAGCTGGGTTCAGTGGTGACAGCCAGGAAGTTGTCATTCTTTCTCTTATGTTATAATGCAGATCTAGTGAGAGTAACCAGGGGAACAAGGAATTTTCTGTACTTGCAAGCTACACAAATGCGTGCTGGAGGCACTGCAGGCTCCCTGTTATCTGTGTATCACTGCAGCTCTGTGCAAACAGAATATAAAAATAATGCATGTAAAAAGGAAAAGGAAGGCAGGGTACACGTTATGTAAATTGGCTAAAAAGCCCTCAAAATGATTTGCATGAACTAACGTAGAAGCTGAGAGTATAATAGCTGTGGAGACCTTTTCTTGGGCTTTTGATGGTTGTTTCTGCTTAGCACTGTACATATCAAATAGATGTGGAAATGCTTGCAGTGGTCAGAAATTTCCTGCTGTGTGCAAGGTGCAGCTCACAGTGGTGTGGGGCAAACACGAAGCTGGTGTTGAAAACAGATGAAAACTTTAGATTTATGCAAGATGCTTTAAAAATAGGCAAAAGTCATGCTGGACAGCACTGGGCTTCATGAAGAGATTCTGGTTAAACATTATTGTGTGGGAAAAGAGAGTGAGGTCAGTGCTTTGTGGTTCTCATTTGTCAGTCCATACTTAGTCCAATGGAGTAGAAGGATTTTCCTATTTTATTAAATATTATAAACCATTAGGCAGTGGTTGGTGCCTAGAGGAGCTTTCCACACACCTATTTCAGTGCAAAAGTACACAAAGGCCAAAAACCACAGAAGGTTTGGCCAGGGTTCTCTGGGGTTTTAATACTGTTTCTCTTTTTTTTCTTCCCTTCAAGTAAACCTGACACAAATTACTTTCTGGAATTCACTAGAACTGATGTTTTCTATTCTCCTTTTGAACTCTGTTAACATTTAACCAAACTCATCTTGACAGTTTACCAGTTCTCTCTGGGTTCACTGAAATCAACATGACTCCCAGTCACTTGACAGGGATTGGTTTAATTTGCAAGTGTGAAATGGTTGTTGCCAGCTATAAGTGCACAATATATCCAACAAAACAAGTTTTATTTTCAGGCCAATGACAAAGATACTCTGCACTACACACAGCACATACTTAGCAAGCTGAAAATAAAACAGAAGGCTATCAATCTGTAGGCTTGGCTAAGTACTTAAAGGATCACTCTCTTCAGGGTACTAACTCATTGATTAAGCACACAGACCATTTACCAACGACCCTTGGCAGTTAATCAATAATCCTTTCCTCTATTCACCAGCATTATCGATATTTAACATTCCAAATAAAACGTGTCTAATTTTGTCCGTGCTATATTACTTCCATAATTAAAAAAGAATTAGCAATCTGTCCGAAATTACTTTATAGACTGGGATGTTTAAGGAACTCAAGCTGTGGACATTAAGACTCAGCTTTCAAAGGGCTTGGAAGTAGCAATAATATCTCAATATCGCAGCCCAGTTTGGAGGTGAATGTGAGGAAGGAATTCATTGCTCTGCTCCATAGCTCGTGCGAAGACCTCTGAGGAACTGGTGAGATACAGCTGAGTCCTTCTGGGTGTGTAGGTGACTGAGTGCTTGTGCAGACTTAGAGGAGTTTGGTGTAATCTCTGGTGCCTCCAAAATAATTTACACTTTTTGTCCTAAAGAAGCCATCGAAATTTTCCGTAAGAAATTCTGTTACAATCGGAAAAGGGTTGTTCAACTTTACTAACACTTAACTAATGTCAGATGTCATTTAGTATGGACGAGACTCCAGCAAACTGCTCCCTACATCTTTCCCCCAGTTTCTCAGGTCATGAACTGTTTCCGTACGGGTTGGCTTGGTTGGTTGTTTTCAACAGCATCAGGTTGTTGAAACAAGTGACCTCTAAAATGCTGAAGTGTATATTCCCTCCATGAAAATGAGAATATTGGTGTGTCATCACATCAAGTCTAGAGTTTGCGAAAATGTCTAGAACTTGCCATCAGTTTCTTTTCAATTCCGAGAAACACTTTCCAGCATCTATCTAAAGCATGAACTGTGAAGTCTAAATGAAAGTACATAATTCCTAAACCTCCACTCATACATCCATTAACACTATAATATTTGGAATATTACAATATTCCATATACAATTTAACAACATCTGTCTGGTGGACTCATAAATGACTGACAAAATATCAAAATTAATACACTGGGGTCAGATATCGTTTAACGGATATTCAGTATATTTCAACTTGCTTAAAATATAATCACTGGTTAGTCGGTTCTTCCAATAATTCTTGTACTAATCGTCACTTTTTCTCAAAGTAATTTTGCATTCTAAAATTTGAAAGTGCTTCGTGTCGCTTTATAGATAAGAATTCTGATGCAGAGAAATAATGAAGATTCTTGTGAAATTTGTCACATCAGAATCAGAATCACTGAATATTCTGAGTTGGAGCGGACCCATCAGGATCATTAGCATCCAACTCCCAACTCGAGATACAGCTTCCAGACTTGGGCTCTCCTCTTGGCAAATCCAAGAAATGAGTGGACTTGTTGCAGGAATTGATCTGGTACTCTGAAGATTAGAGGCTGATTGGTTTTCAGTTTCACTAGACATGACCCGGCAGATTTTTCATTGCATTGAGACACTGTCAACAGAAAAGGGTTTTCTTCTGATCCAGGTCAATCCATTTCATTCAATAATGGAATAATGCTGTGGTTTGCAACTAACAGAATAATGTCACGGAGGGAGACGCTCTGTTGAGAGCACAGGTGTGAGCCCAGGCAGGCAAATAGGCACAAAGGTGTGATTTGTCCTGGGTTAGGCTCTCTGTAGTGGTGTGATGGGTGCGATGGCTACCAGGACTGGCAGCACTGATGCTGTGAGTGCAGAGATCTCAGTGTGGTGCAGCTGGGTGATGTCAGCTCTGCTGGGCTGGACTTCACCAAACCATGGAAATCACAGAATTGTTGGGGTTGGGAGGTACCTTAAAGCCCATCCAGTGCCACCCCCTGCCATGGGCAGGGACACCTTCCACCGTCCCAGGGTGCTCCAAGCCCCATCCAACCTGGCCTTGGGCACTTCCAGGGATCCAGGGGCAGCCACAGCTGCTCTGGGCACCCTGTGCCAGGGTCTCAGCACTTTTCATTCTACAAAATCATGGCTGAGGAAACCAATCTGTGCAGGCTGCAATAAAACTGGCTCAGGTGTGCCCAACATTGTTATGATCTACCTTGACCTGGTTGAGGAAGGGCACAAACACTCTCAGCTGAGAAAGGATTCAGAGGATACGGGAGAATTTCTGCTAAAAAGTGCAGAATGGCTGTGCAGAAGGTGAGTAATGATTAGATGATCAGTATCACATTAGTATCATGTTATAATATGCAAGTGTGTTTCATGCAAATGTTGTGAGATTCCGTTCCATTTAACTGGCTGAGCTCAGAGTGCCTTCTTAGAGTATCTCAGGTAAGAAGGGTTATGATACCAAAAGCTTTAATTATAAACCTTAATCATGATCCTTCTGGGTCTGTCTCTGACGCTTCTGTAAATGCTTCCTTTTTCTGCATAAAACAAAAGTTTTCATTATGTCTTTCTCTTTTTCTAGCACTATTTTAATTAAAAGTGCAAGTGGAACTGAACTAGTAGCTAGTCAGAGTAGGAACTCAACACAAGCATGGTCTGATTTTTTTCTCAATCAGTTTTATCCCAATATCAGAGCTGGTAGCATTCTCCAAATCTTTATCATCTTTCCACTCCAAGGGAAAAATCCAAGCCCCCGTCAAAATACACATAAAGTCATTCTAAAAAATGAATTATTAATAACAACAGTGATAAAGCTTGGTCCTGCTACCAGCAGTGACAGGAATTCTGTTGACTTCCGTGGGGTCAGGGCTTGCCTCTCATGACTCCAGACAATGCAGAGAGAAAAGGCAGCTGAGAGCTGGTTTTGAATTGCACAGTCCTTGGGATGTTTTATATCCCTTTTGTACACGGAGTTGCTTGAAAGAGGATCATGTTCAGTGCCAACAACTGCCCCCGTGCCTGCCTGGAAACACTTTCTGATCTCTGAATAAATGATTAGCTGCAAATAGTGCACTGATATCTGCAGTCTTTATCACCCCTTGTTTCCCTCATGTGCAGGATTTTCTGATTCTTTTCTGCAGAGAAGGAGCTAAACTGACAGCTTTATATATGATTTGTGCCAGATAAAATTTTATTAGAATTTGCAACACGGTGATTATCATTTGGGATGTTACGTGCCTGCATAAGTCATTGTATAAAGGATTAAAAGCCTAAAAAATGTTAATAATAAAGCCCCCAGATCTAATAACTTTAGAGATTAGAATTAATTGAATTATTCTTTGATCTTGGGTGTTAAGTTTTAAGAGAAAAGTTCAGCAGGCATTTGTCAGTCTCTTTTCAAAGAACCAGCCATTGCTAAGTGTGGAATTGTACTCTCATCTGTATGGCAATCTGTATGGCAGAAAATGGGCATCCAAAGCAAGGCTGAAGAGAATTTTTCCATCCAGCTTTGCGTCAAGGCAACAGAGCTGAAGTGATTTTTCAATATTTAAAAGTATTTCAGCTTTCAGTTTTGATTTGAGGAATGTCCGCTGTGAGATCTTTGCTCACTGATGAGGTGTTATTAGTTAAAAGTGGAGAAGCCTTTGTGTTTGGGTGTCTGAATATTGCTATTCCAAGGATTAGAGTAACACCCAAAGTACTCAATGTCCACTATTATTATATATACTATGATGTTATAATATTATATGGGCTGATTCCCACTCAAAATGCTCTGTTGTATGAGGTTCAGGCAGGTAGAGGGATCAGAGCTCTTTATTTGAGATTATTATTTTTATGTCACACCTGCAAGGCTGTTCTATTTCACATTACTCCATCTTCTCATTTGTGTCTAATGCAAACGCCCTCAGTGTTCTTTTTCAATCACACAGCTGCAGCACTGAGGGGTTCTGCTGCTATAAAAATCCAGGTATGACAGTCACAGAAGGCTCCATCTCCTGGCACTTTCCCCACTGTACAGGAAGTGCTAAGCATACATCATCTCGGCTGCCTGCTTTGCTATAAGTCGTGTTTGTGCAGATAATTTCGTCTTTATATTTGTGTTGCTTTTTATTAGTCAGAAAAGCTGTAAAAACTCCTTCCTTGCCAGCTGAACCTACTGAATCCCAAACATAAATATTTCTTCCTGTCAGATGATGGTGTTTTATCTGAAGAGGCTTGCAATTACCAGGGAAGTTAAAAAAAAGAAAAAAGAAAGGAAAGGCAAAAGAAAGGGAAGGCAGAACGAAAGCAAAGCTACAGGAAATGAACATTTAGAACATGGTATTGGATATTGTGGCTGTCCAAGATGTGCTACGCTACCTGACGGTATCTTAGCAACTTTGAAAAGCTATAAAGCATCTTTAATTATCTCTCTTACCATTCACTTCGGCCTGCAGAGGGTCTCCAAGCATGTCCTCGCATCTCTGTGTGACACTGAAATGTACGAAATTCCTGCATTATGTTTGCTGTCATAATTAGTAAAGCACAGGGAATATTTCAGACTGAATAATTGATCCCATTAATTTATCCTCTTAAGTAATATACAAACAAGGTCCAATTTTTTTTTTCTTCCCCATTTTAAATTATGGATCGTTTACGAGCATCTCTGGGAGATGTGGGCTCCTTAGTCTTTTGAGCTGTGATGGCTATTTCCATTTCTTCAGATGAATTCTGTCATAGCACTGTTTATATCATTGCCTTTAATTTATGATAATAATAATAACCAATTATTTATCAGTTAAACATTTTGCTAAATACAGGCAGATTTGACATTTGCCTCAGTACCTGGCTGAAATGAAGCTTTCCAGTAACTAAGAGCAATGCCCTTGCATTAAGAAAGAATTTAATATTTGCAATATTCAAAACCATAAGGGGTCTAATTCCGGCTCTCTTCTTTTATTTCCCAGTTTTCTCTGCTCTCTAAATGGAGAAATACCATCTTCATACAAGTACATTTCTCTGAAACAAAGTTAGGTACCCTCATACACGCACTTAATTAGCAATCTTAGTAAAGCCGGGGTAAGGAAAAGCCATCAAGGACCTGATTTACCCTGACATTAATGGGTAACATTCCCTGGCTTCAGGGAGATTTGCATCTGCCTGCTGCCTTGGAGCTTGGGCTCCATGACTCACTGTGCCATTAGACCCTGCTGATGTGGGAAATCAGAAAAAGGTACAAATGCTCAGGAAACTTCTTTATCTTTTATGCTGAGCCAATGTCCCAGAAGCGACTGGTGCTGCTGCTCTCGCTCCCTTTTTGCACTAAGGTACTCCTTTGGGTTGCACACTGCAGTGTGAATTTGTCCCATGACTATCAATCACTAAAACATGGTCTTTGGATATCTTCCTGGGAGAGAAGAAATAAAAAAATCCTCTAAAATTAGAGGACCTGACCCCCTTTGATCACAGCTGATAGAGGTAAAGTACTTGGGTCTGACAGAAGTGCTTTAACTGATTGGCAAATATAATAAGAGTGCAGTTAGTAGAATAGTCTGCCAAAATTGAGGTCAACCATTGATGTTATCCCTTCAGAATCTAATAGGAAAACATATATTTTTGCCCTGAAGGAAAAATGTGGTTCCTGTCAATCTAATCTATGTTAAAATTGTGAAAGAACTGAAAAAAATGGTGCACTAATGAAAGTGTTCAGTGTGGCTGGTGAAACTTTACATTCAAGAACAAGACAGCCTCCAAAAATAAAAATCTTATGTTTGTGCAGCTCCTTTACATTTTAGTCATTCAACAAAAATAAACTCTTTTTGCAGTGGGGATAATGTCTATGGATTTTAATGTCTTCATTCAAAGGATTTTACTGTATCTACAACTCTGTATAAGATCAGAGATACATATGGCTGCATGGTAATGAAAGCAAGCAGACAACAAGCACATTTTGTGTCTTGGAGCACATTAAACAATAAATAGTCTACATGGAAACAGTTATGCAAAATTAAATGTGTAAACCAGTGAGACAGGAGGCCCTGTCACTTAAGTAAGCTAAAACCCCTCAGGCTGGAAGGCAGCTCACCAGAACCAGAGAATCTCAATTTTCCACATGACAGGCTACCATCTCATTTATAATGATATTTTAATCATAAGACATCCTTTCCTTAAAAAGGAAGGAAAAAATCCCAGTTCTAATGAACAAGACTTATATCGAACAATTCTGTCATTCCTCCCTTTAGCTGACAGATATTGCTGTTGGATTGCAAAGTTTCATTTAAGAGCAAGTTTCATGATAAATGTTTCCAGTGTGAACAAGTGAATGGGAGTCAGCTGTGATTGTCCTTCAGCTCATTACAGTCAGGCTCCTTCCCCATATTCCTGACATCCCATTTCTGAAACATACTTGAACCTGATTGAATTGTTCCTCTTTGATCTGAAAGGCAATGTCAAACTGGAACCCTGAAAAGATCCTACTGAACTAGGTTACGTAAAGTTTTATTAACTTCACTATGAGAAAATTTAATTGGAAAATAAGGGAGCACCAGTGGTGTTCCATGTCAACCTTATTATTCAGAGTGGGGCTTAAGTCAGATTGCTGTAAACACCTTCTTCTCAAAGTTGGGCCGTCAAAAACATCCACTGTACATGAGGATGAGAAAACAGTAAGTTCTTTTGGGGGGGGTTAGAGAGCTTAAATATTTTAATTAGCTCTAGTGAAATATGTGGTGCAGAAATCCTGAAAAATAACGTTTTATTTAGGAAAATGGGTTATGGGCTATTGATGCAGTGAGTGAATCAAAGTCGAGAGCTCGGCTGAGAGACGTGGATGTCTTTTAAGCTCTCATCCCAAAGCTTTTTTAATGGTGCTACACATGGATGTGATCAGCATGGAAGGGACACAACTGATTATAGGGATGTGCTTTAACACCACTGGAGCTACTACACGAGCTGCTATAAACTTCCTAAGTGCTTGGAAGTTCAATCTGCAGTGCTCTACTGCTTTGGGCAAATTATTTGAAATTAGTATTTCTATAACGCTTCTGTTAAAAAAAACCCAGTGTCTGATCACCCTCTTAGTTTTACTTCTGGCACTCATTTTACACACATATCGTGTTATCAAACTTGAATATTTTACTTTGCCCCTGAAACCCCGAGTGCTTGTTTAGCAGAGGCCGTGCTGCAGTGGTGTCAAGGCATCTGAAGGGGTCTGGGGGGCCCCAAGCGAAGTTTGCAGCATAACTTACTGGTAAAAAAAAATCACATTTTTCTCACCATTTATCTTGTTTCAAAATGGCTGTTACAGGAAAGGCATGAGTGAATATATCAAAACTGATTTAATTTAATACTTTCAATTTTGTATGCTTTATCAAATAAGCCACACAGTGTTGTGTCTATCCACGGATGGATGAGTGTGGGCAAAGCTGAAAAATTGTTGTACATGGAAACAGAGTAGTTTTGTAACGTACAAATCCTTCACACAATTGCATGAACACTCATGATAAAAACAAACTTTAAACAGTAAATCAACTGCTTGTAGAAAAACTCATTATGATTCTTCAATAGCCCACTGAATTTTTTCATTTTGTTTCAAGTTGACCCCTTATCACTTTGGGGATTTCATGGACAAGCAGACTCGCTGAAATTAAGGCAAATGTTGTTGCCCTAAATCAAAAAGTCCTCTTACAGAACCCTCAGTTAGAGAGTCCAGACCCCATTTAAAAATTTCCTCCCCTTTTTCCCTGCAGCTGATACACTTTGGAAGACTTTGGTTGTCGGGAGCTGCACTCCAGGTAACTCAGGGGCTGGCACTGCTCATGTGCCCATGAATTGCAAGGTGTAATTGAGATTTTCCTGCTGTTATTAAACCTTGAGGCAGTGTCTGGGGCTGTTGCAGCACTGGCAAGGCTGGAGGAACACAAACGTGGTGCTCCCTTTTTTCTTTCTCTCATCTTTGATAAGTAACAGCAGGTATTGACCCCAGATAGCAGGAAACAAAACAAAAATACACCCAGGCCTCCACTCTGTGAGAGACAGAGGGACTATTAATCCTTATGTACATTTCTTTCATCTTTAATTGTATCTAAATATTTAGGTATCCAAGTTTAAAAAAAAAGAAAAAAGTAAATCTGGTTTGCTTTGTACAAGACAGGACTGATAACAACATCAGAACAAACAGATTTAAAGGGTTTGAAAAGAAAGTAATGGCTGAACCAGACTAGTAGTCATTTTATCTTTACATGGGTTATCTCTTCAATGCCCAACATCTAGCAAGTTATTTGTTTTCTTTTTAGGATTTTCGTCCTTTATTTTTGGGCAGATTGGCTGAGTTGAGAAAATTCTATTTTCTCTGTTTCTGTAACAGGCATTTGGGAATTCCTGTTTAAAGCAAAAAAATCTGATATTTATGTTTGATTTCGCATCTTTTTTCCCTTGGGATTTGAAATCTCTTTTTAACTAAAATCTTGGGGAAATATGTTTTCCTTAAGCATTGACAAGGAATTATAAGAGAGGATCGTATAAAAAATGATGATGTTGTAGAAAAATTGTTCAGATGAACGGTATTTGCAAAAGTGATTTTTCATTCTAAAAGTCTGCAAAAATAATTCCAAATTCTGTTTCTCTTCAGTAGAGGAAAATTTTAAAGTGTTTCAACGAAAATTAATTACAAAATTATGCTTTGTTGTCATACAGCTGGCCTTGGGCTGTTTTTAAGATTTTAAATTAAGTTCTAAATATAACTGAATTCTGTAGCTTTTAATCAATGTCAGCTTAATACCTCCTCATGCAGTTTTGCTGAAATAAAGCAAATTGTGTTATGCCCCCCCAAAAAAGCATACTGTGTTACTCAAGCATTGGCACACCAGCACTCTGACAAAGCTGTCTGATTTATATTTCTTTTCTCTTTGGTAGATGAGGAAATGTAGCCATAGAAAGGGGAACAGGTTTGCCTGTTGTCAGTAAGGGCTTAAGGGAAAATCAGGATTAAGAGCTGGAAGAGAGATGGTTTTATCCCTCTGAGAGGGCTGTCTCTGGACTAATTATAGTGATGCTAACTAATTTTATCTGCACATGGTGACCTTGCTGACTTCTCTTTGGATGCCACAAACAGAATTTTTGAAATGCTGATGACAATGTAAATATAAAAATACTTCTTAAAAATACTCTTCTGCACATGCTTCTTTGTGTTTCTATGGTGCTCTTCATCCAGAGTTTGCAATGTCCTGGAGAACATTTGTTAAGGAACCCACCCAGCATGACTGGGATTTATAAACCTTCCAAAGCTGAATAAAATATAATTGAAACCCACAGCTGAGGAGCCCAGATCTGAGCAGAAATGGACCAGGAGCAGGTTCCAGTAGCTTTGCTGGTAGCCAGAGGATTTTGGGCTCGGTCTCCTACCCTGCAAGGACGCAGCCTTAGGAAGGGATGCTTGACCCAGGTTCATTCTGCTTCAGCACTCAGGTGAGGCAGCACAGAGCGTGATTAACTGGAGAAGCTGCTCCAGGAGGTGGCACATACGAGTGGCACTGGACTGCCCCGGTGTGACCCTCTCTCCTTTGGTGCAGGAGCGTTGAGCTCTCTTGTTTGTGCCCCTCGGGGCACTGGGCAGCACCTGGAGGCAGCCTCCTGCTCGGGGTTCAGCAGAGTGCAGTGGACTGAGTGCAAGGGCAGCCCCTGTGCTGTGTCCAAGGGCAGGAGCTGTGTTAAAGAGGCACAAGAGCTACATCCGTGCCTGGGCTCGTGTGCCCATCCTGATGCCCTCCTGGCTTGCCCTCACCCTGCCCTGGAGCTGGGACTTTCTGGGCTATCCCTGAGTTGTGAACAGTCCTGAGCACTGTCCCTGTCCCTGATCCTGACCTGGACTGGCAGCTCTGCATCCTTGCTGTGGTAAAATCACCCCCTTACTGCTGCGTTGTGCCCCAGGGTCAGCTCCCCTCCTGGAGCTGCTGCTCCCTGACATGCCTGAAATTAGGGGACGGATCTGGCCTTCATTTCTGGTCTTTAGCTGTGCAGGCAGAGGATATCAGGCAGCTGTAGAGAAGTTTGAGGCACTCAGACTCCACGCCTGTATCCTGCTGCTCGTTGTTACACAGCTCTGCAGTAGCACCACATAAAACCTCACTGTTCTACAGCACTGTAAGAGCACCACCATAATATACACACAAAATAAATAATATTGTAGCTTTAAAAGGTTGTGTCTGACATCTTTTCAAAGGAGCTGGAAAAAAAATTCCATGGCAGTAGGTGCGGAAGCTATATGTGGAAGCTGTATTTCTTGTTTTTTTCCAAAATATTTTTTAAAAAACAACATACAGATGCAAGAGAACCTGAATTACATATTTGCATTTGAAAATCTGTGAGATTTAGACTACATTTGTACCTATGCCCAGTATGAAAACGGTGCCTTAGACTGATTTTTAGCTGACTGATTTGTTCAAGGTCACATTCTAATTACTGGCAGAGCTAAATAAAGGACCTAGGAGTATCTGCTCTAACCGATACATCATACTCATTACTGGTTATTTTTTTTCCTACTGACTGGCTCATGGCTCTGGAACACCGTGTCTGGCTGGCTGACTTATTACTCTTAGGTTTGCAGAAATTCATAAACACTGAAGGTTTCAACAAATAACTGCAATGGATGGCAAACCATCCTTAACCTGCCCTTTCTTTATATAATATCTCAGAGTTATTGCCAGTTTTATGATGATCTTAGCCAAACTTGGGGGGTTTTTTGGTAGATAAAACTATGACCACATAATAGATTCCAAGTGCTTCCAATGCAGAACATTTTGGTTTGGTTTGTTTGGGTTTTGTTAATAGAGTTCTGAGTAATTACCTGTGATTTATTGGCATACTTGAGAAAAACTATATTTAGCTGTTTCTTTACAGGTAACACTCCATGTGGAATGCGAAATTGCAGCTAGCTGATCTAACTCGGACATGATAGTTTTGCTAAAATCCTGCTGGCATTAGTGACTTTTTTCATACCTTTTCTCTACCTCTTTGAATGAACTGCAGTGGAAAGCTCTCTCATGTTGTGTGGCTATGAGGGGAATAGTATTTTTGTAATGTTTATCTGTTAATAGAAATTAAGTCGTATTTTCTATAGCTAATCTGATTCTGAAGTATAATGACTCAAATTACTTGTGATCCTAACGTAGTTAGGCAGCCAAAACTCCTGGGACTGAGCAGAGCTTTGAGACAGGCTTGATGCAGATTATTTCCATGCTAATGTCTCTGTTAAATGAGAAGCAGCACCTATGGAAACAAGGAACAGTTCAGAGGCAATGAAGGGAAAGAGATTGTCTTTTTTATGCTTCCTTCCCTGTGCTTCTAGTTACTAAATCCATTTCCAGTAGAAGTTCTGATTTACATTCAAGTGTTTATAGAAACTAGCAGCTAAATTACATTACATTAACGCTGTTCACTTCCAGAGTTTTGTGCCACAGCACTGCCTCTTTGTGCAGTTTTTCCTGTTGAATTCCTCAGTCTGGAATACTCTTGTCTGGCTCAACGGTGCTTAGGACACAGCTAAGAAAGTGAAGAGACTATTTCACCCTAAAATGGGAGAGATCAGTGAAAACTATTAGACTTTCAGTAGCAGAGGAGGGGAAAAAACTCCATCTTTATCCTGAAAATATGCTTTATGAACTGAAAATGAGCTTTCCTACTGGCTATCCAGCCATTAAGGGAACTGAAAGGGAATGTTCTTCCTTCCACTGTTTGGAAATCCGGTGAGGGCTGAAAGGGGCAGAGCAGAACAACAAAAGGAGATTTGCTTCTCTTCCTGTCTTCTGGGTCTGGCTGTCACAGGGTGATTATCTGGTGTTTCCTTGTGGCTGCAAGTAAGACAAAGTGACTTCCCAGCTGTTAACAGGAGACTGACATTGAAGCAGATCTTTCACAGTCAATCAGTTTTCAGCAAAAGCAAAGAGAATGAAAATAAGAAATGGCTACAAAATTAGGAGGAAACCCTGCAATTTCTGTCCATCACCAGAGGCATCTTGACTGCATGTTTGCAAGACCTAGAAAGCTTTAGGAGATTGATTTTGCACAGCATTAATAGGATTAGGTGCAGTCTGCCTTTGTTCTGACATGTTTCTCTTTTGGACATTTGTAGTGGGGAAGAGGTTTCTCAGGCTTTGGGCTCAGTGATTCAGAGAGAGGCACTGAAAGCCCCTCAGGAACTCAGAAAAGCCATGTTTTTGCTACGAAAGCACTAAATCTGTGTGCAGGTTGCTTACTTTGGGTCAGAATAATGTGTGGAGGTAAGGACTTGACACTCAGATAAAGCTCTCAATTATCTGATACCCTGCACTAAACCAGATGGGCCCGGGAATTATTCCCAGCTGGGCAACGCATTGCTGGCAATGTCTGGAATATTACATTTGAGTTTGGGACCCTGAGATCATGAAGGGTCTTGAAAAGTGGAGAGGCCTTAAATATGGAGCCCAGAGCACTGGAGAGGCTGAGGGCGTGGGGCTTGTGTGGTCTGGCAAGGATGAGACTCAGAGGGGATCAGGCTGTTCAAAACTCTGTCAGAAAAGTGGCGAAGTCAGTGAGGTCAACTTGTTTACACAGAGGCAGAGAGTAAAACAAGGAGCAGGAGCTACCAGATCAGGCTGGAGAGATCCACAGTGCACCTGGAGACAAACTCCTCAGGAGATGAGGAGGAGAGTGTTGTAACTTGTATTAATAAAATATTAAAATGAGAGGAAGGAGAAGAAGAGACTAGAAGACACCAGTAATATTCACTGCATCATCTTCACTGTTTTATTTTTGCATAAGAGAATTTGAAGTTCTGTACCTTGAACTGGAGAGAGCCCCATCATTCTGGTACTGACTCTTTTCTACTGAAAATATTTTAAGTCCTGCAACTGAGACATTGGCAAGACATTCATTGTTATGAATGGATATTAACTTCTGCCCACACCAGAGACCTACCTTTGGCAGATGAGATGGGCAGTGGTTTTTTAACATCTAATTGCCTTTTTAAATCATCATCCCAGTTACTGGCTTACCCACTGTGCAGCTTAGATGTTACTGGTTAAACAAGAGTGAAACAGGAATAAAACATCCCGTGTATTTTTGGCAATTTCTCTGTGTCACCAGTTTAGGCTTCTCCCAAACCAACCTGCGCATTCATCAAGAGAATTCTTTACAACACAACTACCACAGGGAAGGAATTTTTAATGGTTAGAATACAATTCAATGAACAAAATAAAATGGCTCTCTTTTCGTGATATAATTTACTGCATTTAAATTAATCTCTGTATTCTTTCTTGCGAGTGAAACAGAATTAGGACACGATAGAAATCCTTTTGTGGGGACAAATCCAATGTCAAAGCCCCTCCCTCACGCCAGCCCTGCGCCTCTGCTGTCTGTTCAGGTGACAGGCTCAGTGCTCGCACCCAAACCACAGAGCCATTGGAAAAACGATCCCAGCGAGCTGGAAATCCACTCTGCCACGTGTGGGGAGGAAATGGAAGCGTGTCAGCTGCTGGAGATAGCTGTTATGTGACTCGTTGTGAATTTGGGGCTTCACTGGGAGTGCTGTAGGTTTGACAGACGGCCTCGTTTCCTCGTTTATTTAAAGAGTCTCATTGCGGCTAAACATTCGGAACATACATCTGTGATTTTTAAAGGAATGCTCTCAGTTTTGCTCTCAGTTTGATATCTTTCAGAGATGCCTTTAGCAGCACTTAGCAGTGTAAAAAATTAATAAATTATTATAGAAAATATGTGAGCTCTGGGTTGAAAGAAGCCATAGCTCTAACCAGAACATTATTTACCGGGTCACAGGCGTAAAAGTTAATGTGCCAGAGCTTCTCTCTTTCTCTTGCTCTGGACGGATTGTGGCACTAATGAACCTTAACTGATTTCTATTCATCTGGCTTTTAACTGATGAGATTTGCAAAGAGAATTAAAAATACGACCCTTTATGTTGTCATCTTTTCCCCTTTCATTTTAGTTAATAATTTGAATCACACATTTCTGTTTAACCGGATATTCAGGGCATGAACAATAATTTCAATAAACCTCTAGAGTGGCATCATGTTGAAATGCAATTCAAAGAAAGGAAAAGAAAAATGAAGTACCACATGCCATTGTGTGTTAAGAATAGCAGG
The DNA here is from genome assembly GCA_013397975.1 of Machaerirhynchus nigripectus. Taxonomy (NCBI): domain Eukaryota; kingdom Metazoa; phylum Chordata; class Aves; order Passeriformes; family Dicruridae; genus Machaerirhynchus; species Machaerirhynchus nigripectus. Next base: position 311,936 of record VZRQ01009506.1, on the reverse strand, counting down.
ACTCTGAACTTTTAAGAGTCCAGTCTATATGAGTTTAGAAGTTCAGTAAAACTACTTAAATAAGAAAAATAAATAACAAATAGTAATGTTCAGGTGGAGAAAGAAAATAAGAGAGGCTGAGGCATTCTACATTTTTTTGAACAGTCAGCTTTCTTATTTTTGAGTCAGTTCCTGGCCACAAATATCTTTGTTTTATGTACACTGCATACAATAATTTAGTGCCAGATTTGCTTTTTGATTGGTGTTCTTGTGACTGACTTTTATTGCTATAACTATTTTCAGATCTCTTACTTGGGTAGTTTTTCCATTTCTTTGTGTTTCCTACTTGCCCCCCTTTATCTTAGCATGATATTTACCTTTTAAGAATTCTTCACCAATGCACTGAAATTCACTTTCTTCTATGGACAGTAGTGGAGTTAAATGAGCGGTATTTAATCTGGAAATAATGAAATTATTAATGCCTGAGAGTGCTAAATAATTGAGAGATTCATGTCCTAGAATTACTTTTTTTCTTCATTTCCTGATACGTTTAGACTTTCTCCAAGCACTTCTGTCTATCCTTCCGAAGAGCCACAAAATGTGAATTATCTGGAATACCAGAGGTAAATCCAATGCTGTCCTGGCAATCAGCTGTGTCAGTTCATACTTCCTTCTCCAAGTCTTCTGTTGATAATATTCCTGCATTTCTTCTGAGGGTTTTTTTTTTCCTAGATAGTCTGCATTATTTATGTCACTTTCAAATAGTGCTGTCTCCAAAATGCCGTAGCCTTGAACTATTGTGTTACAACACTGCCTTTTTCATTTGAAGAAAGGAAAGAAGAACTGATGTGCAACACAGAGCCCAATTCCCAGCCAAATGTAACATCTGTAATTGCTTCTCCTGCTCTCTTCCCTAACAAAGGTTCAGCTTTTAAAGAATATTTACAGGAGACAAATGTTTGAACAAAACACAGATGTTAATAGCTAATTACCAATTGGCATGTTTAACTATCCTGAGAAAAGGTTTTATTATCATGGGCATTTCCTCAATTTGCAAAATTGTGTCACAATGACAAAAATAAGGTAAGGCAGAGGCTGATGAATTTATCTCCTCAAATACAACAAGCAGAATGCAATATTGTTTAGTTATTGCATGTCAGCCACCAATTACAGCAAGTTGCTGGGGACTTTAAGGAGAGGTTTGTTCTGCACATCGAGGAAAGAAGCACAGATTTTTAAGAAGGATAAATGGGGATGGGTCAGTCAGCATCAGTGGATTCACTCAAAGTCTGTGGATCATTATCTGTACAAACAACTCATCCCTCTAAAGTAACTTCAGTCTGTGCTTAAAACCTCAGCAGATGTCAGGGCTTGTTATTAGAATGTTAAGTCTGGTCTCACCAGAGCTGCAGATTTGGAACTGCCAGGAGGCAAAAAACACTCACAGATGTGAGCATCCCTGTCAATAGGAAATAATATCTTTCCTATATAAACACCATGTTGTTTTTCAAAGAAATATGGATTTTATACTTTCCCTGTAGCAGGATGGGTCAAAAAATAGACAACGCTGGAACAACTTCTGGAGGCAAACTGGCACGTGTGAAAGCACAGGTTTCCCTCTGTGATCAAACACACTGCTGAGGGAACAAGGAATTAGGAAAGATGGTTTTCGTCCGAGTTCTCACATCATAGATTTGACCTGTAAAATGTTCCTGTCCTTCATCCTCTCTTTTTGCTCACTGTTGAGCAGTGTTCGTGGCTGAACAGAACTGCTGAATATGTATTTATTTTCAATCCACTTGCAGCGTGCTTGGAGCAGGTCTTTTTCACAGGGATGCTTGGTCTGCCAGTGGAAGAACACTGAGTGACATTAACCTGGAGTACCTGAGAGCAGCTGCCACGGGGAGAGCTCCTACAGATGTTGGTAAAGGCTGCTGCCTGAATGGCATCCAGAATCATGACCCTCTGTTAAGGGAAAATATCATTCATTCACACTATCAGAAATACCAGAAATATGTCCTAATTGGGTGAATGGACAGCAAAAATGACTCTGTAAAATTATCAAGGTAATACCAACAGCCTATTTCTAAAAGAATTATTCCTCAATACTCATTTTGTGTTTGATGATCTCCTCATATTTACTATACTTGCAGATTATCTGTGTAACTTTACACATTGGCATGTTATTGTCTGTTGTACAGGGAGTGCGTAGTAAAAATTAAATTGACGCTGCAAGTGATGCCTGTTTGGTCCATCTTGTTCCTTTCTTACTCAGCATTGTCTGCATGGTTTAAAAGCCTGGAAAATATACCTTTTAATTCACTATTTTTGCCATTGGATCTTGAGTTTTGGTTGGAGTTAAGCACTGCAAATATGGGGGAGACATGGGCACTGCAATTAGCAGATTTCCTCAGCAACAATGGCAGCATTCCTGCTGAATGATTTGCTGTGTTTTTAATTACTGGATTATATCTGAAATCAAGTATTCAACTTTGCATATTTCCAATTTGTTCAAATTATAGTCACATCATTATGTTCAAATCAGAGCACCCAAAATGCAGTTTTGCTACAGGATAATTAACCAATGACTTTGAAATATGCAAGCAGGGAGTCTCATTTAGGTAGACAGCACAAGAAGCAAGGGGAGCTACTGATGCATTCCATTGCATTCTTATCTTTTGAAAACAAAGCTTCAATTTGCTTTGTTCTTCATTGCATTATTCCATGACAGATTTTGTGATCTATAGTTATCTTACATTGCTGCAACATTGAAACCCTTCACCCTTTAACATGTGCTCCTGAACTAATTGCTTTGAAGTTCCCAATAGAATTACTCCGGTGAAAAACAAATAGAGCTAGCAAGACAAGCTCAGTGATATGAATAGTAAGAATAATGAGCTGTGTATACTACAATTCTTGCAGCATTCTAGCCAAATTATTACATATTGGAGTATTTCTCCACAGAAGGGGCCACACTGTATCTTTATTTTTCCTTATCAATTGAATTTGTGCACAAAGATAGGGCAGAACATGGTTTTCAATTAATTACCAAGTGATATCATAGCAACCATGTAGCAGTCATGGTGAAAGTGCTGGAGTTAAAATAGTACTTTTCCACTTCTATTTTGTTGTCCATCCATCTTTTCTGTTTCCAAGAGTGTCCATGTCTTTGTTTAAACCTCTGACATCTGGCCAAACTACACCACAGCATGTTAGCAAACGTAAAAATTAAAATAATAGGAACAAAAATGTAATAAAAATACATGGCACCCTCAGCTGCTGCCTTAATCTCTCATCCTTCCAAGTATCTGTTCCATTAAATAAAGCCAAAATCATGTTTCTGTGCATTGAGAGGTAAATGGCCCCAGTCCTGCCCTTCCGCTGCCACACACGCTGGCCACCATGGGTGTTAATTAATGATAGAATGGAATTTGTGACAATCAAAAATGACCAGACAGCTACATAACTTTGAAATCACTGCATCATTTTTGCTCTTTTCTGACAACGTGGAGGTTTATGGATGAGATTCAACTGTGTTCTCATCATGTTTCTGAGAGAGAAAATAAAAAAAAGCAAGTTAGGAAGCGATCAGGTTCCATCCATAATGTTTATGGAGTTTCTTTATCCTGATGGTCCACGCACTTTTTGGGTTGTTTTCCTTTTCTCTCCACTCCCTGAGTTACTTTTCCTGCATCCCTGCTCCTGTGTAACTGCCCAAAAATATCTCCAAAGCTGTGCTCTGGAAGGCTGACCCTGCTTCCCAGAAACAGCCACAGGCCAAGGGGGAGTTTATCCCCTCGAGTGAACCTCAGCTGTTCCGGATTTAGGAAAACCAGTTTGCCCTTGGAAGGTATTTGAACTTTTTACATATGGATGCATTTTAGGAAATTTTGAATGCAAGACTGTGTGTACGAATACTTTATAAATTAGTGAGCTCCCTGTGATAATACTGGTCTGTACAAAAGTGTAATTTATTGGAGTTTCTGATTTGATTATTGAATCTGTACTGGAAATTTCTCTTATTCTGTTCCCTATTTTTCTTTTTAATCCTTACTCAAACTGGAATGGTCATTGCCCCTTTGGAATTCTTTTTATAAAATTGCTTTTCTTTCTGATCACCGTCTCCTAAATAAATGGGAGGATGCAAAATAGAATCAAGACCCTCGCTGAAAACATTTGAACAAATTTTCCCATTCCTAATATGAACTCTGATTTGGAGTACGCTCACATAAATCTCTAAAGGAAAGGTTATAATTTAATAAATGTATTCTAAATCCGCGATAGATTAATTTAGAAACAGGGCTTGGCAAGGGAATGTTAAAAATCCATAAATGTCTACCTGCTCTTTAAAGACTTAATATCTGTGCGAAGTTTTCCAAGATGATTGCTGGTGTGGTACAAGTGTTAAACCAGTTTATAGTGTGGGAATGGGCACAGGTAACAGTGCTAGGTGTGCCCTGACCTTCCATCTGAATTCTGCCCTGCAGGATGTACACTCAGCACGCCAGGCTGTGCTCGAGCACGTTTGAAGGGTGCAGAGAATGAGCTGCCTTTTTAATCCAGAAATCATTTTGTTTTATTTTGGTGTAAATGTAGTCGCGCAAACCACGAGGAAAGTGTTCTGCTAAAGCCAACAGAGAGCTCAGGCACAGTCTTCATTAAAGAGGTACAAAGACCACACCATCTGCTCCAACAAGTCCCAGCTCTCCCTGGGTTTGTTTGCTCAGTAGTTCCTGCTGGCTGGAGCCACCTGTTCACTTAATTAGGAACACGTCCTTAAAGCACTGCCTGCTCCAAGCTCTGAGTCTCCCCAGAGGTGAGCTTCTCAGGCAAAGCACCAAGACGCAAGGCAGGCAAAACTTTCTTTGTGTCTTGGTCTGGAAAGCGAGTAAATGAAAGGAGGAAATAAGGTGTAACGTTCAGAAAATAGCAATTTTTTTGATGTAGAAGATTTGTTTTCTTCTTCCTCTTTTTCAGCAGTACTAGTTTTACTCAGTTAAGGAGGGTTTTTATTTCACTAGCATGAAGAAGAGAAAGCTGTGACCTTGCAAAAACGTTAAATGTAAAATAAGAGAAAGCACTGCTCTTATTTTTTTACTGTCCTCCTTAATCAAGGTATAAAACGAAAGTTGCATTTGAAACCCGAATGTAACAAAATGGAAGTGAAAGTTCTCAAATCTGATCTAAAGAACTCATTCGTGCCAATCAAAAACCGAGAAACGTTCGGGCAGAAAATCGCAGAGCTCATTAGAATAATCACTTTAGTACTGTGCAAAGAAAAAAAAAAGTCTCCATGAATTCTGAGCTTCACACACATTTCAGTCTTCCCAGAAAAGGTAAAATTCGACTTGGTTTTATTTTCCACTGGCCAACTGCCTGAATGCAAATCATATCAATAATATATCCAGCTGTTTTGCTGGGTGAAGGTGACCCATCTGGATCCCTTTCAAAATTAAAGTGAATTTATTAGCAGAAAAGAGAATATTGATAGAAAATGTCAGGCACTGGGGACAGTTCCAGTTGCAGCTGGGACACGTGGACACGGTGCTGTGGGGTTTGTGACTTTCCTTGTGTCTCGTGGCTTCTTAGCCTGTGATTGCTCTCGTTTTATATCTGCGTAATTGCAGGATTTGCTCTGCTGAATCCAGAAAATTGATTGGGATGACTGGGGCTGAGTATGAGAGATAGACCCGTGTCCGTCTCTGTTTTGTCTTGCAAACTTCGTGGGTTTACCCTTGTGGCTTTGCAGCGCAGACTTTTATCTCAAAAAAGCACAAGCACATTCCCGTGCGAGCTTTCCCAGCTGAGATCGTACCACCCAACAGCAAGTTCTGAAAAGACAAGAACTCCAAAAATATGTGTTATTCAGTTGTGTTTTGCATAACTGTGGGACTAGATCATTACCATGTTGAGAAATAAATGTTAATTTTTTGGTACTGTGAAAATAGATTATTAAAAGTTGGACCTGCAGGGTGTGTCTCTATGTAACTTGCTTGCTTTTACACCAGCAGTCTTAATGAATCCATTAATTACTTAACGGAACTCGAAGATAATAAACCTTCACTAAGACTTTAATATTAATTACGACTATTATCATTATTATTACTCATTTACTGCAGGAGGGACTGGAGGAGGGCTGCTGGTACAGAATATATTGAAGAATTCACAGAATCCCTTAATTTTGTCCTCTGTTTAACTCAGGGCGGTTTCTGGCTGTGATGAGGGAGAAAGAGTTGAATCACATAAGTGAATTATTCCCTGTTGAAAACTCAACAGTGTATACAATACTTCATGACCAGGCTATTTCTTGCTGCCTCTAATCTCTCCTGGTACTGTGCTCTCATGATGTTGCAGTCTTGAATTATTTCTTGCTTTCTGTAATTACAGACCCTATTATATCCAGTTTCCTTTCCACTCGTGCTGTAGTTATTATTCTTTTTAACCCTGTAAACTCCCTCTGGGGTCTGCCTTCATTTTGGCACTTCCAGGGCTGTGCATTCTGATTTCCCTGGTAAATCAGATGTCAGTGCCACTCAGTGAAACAGGTCGAGCAGGAGAGATCACCAGCTGCCCTGTGTGTTCCTGAGCAGGGGTCGGTACCTCTGTGAACCACACGGGTGCAGTTCTGCTTTTTGCTTCGCCCATGACCTGGGCATGCAAGCACAGCATGGGAATCAGCAATTCTGGCCACCTCCATGGATGCAAATGAGGAAGGATGTTGTCGTACTCAGACACGAAAGAACCACGCAGACACCGCTCTGTCAGGATAGGGCCTGGGCCAAAAGAGAGAGCAAGAAGGCCCAAAAAGAAGGAAGAAGAAGGGGAAGAAGAAGAAAGAAGCCGGCCTGGCTCTTATTCAGTCAGTTATATATGTTTTTAGAGACAACCATGGATTGGAGGATGGGGTTACCACCTCTCCATGACACTGGTCAGACCAAAAGTCTATCATAATTCTCCGCCTAACAAAAAGAATGATAATAATAGATACTGGTAGGTAAACATTCCTGATGTTTACAGTAAAAGTGCCTGAGAAATTCTACTACAAGAATGAAAACATAGAAAGACTGCAGAACTCAGGGTGACAGGATGTGGCTGCTGTCTCTTCAGCAGCCAAGGACACGGCCCAGCATCACCATCCTCCGAATGTGCAATGGTTTATCCAAGCAGTTGTGCCACCTTCCTTTCACGGCGTCAGATCTGAGTGCAGAGGTCAGGAAATGGGTTCTGAGTGCCCAGCTCTCTGCCACTCCGGGGTCAGGCCGTGTTCAGGTGTGGAATAGGTTCTTCCAGAGGTCTGGAACGTGGCAGGGGTAATTTCTGAGGGAAGTTAGAATACAGAATCATAGAATCACAGGATGATTCAGTTTGGAAGAGGCCTCAATGTCCATCTAGTTCCAACCCCCTGCCATGGGCAGGGACACCTTCCACTCTCCCAGGCTGATCCAAGGTTCAGCCTGGTTTTGTATTTTTTCCAGGGATATATATGTTTTCCTTCATTGCATTTCTTTCTTTTTTTTTTTTAACTACATCAGGGTATAAATTCAAAAAGTAAAATAAATAACAGTTACTGGAAACCCCACAGGCTGAGTCATATTCAAAGGCTCCCATGATTTTCCCCCCAGCTGATTTAATTGGCTGTTTGACCACTTCTGGGGCTGGCAGACACCTTTAGTCATATTCGTTATACAAGAAAACAGCCAAGTGCCTCTTACACATAAGTTGAAACATATATTGAGAATTTGTTGTTATTTCTCTTTAAGTACCATAAAATACGGATGAATTCTAACAAAGAGGTAAATGTATCTGAATAAAATTACTCCTGTGTATGTCAAGTTGATACAGCAGTTGCCATGGTAAACAAACATTGTACATGAATACTTAAATAAATAGTTGTATATTTAGAAGGGTAGCAAGCTGTTAACCAAGATTTAGACACTGATAAACAAACCCTGTAGAGAATCCTGGTGCTTTCAACTGTCTATATATCTATTCAATTAGTGAACTTACAATTCAATAAATTGTTCCAGCCTTTAATTGGAGGCTGGAGATGCAGGAGAAGGAGCAAACATAACAATAAGCACCATAGATAGCTTTAAGAGAAAAAAGAACTATTCTGAATCCGTACAGCTTGCCCATACAACATTAGTCTGAGGCTGAGACTGTGGGCAATAAAATGGAAAATAAAATTTAGGGTGAGTTGGAAATCCAAACGTTTCAGTGATGAGTTAAATCCAATTTTTCAACACAAACATCACAGTCTTTTCAAGAAAACCAAGCTGAATGTTTTTGTTAGTCCCAAAAGAAGATTAAGTGCATCTCTGTTTAGATTATGTGGGAGGGCAGCACTCTAAAGGCAGAACAGGAGGTCAGAGTGACTGAAAGGATTTGGGGCTAAAAATAAGCAAACAAAATGAATTATTTTGATGTCATATCACAACATTTTAAAACAGTAGACTGTGAAGTCATTCATAATCATCAGTGGTTTTGTATCCTGTGTTTTAATTCAACATTTTGTTCCGAGGCCAGTCTGGGACCGTAGCATTTCGTATGCACCTTTAGGTTTTAACTGAGTTTTGCTCTCCAAGATTCCCTCTTCATTTTAAGTCACATCTCCCCAGGCTTATCCCAAGGCAGTTCAGGTTAGTACCTCATTGCTTCTCTCGTTTGGCTATGGCACACTAAGGGATGGTTGCCATTAAGAGCTCGTTAAGGTGACTTCCCAGCACCCCACCAGCAGCCCTGCTGTAGGGCCAGCAGCCCCAGCCAGGTTCTTACACTCCTTCCTGCCAGGAACCTCCCAGAGCGCTTTGTGCAGGTGACAATATGACCTGCATGTCCTCAAGCTCCACTCGGGATTTAAATGAACTTCAGGTCTGTATCCCACGTGCTTCTAATGAATTATTTTGTAATTAACCATCATCCATGCTGTATTACCATCATCAGTGCAGTTGTACTTTTTCGTGGTTCTGTGTGGTTGTTCACAGCATCCATCACCGAGCCTGGTACTTTCTGTATAAGAAGGTTTCTGTAGCAAAAAGGATAATTGTTAGCCAGGCTGGTGACCTGTGAGGATCAGTGTCTGTCTGATGATGTCCCCTGCTCACCCACACTGTGCTGAGTCATTGTCCTCAGAGCCCAGGGAATGTGAAAAAGTCAAATGACTCCTCACTTTCTGTCTTTGTACAGATCACAACTCCCTTTCATCTGCCTCTTTTCTTTTCTTTTGTTTTGTTTTTAACATAGAATAGATAACCACCAACATGAACCAGCTCGTTTTACTTACTCCACCCACTTCTTTGTTCTTTTTAAGTGTTCCCAATTAAGGACAAAATTAGATATCTCTTCTCAAACACAACTGAAGTCCCCTATAACAGTTCAGAAGGAATTTTGCCAGAAACTTGATAACAATAATGCCACAAAAAGCTACCTACCATTCTGTATTTGATGCATCTGATGAATGGCTGGGGGAAATAAATAAATAAATTGCTGCTAAATAACAATAAACGAATTAATTGCTGTTTGTGTTTTCTTTCCAGGACATAAGAAACTCATTTAGAGCTGCCATTACTTGTTGGGTAAATATATTCTGAGAATAATAAACGTATAAGAATATTCACTGTTCGGAGTAAATACATGATTAGTAGTTGTCAAAATGCATATTCTCCACAACAATAGGGCCCAGCAGCTGCCTTGCTGCACTGTGCCAAGGCTTGCTCAGGAACTCCTCGGTTCATGGCCCGCTGAAGCAGGAGACAATAACAATTCCCTCGCTGCCATTACATTTCGGAGTCTCAGCGGGTGCCAGGTGTCGCTGACGTGGGGAACACCAACAGAGCTCTGGCAGCCTTTGGAAAAAGCACTGCAAATCCACCAAACGCAGCATGGCAGCATGGGCCGGGCTGCGAGCGGGGAGGTGAGGGAAGTGAGTGTGCAAGCTGGTTTATTACTGTGAGAACTGGCTTAGCTGAGAGGGCACGGAGAGGTTTTTATCAGGCTTTTTAATATTTGGTCCAGAGCTCCGAGATATCTTTGTTGCTCTGCAGACTTTGTGCGGCTCAGTGTGTACCCACTGATACCAACATTTAGGATTGGATGGAAATAATTCCATAAAAAGAAACCAGCACGGGTGTGGCATGAGGGACAGGGGAACAGGCTTTACTGGGCTGCCCTGCTCAGATCTGAGAACAGCCACAGTTCAGCTGGAAGCTTTTGAAAGATTCCCCCAGCTGTAATTTCTCGAAGGAATTTCTCACCAGCGTTAAGGTTTCGTGTCAAATAAAACACATCTCTGTCAGTAACACTACATGTTCGTTGGAGAAACTGGAATCATTAATTACACTTTTCTTTATTGAGAGAAATGAATTTATTGAGGGAAATGATTTATTGAACATGCAAAGGGTAATCTATCTTTTATTTTTGTGGCATTTAATTTTGTCCGCACAAGTCGTCGGAAGGAGTGAAAACAGCTGGAAGTGCACAGGGGTCTTAAAATTCTGTCAAATAATTTGGTGTTTCCTTTGAGTAAGGAGGTAAATTGGAAAGAAAGAGGAAGAGCAACTTCAGTTGAATCTTCCACTATTTTAGGTGGTTTTTGACCTAATGCTGTGGGGTTTTTGAAGACCTGCAGCTCCCCTATTTGTCTGCTCTTTGGGTAATTAACCAAAAATGTGAGTATTGTGTATATTCCGTGCTTCAGGTTGAGTGGCTAGGCAGGTTTAGAAAGGTAGAATTGCTTTGTTAACTCATGGCATATCTTTAACATTTTGAAAAGCAGGGTATTTTTTGGCATTGAGTCCAAAATCAAGTTCTGGTTTTATTTTTTTTTTTAGTTGGGAAAAAGATCTTAAATGATGAGATTTGTTACACAAATGCACATTGATTACTACATGTAGACTCCTTCTCAAGCTAAATTTCAGCTTGAAGAAATCTTTTATGGTTGTTACATATTAAAACTTCTGAAAACAGATATAAAAATGCTGCTAAGTTTGTGTCCAAGACATTTGAGACTTCAATATTCTTTCAATTTGCAAATAATCTTGCCAGGAACTGTTGGAAAATCTCAGAGCTGCAAAAGCCGTGGCATCACTTTGACACTTTACAGTCAGCTCATGTCAATAACTTTGGTTTTTTGTACCATTTTTAATTCCCTGAAATTATTATATATAATACAAGTGATTGTCAGAGTATCAACATAGTTATTTTCTCATTTTTAGTATTTTGCTACATAAAGCTTTATGATTTCTCTTCCTTTGTGTTAATTCCTCTTACATCAGATGTGAATGTCATGATTCCTAAAATACTGAGTTGCTTAAAAAGTACCCTGGGCATAAACCACAAAGCTGCAGCTCCCGGTAACTCAGCACCCTGAGCCATCAAAGCTAACATCATCTGGCAAAATGAGTTCTGCCACCTCTTGGGCAATCAACAGGAATTTTTATAGACAAGATATGTTCCAGTGTTAATTAGAGTTCCATCCCAAAGGAGATCAAGGTGACTCATACACCAGTAATGCATTAAAAAAAAGAATATATATAAATATATATTAATTTATTCTTTTCAGTTTGTTACAGGTTCATTACTAAAGGAATGAATGATATTTTTATTATGAGGCTGACAAAACCAACACAGCTAATAAATGCTTTAAATTGTGTCTATATTCTTGAATCAGAAAATAGCAGTACCATAATAGGAATCTGAGTGCACCCAGTCAGAGTATCAGACTCTGTAGCTCTGTTGTAAATGAGTAAACCCAAGGAAATTCCCTTTGATTAGCTGGGAGTGTCTGGCTAAGGTGGCAGCATGTCCAGAAGGGGTAGAAGGAAATTATTTTCAAGGCTGACTGGCAGCAAAACATTTTAGGATGCTATTACTCAAATTGAGAAATTGGGAAAAAAATAATCTTAAAATCAAGCAAACAGTAGGGCAAGAATGATCACACAAAATAGGTGTGCAGGAGCTAAAAGTGGGATGAGGATGTGGTGGTTACTTCTCCAAATCAAGTTTTGATCTCTAACTCCCTCTTCAGTCACTCTCTAAGTGGCTCTGGTTTTCCTGGTGAGCTGTTCTGGCCCCGGTGCATAAACTCGTGGGCACAGGGATAGTAAAGAGGCAAAGACAGAGAAAAATTGTGGTTTAAAGTGCCACAGCAAATGCCAGGATCAGATCAGAGGTAACTCTGACACCTTGGTTTCCTTAGGACAGATGCCATGTCATGGGGAGATCCTCAGGTTAATGCAGGATTAACAGGGCCAGCTGCACCCAGGCTAAAGACATTGCTGGAAATTTGAGCCCTCTCCCAAGAAGAGGAAAAAAATTCTTATTCTGTGTGTGATGCTATTTTTCCAGTACCTTGTATTGGGAAGGTATTCAAAAATTAGATTTTTTTTTTGTTGTTTTGCAAAGTAATCTTGCAAATAGCAGGAGAGAAAAATATTATAGTCTCTGAAAATTTTGTTTACTGTAGCGATCTGGGACAAATGGTGTTTGCATATTGCATTACCATCTAAGAGTAATGGCATATTTACTACACTGATACTAAAAGCAAACACTTTAATATTTGTAGTTATGGTTTCCATTTTTGCTTTCTCTTTCCCGAGGCACCGGTGAGAAAAGAGATGAGAATTAGAAAAAGTATTGCTTTATGAAAAATTGCAAGGGTTGTAAATTACAAGTGTTGCTGGAGTTCCCTTGAATTATTCAGTGTTTTTTAAGGTTTTATGCTCTGTGCACAACAGTGTCTATGTTTATTTGATCTATTATTTTTATATAGTTGTCTGACACTTCTTTATGAAAAAGAATAAAAGATGTGAAGCTTATCCACAGTGTCAAATTTTTATCGTGTCCAAACACTTTATGGTTCTGCATGTTTCAGATCAAAGAATTCTAGGTTATCTTTTTGTTTGTTTGATTTAATCTTACCAACAGTAACAGTATTGTAGAGCCCATTTTGCATAAACAGATGTGTGGCAAACGAAGTGAGAAGTTTAATTGTTATTTTTTAGCACAATATTTATTCTTTTAAAATATTTTGAGGTGGATAGCTTTGTTTCAGAGTCTGATTTCCTGTTGAATGAGGAATTGGTAGTAAAACATTTATAGGAAATCTTGTTTTGCTAATACATTTACAAGGAAACTCGGAGCCTGTTCTGGGGAGGAGCAGTAGTGAGGAATGTTAACTTGATTTTTTAACAGTGTGGAACGAAAATCTGTATTTTTTCACCTATTTCCAGTCGTTATAGCAGTTACAATAGTACTTTAGCTTCCTGCTGGGGATGCCTTTGGTCGCTGACTGTATTTTACCGTGTTATGACAGTGCAGTTTCAGTGCTTCATTTATCCCAGCTGAGGCTTTGGTGCTCTAATTCTGCCTCTACATTCAAAAAGCTCAGGATGCACCTCAGTAGCTTTCCCTGTGTCCAGTTTCACCCAGTTTTGAAATACGTCTTTATTTGCAGAAAAATTCGCATTATCCTGAGGTTTGCAATCAGTGTCTGCTCTATTCAGTATATTCCAGAAACCGTATTCAGGGAGCACAACATCTATTGTATTAAATTGCATAAAAATTAGATCCTGTATGGAATTGGTTAGAAAATCAATGTTTTCTAACAGTAGGCAGGAAGGTAATTTTGTTTTCTTTGGTGTTTACTCTTTTGGATTGTTTCTGGAAACAGCTCACCCCTGCTGTAACTTTTATCAGCCTCCATGCATCTCACTCCTGCTTGTTCCAACACACACTCACAGCTTTCCACTTGATAGGAAAATATACAGGTCCCAAATGCTTCCTCCAAGGAAAGCTCCTGGAGTCTGTAGTTCCTGGCTTGCCACAGATTAGATAGCCTTTTCCAGTTTATCACATACAGAAACATTCCCAAAATAACTTATTTATAAAGGAAGTGCCTGAGACTGCTCAGTTAGGGGGAAATCTGTCACTTGCTTTTAGAGCCAATAAAGGTGGATTCTTTGGGGAGAGCTGCAGAGGAAATGCCAGTGGATTGACTATATGCACCTGCAAGAAAAACTGTCAGGAATAAAAGTGTTACACAGTGCTCTGCTATCCCTTGTGAGAGACAAAGGACTGTGCTGGAGAAATATTGAATCAACATTGTTCCCGGCAAACCTGAAATGTGACAGGTTTCCAGCTTCTCTTCTAGCCCTGAAAAATATTTTGTTGGCTCATGGTAATGCAGGAGTCGAGTTTTATGTCACCCACACATTGTTCACTGAGGAAATCCCTATATTTCACATTTCCAGTGACCATCTACATATATTTTGTTAGTGTTCCAAGCTTTGCAGAGAGTTTATGTATATGGAATTCCCTCTGTGATCCCCCATTAGGGCTGCACTTGTGTTACTTCTGCTGCCTCTTTTTGACAGGCGAACTTAATTGTCTCATGGAAGCAGAGATTTCTTTCTCCCTCCTGTCTGCAGGAATTTTTTAGATCTATCTGCTCTAAATTGCCTATGCACTTAATCTGGATTTTTAGAAAGTCATAGATGTTTGACCCAAATCTGCTTCTTTGGTAAAAACAAAGATCATGTGACTTGGCTCTCTGGCTTGTTTGGGGTTAGAAAATCCTCAGTAATTAGCATCCTGATGGATGTTAGAATATACAGAATGCATAAAATTTTGATCAATCCAGAGAACACTCATCTTACAACAGCCTAAAACCTTTCTATGTGAATGCCAGTTCACATATCCTGCAATGGTTCTTAAAAATAAAACACTTTTTTTTTTAAATTAAAAGATGTGACTTTGGCACCATTTATCTAAATCTTCCTCTATTGACTTCCCTCCCACAAAATGTTTCAGTGGAAAATTTATAGAGATTTAAATGAACACTGATTCATAGAATCAGTTTCTTTAGACAGTACATGAGACACACATTAATTTAAAGAACATTTTTATTTAATATTTCCAGTTGATAGATGGGCAGTATTTGTGTAATTTACTTTCCTGTCTTTGTAGAAGCACTATTTGGGAGGATGCAATATTATGTAGAAATGTAATTCAAGTACTTAAAAAAAAAAGCTCGCCAAATTGACACTGATAATTGATCAATTAGAAGAAAAGTATATAAGAAAGTGAAATCATCTTTTCAAAAGCAGTGACAGTGAAAGTCTTCATCTGCTTTTATGGACTTGTAGTGAAAATGAGTTTTATTTTCATATGACACATGCTGTAAATGAGTTTGGGGAACGTGCTTTAGCAGCTGTCTAATTCATGTAATTGTCCTGTGGCTGACCTATCTACACCCAGAACCTCAGAGAGATTTCCAAATCTTACAGGACTGATAAAATTATCACCCAAATCCAGAATTAATGCTCACTGAGGAACATCTCCAAAGAGGAAGTCTATTTCCATTCTTTACTGAGCAGTCAGGCAAGGCTGCTGGCTGTACTTCCCTCAGGTCAGCTGCAGGAGAGCAAAGGCATCCCACACTTCCAGCCTGGATTCACAGCGGCTCCTTCAAAGAGGGGAAAACACGTCCAGGTATTTGTGGCTGTCACTCGTATCAGGGCAGTCTGGGGTACCTCAGACAAACCAGAAGGAACCAGAAGCGCTGTCTCACTGTTTCCTGTGTTGGATAATTGCAGGAAGGCTCTAACTTTTAAAACCTGCAGCCGCCGTGTCGAAACTCACGTTTTTGGGGATGCTTCCTTTTGGCTGGGCTAAAGTTGTTGGGGGCTCTCACCGAAGCGTGAGCTGTTAGAGTTTCTCTCTGCTAGAGCTTTGTTGAGAGATGCAGTTGTCACCTTTGGGAGTTGGTCCAGCCTAACTGGCTGAGGCATATCAAATCTGTCAGCCACTCTCTGCTCTATCTTTGCCCATTTTCAGGGGAAGAGTGGATAGAAATTTTTCTATCTCACACACAAAAGGGTAAAGTGCTGCCTGCCTTATACAATCCAGCTCACAATATGGCCTTTCTGAATGCTGTAGGAAAGAAAAATAGAAGAGGCTTTGCTATGCATTTATTTTTGAAAGGGACTTAACCCTCTGCCTTACCCTGCAAATATAACTGAACATCCTTTTTTTCAGCTTTGCTACAGTACTGATTCTGAACTGCAACCATCCCAAACTAAAATGTGTTATTTTATAAAAATGAAGGACAATCACAAGTGGTCAGCCCTCCAGCCAGAGAAGAACCAGTTGATTCAGATTGGTGTTTAGGGCAGTGCCTGGCTTTGTGTGCTTTCCTTTCCTGTTGCGAAATTAATGGCACTCACATACGCAACCTTAAATTTTTTTACTGAAAACCTCAATCCTGGTTTCTCTTTGCAGATTCCATTTCTTTCCCTAGATTATATTGTTGAGCTCCTGCCGTAATTTGCTCTGAATCCAAATTCATGCTTGCACCTTTCTGTCTCCTTGAATGGCAGAGCAGGTGTGGGGAGGGAGATCTCGGCCAAGTAAGGCAGGGAAATTTCATGGAGCAGTAAATGAAATCTATAACCACCACACAGAGGTGCAAAGAGGGATGATTGCTTGTGCTTCCCCTCTTTTTCCTCTCACACTCTCTGGAACTCCTGGTAATGACAAGAGCAGGCTCAGCACAGAGTGGGGATTTCTGGCAGTGGTGGAGCAGCAGTTTTAGGTTTGCTGGGAAATGAGTTTTGTGAGGAATATTTGGAAACAGCTCTTGCTGCAAGAGTGGAAAGAACAACACATATGTGAGTAAAGACCACAGGACAGGAATCCACTCTGGGGAGAACTTGGAAAGTTTTGTCAGAGTTTCTGTAGCAGCTTTATGGAAGGTGGCGAGAGGGACAGTGCAAGTTGAATAATCCCATGCTCAGCAGAGGGGAAAACAGAATCCAGCACCTTCGTAAATTCTGGTTGTGGTGAAAAGATTGACACATTGGCAAATTTCTTTGCCTTGTGACACATATTGTCATTCTGAGATTTATAGTACCATGTAAAACTTGAGTAATAGATCTAAAAATAACGAAAATCGTAATTTATTTTTGTACAGAAGAGCAAAACAATTCTCTTTTAACTCCAGCACCAAGAAATGAATAGATTAAGGATAAAATAAATCTATTTTTTTCATTATTCTGACAAAAATAAGTAACATTTAATGCTGGCAGCGTGAGGGCTGAACATTAAGTGCTGCATGCAATACAAAATTCATTACAGAATCATTCAGCACTTTATGTATCTAAATAAATATCCATCCTGAACCTCCTGTTGCTGATCTCTTTGTGTCCCTGCTGTATGGTTTGCCACCACGAGCACATAACATTAGGCATCCGGATAATGTCCTTAAAAGAAATACTAAATCTTTGTGAATAACCTCCAAAATAGAGCTCCCACGACACAATCCATCCTCTGAATGCCGTTAGCTGAACTTATTATTAGCACACTTCAATGCTGAGCCCATAGTACTTGCACTCAGTCACTATTTAATAAATTAAGGTACACTCCTGATCTCCAAAGTGTCATGCCTATAATTTATCTAACGAGACACACTTTCATAATCTATCAAGATTTGATGGCAGCTTTTAAAATTAGAACCATTAGAATATCTTAGAAGTTTCCCTTCATGCCTACCTTTTCCTGTTGCCCCGTTCATTCATTTTTACATCTTGGAAAATAAATGTTCCTCTGATTTGTCTTAGTCTTATCATTCAATTTAAAAATGGGGCTTATAAAAAAAAGATGGACAAAGTCTTTTTGCCAAGGCCTGTAGTGACAGTTCAAGGAGCAACAGTTTCAAAGTGAAAGAAGGCAAATTTAGGTTGGCTGTAAGGAAGAAATTCTTCTCTGTGAGGGTGGTGAGGCCCTGGCACAGGTTGCCCAGAGAAGCTGTGGCTGCCCATAAACATCTACTCACAGGTTTTTCATATGCAGGTGACTTAAATGATGTCTCTTCATTTTCTTAGCGGACTTCCAGATGGAATTTCAGTATTTGAACAGGTCTGAAACTCGGATTTTCATGATAATAATTACTGCTTTTGATCATAGGAGAAGGAGGCCTCATTTTGGCATTTTCTAAGAAGCCAAATTCTGCTGTAAAGAGTCAAAATAATTGCCCTGATTGGTGTCACTGTGAAAATAAGTCCTGATTAATTTCACTGTGAAAATAAAGGCAAGCTCATGATTTTGATAATTCTAGTATTCCTCTGATCCTCAATTTAATTTAGGGCAGCGTAATTTCACCTGGATAAGGAATGAAGAATGTTTTCTCCCTAGTGTTGTCGAGTGAAAATACTTTTATTCTACAACCTCATTCACAGAACCTTTACTTTAGATAAACATAACTATTTGCTGTAACTTTGTTCCTTCAAGACAGATACCTGGAAGCTATGACAAGAAATACTTTCTTAGGAAACTCACATCTGAGTAGGTATCTCAAAGCTGCTTGTGTTCGTGTAAGCAATAGAAACCTCATTTTTAGCCTAACACCATTTTGTATGCTAATACGTAAGAAAGGAGGAAAGAGGAGAAAAACTTTGTCTTTCACAAAGAAAGTCCGTAATCAGATATCTGACGATGGAATTAAAACAAATTAATTAGGGGACTTCTGTAATAGTTTACTGATGCTATCAGTATCTGTTATTTACTCTTCCTAATTTGTAGTTACAATACGTAATATCTGCAATTCCTATAATGTCTCATTACTGTGAGAAGAGAAACGAAGCCATATTTTGTATACCTGCACTGATGTGATCAGAGAACCACCTAACATCCTTCAAACTTACATTTCTCAGCTGGGAAGCTCCTTTCCCAAGCAGAAAATTCATTTTCTCTCTTCAAAATAGTTTCATAGGAGGAATTAACAATGCAGCCATATGTATGCAAATTTTATGCATTTAGAACAATCTCATGAAGTAAAACAAATGTGTCTGATAAGAAAACTCGACTAGAAAAGATTGGTGTATCTCTTGTCTCTTGTTGATTGCTAATCGAGCACTTTCATGTTCTGAATTCACATCACCGAGCTATTATTTTGACAGGTCCTAGATGAAATACACTCCAGATATTTTTTTTCCTTTAAGAAAGTAACTTACAAGAAACAGATTTATTCTCTGCCTCGCTCATAAGTTTCAGGCCCATCAAAAACCCCCTTTTATCTGCCTTCAGATTGTGTTGGTTGTCAGTCTCTTTACAGTGGCTTAGAAGGCATTCAGGCTTGTCAACTTATTGAGAGTAATCTGAAAGAGCATAAAGGAATTTCAAACATTTCAGGAGCCTTACAATGGTAAGATACGTCTGCTAGGAAACCTGAGATAAATTCATATTTACTGGTATGCAAAACAAGGTCACTCAATAACCTGCACCTCTATAACCATTTCCAGGTGTCTGGCAAAGGCTCCGAATGCACTCCGGGTGCCTGCGGGCAGTGCAGCTGTATAGGGACAGCTCCTGCTGTGTTTGTGAGACTGGGGAATGGCTTTCAAGTGGGCCAAATCCTGGGAAATTGTTTTATTTGATTTTAAAGGCCAGATGTCTTTATGGTCTGCTTTAAAGAAAACACTTTATAAGACTGAAGAAAATGTATGAAATGCGACTTTTTTTTAAAAACACTTATTGAAAGTATTTTATTGAAATCATTCAAAATCATTACTTTAAATGATGGTAACGATAAAGCAATATATTAGCATTTGAAAATAAAAGCTTTCACCTATAAAGCACATTTTTAGGTGTATTGCTCATTTGGTAGGTGTGAGAGAATGCAGGTGGTCATTTTTAGGATGCTGCCTTCAGTCTGGGTCCTGCTGGAGTTCCACCAGTGGAAGGAAAGGAAGAAACACCAGAGAAATCACTGCACACTGTGCCCCTTCTGCCTCTCCTGCGAGTTGCAAGAATAATGAGGAATGTGTTGCTCTTTCATTTTTCTTCAGCTCATTCTCTCCAACTCCACTGAACATCACGTGCAGAGTGTTTTCCAAGTGTTCCCAAACAGAAGCACTTCTGCCTTCTGGAACTTTCTTCTTCAACCTGTCATCGTGTATGGTGGATCTCCAAGCTTTTCCTTACCCTTTGTTCTCTTCCCTTGCACATGAACAGACATAAGGCAGGAGGATGCTTTTGCCCTTGGTCCACCAAGTAAAAGGGTGAGGATTGTGGGGAGCACACAGCCCTTCCCCATCCCACTGACCCCCAGGAGTGAGAAGGGCTGGGCCCCTTGGCCACTGGACAGAGACCCCTGACAAGGAGAGGCCTCATCCCAGAGAAGCTTCTGGACCACCCCAGGTGTGGCCATGGGCTGTGACCCAACGTGGTTTAAACGAGGCCCCACCCAAACCCTGGGTGTGTGTTCCCTCAGAGCCCAGGGTTGGTGGTTGAAGGTACTCCTGGGGACTGGGAGGGCTCCATGGAGACTTCCTGGTGAGTGACTTTTCCTTTTGGAGTGACCCTTTGGCTGGAGGAACTGACCCCTGTGTGCCTGAGTGACAGCCCTGCCCTGTGTGAGGGCGGGCAGCGCCGGGCCATCGCTCTGTCCTGCGGGGACAACACCCCCGAGGGGCCCCAGCATAGAACCTGCTGTGGTTGCCCCCTTTTGTCTTTGTTTTGGCTTTTTGTTTTAGCTGCAAATCAAGGTTTCTCTGAGTTTGTTCTCTGTGTGAGGTTGTTGGGTTCTTAAGTGACAAAGATCCTCAAAGCCCTGAGCAACGTGCATTTATGGTCTAAGGTGACAGAGTAGAGGTGATTTTGTAAGAGGATCTAATATACAGTTGTTAATATTGCAGGGGAACATTAATTTCCATCACCAGTGGAATTTGTGCTCCCAAGTTATAGGCATGAACTTACCCAGTAGTGGGAACAGCTTTGGTGTAGAGATGTGAAAAATACCTCATTCTTTCCTACCTCTTGCAAAAATGCAGCATCATGGAGGAGTTGTTTCTCTCTGTAGGTGATTATCTGGTGTGTGCTTATTGGGTAATCTGCCCACTTGTGTCAGGCTCTGTTAAAAAAGATAATTTTTAGATGGTATAAAAAAGCCAGAAACCTGACTTAACGCACAGATACAGGGCAGAAAAAAGGTAATTTTGCCATTGTTCCCTCTGGAGGTTGATTATCTCCGAGAGCACAGTTTAATGACTGTGGAATAGTTTTCTCCTTGGAGCCTTTTCAAAACAGTAACTCATTCCTCTTTATTCGACTCCAGAAGAAAGAGGTAGTTTGACATTAATGCTGTTAGAGAGATGTAGGCAAATGGGTTAAGGAACCTCTCCAGCGAGCTTGGTGTAAATCCTGACACAAAAATCCATAAATAAAGCAGTTGATCTAGTGCAGGCTGCACACGTTCAGGCTGCTGGGCCGTTCTGCCTTGATATGTAGATATATTGCTTTATCTGCTGATGCTTAATGAACACAGAGATAAGTACAAACATCCATACAACTAAAATTGAACGAACCTATAGTATATTTTTTTTTATCCTCATATTCTGAAGAAACAGTGTTAAATATACGAATTTTCTAAAGAGTAAGCCTTTAAAGAGATATATTTAATTTCCTTCCTAACATGCTAGTATGTTTATAGAAGGGATGTTCATTCAGGTCCCTGTCTGTGCTTTCAGACACACAGATAGGTCTCAGGTACTACGGGTGGCGTTTTCAGAGGAGTCTGAGGACTCTGAACGTTGCTTTTGGAGAGTTAAACTGTAACTTCTGGACTGTGGCTTTTGGAAATTTATATATTGGTGTAAATCAGCTTTTTCTGCTAACCTGATGACAGATTCGTTGGTTCTGAGTGTGAGAAGGATTTTGGTGGGATGCCCAAGGACTCGAGGTGTGACCCTGTGGATATTTACAGGAGTTTATTTCCACTGTGGAATTTGTTTCTGCTCTTGCCCTATTTAATGCCAGAGTGCCAGGTTATGTAGGATCCTCAGCAGCACTATGGTTTCAGAATTCATCCTGAAGATGTCACAAAAATAGGGCTTTACTCCCTGTATATCAGCTCTGTCAAGAGCAATAAAGTTTTCATCATTTCTTACTTACTAAAGTGCCTTATCAACATAGCCAAGTTTTATAGTGCCATTACAGACATTTCAAAATTATACCAGTATAGACAGTGGGAGAGGAAAGCTGTACCTACTGTAGCAGCACCAGATAGCACTGCAGACCTTATTCTAATGTCTAAAAAACTTACTCAATAAAGAATTTTAAGAGCTTCTCTTATTTTTTAATTTCAGTACAAAAGCTAAAGTCAAAGTAAATGTATAAAAGCCACTTTTCCCACGAAGATAATCTCATTACATTGTAAGGAGTGCTTATTTTTTAACTGGGGCAAATATCATTTTACTGCGACGAGTTCCTTGATTGGAATTTAAGGAAATTTCCATATTGAGCTGTGAAATGCACAAGCAGAGGTTTAACAAAAGAGAAATTGAGGTGTTTGTGAAACATGGGCATTTCACTGCAGGAAGGAGGGAGATGAGCTTCCTGACATGGAAGTGAGCTGAGAAGACTGTGGGATTAACATTTTCCAAGGGAGTTTGATTGTTCAGAAGAACTCTGGGGACCAGTGAACATCATTTCCTATTGGATGCTCCTTCAGAGATAGCACAGTCTTTCTGAAGCAGAAGATGAATGAGTTGTGATTAGTTCCCTCTATTGTTATTATTTCCATATTTATTTTTACACCCAAATTTCCAAGAAAAAGGAGCAATCTCTTTTAGGCATTTGAAAAGATTATTAAAAATAATAATGTTTAACTAGAAACAAATGTTATCAAAATGCTGATGTATTCAAGGGAATGAGTAAACCTAATTTATTTGTTTGAAGAACAGCTCAGGTGGAGTGGATGAAGAGATTGATTGGAATTTCCAGTACAACAGTGGAAACAAAGCAAATCCTCAGGCTGAAATGGTGTGGATTAATGGAATGTTTCTGCCTTGGGGCAAAGCCTATTCAAAGTGAAGACAAAAATATATCAATATCTTGAAATGCATTGGAAAATTTTGGTGCGACTTTTCCTTTAGGCAAAAAAAGAGTGTATGGATAAAACTGATTATATTTTAAATATTATACAACTGATTAAATCTGAAATATTTATAAGCATGTGTTGTTCCTGTTTGGTTTACACCATTGGAATTATTCTTGATTTACACTGGGGTAAGACTGAACTAAACTCATGTTTGAAATAAGCAAATAAACATATTTTTATATTCTAAGAATATGCAAATAAAAAGATGGACCAATTAAAAAAAAAAAAACAGAACTGCCGTAGCTAGGGAAAAAAGAATTAAGAACATTTATTAGTTTCTCTTGAACACAAGTGTAAAACTTAGAATCACTTCATTTCGTCATTGCATATGCAATCATTAGTTAAAATTTCCAAGAACAGCATTCATTTGGTTTTATCATTTGGAAATTTAATTGCATTTGGAAAGCACAGTTGGTCCTGATGTTTTTGGGTGCTGCAGTTCCCTTCGTGGGCTGTCAGCACCTGTGCTCAGGGGTGTGGGAAGGGCTCGGCCCAGCCTCTCCCTGTGTTGTGCTCGCAGGTGGAGATGTGGAGAAAAGCTTCAGCTCGGGAGCTGCAAACCAGATGCAAATAAATCAGAGGCGTTCTGGAATCTTCCTTTCTCTGCTCTGTTTTCAATTAGCGTTCTTCTTGCAAAAATAAGTGATCACTGTGAGAAATATCATTCCTCAAAAAGTGGTCAGAATACTCAGCTCTTGCTTCGTACCGCGGGCGCTCAGAGAAGTACGGAACATTTATGGTTCCATCTGGAAAGAAGCTGCAGTAATGAACTCGTGTTGTTGTTTTGCCAATTTAACACTCCATGAAATACTGAAGTGCCTCTTGCGTGCTCAGAAAGGATTTCTGTTAGTGATTTTGTGAGGAGCAATTCAAAACTGAATACAGTAATTTCGAAGTGTTTGGTTAATAATATGAAGAGCAATAATAACGATAAAATCATCTGCGCTTACATAGTAACATGCAAAGAACGAGGATTGATGTCAGAATCACTCAGTGCCTTCAGCCCTTGGTGTGTGACCACTGGCTCCAGCAGAGCCACTGGGCTGATTTACACCCCTGAATGATTGGGCTCTTCAGATCTCCACAGATTCAGGCTACTCATATCAGCTGTGCATTTTGTATTTGCTGTTCCCCAGAGCTGAATAAATAACAACAACAACAACATAGAGCTGGTGAATGTTCGGTTGAATTCTAAACTGAATTCACACGAGCCAGGCTAGTGGCCTTTCAGTTGACTTCAAATTTGCTCTGAAAAGTAAATTTTACCTGCATGAATGCAGACAGAAAGTGAAAGCTCAAGTGCCACGAGTACTTGCCAGAATTAGACTTTCACAGAATCACAGAATCACCAGGTTGGAAGAGAACTTCAAGATCATCGACTCCAACCTCTGTCCCAACACCTCAACTAAACTAAGCCATGGCACCGAGTGCCACATCCAATCTCTTTTTAAACACGTCCAGGGATGGTGATTCCACCACCTCCCCAGGTAGACCATTCCAATACTTTATCACCCTTTCTGTAAAAGACTTTCTCCTAATATCCTTGTCTTCACTTAAAGTGGAGCTGGTGTACAACAGGGTAGCAGCTCAAGAATCATTGGAATTAAGTGAAAAGAGAATCAAACCAAATGGATTTAAACCTATCACAAACAGAGAGCACATTCTAGGAGATGATGTGCTCACTGGCACGCTTGGAACACAGTTTCCCAAACTTAATAAGTAATCTTCGCTGTGTGTCCAGGATCTAAGCACATCCATGTGGTATGAACATGCAAATACAGAAAATCCTTCCATTAGTATCCACCAGTACTTTATTAAATTATGGAAAAATAAGTTTAGAACCAACTCATTTTTTTGAAAGACAAACATTACTTGGCAATTCCCATATTTGCCTCTACACAAAGAGCAAGTCATAATTTTTTGGGTGGTTTGGTTTTTGGGGGTGTTTTTGATGTGTAGGTATGTTTTAGCTCACTCGTTATGTAGCTGGTGAGGTGATATAGGAAAAATCCACAAGCCCTGTGGATGGTTAGTTTGCATATCTTACCTGGATTTAAATAAGGACACACCAGATGTTCTTTCAGGTATGAACTCTCTTTTTGTAGCTGAGATTTCAGGTTCCAAGGCAAGCAGATCATTGCTAATCACAGCAGTTCTGAAGGCTTGCAGAATTAATAATAAACAGTGGTGGTGTTAGTGGTGATGATAGTAAGGACAGAATGTTTTAAAGGAAAATCCAGAGCTTTTCAGACATTGGTGTGTTTTCAAAGTCTCTGGGGACATCTTTTGGACAATGTTCTCCACAGGGACTTCTGACTCCGTGGTTTTACTGTGCTGCCCGAGCAGTGGAGCAGGAAATGCCTATGACAAAGGAGGAACAGAGATGTAAATGCAGCAGGGAAGCCTGGCATGCATTTGACAGCACTGGAACTCTGTTTGCAGTCCCAGATTGGCACCATCTGGATTGCACCATTCGTAATGGGATCATATGTGTACATGCAATTAGTTTATGTCAGTAGCTGTGGGGATTAGATGAAATTATGGAGCAGTAAACACTGCCTTGGAACCAGCCTGATTTTGTAAACTCCACTTGAAAGCCACTGTAATTCTGGCAACTGCCCCAGGACTGCTGGGCCTGGAGGAAAAAGTAGCACTTTTACAGTCATGGCACATCATCTCTTCTGCTGGAACTGAGCAGCTTCTTGAATGCAAGGTAATTTGGGGGAGGTGGTTTTGTTGAAAACTGGAGGAATACAGGGTGGAAAATGAGAAGCTGAAGACAGATTGATATAAAGGAGGAGTGGCGAGAATGATGACCAGTAAACCTAAGGGAGTCACAAGAGAGAAGGCAAAGGCTAAAAAGATGGGAGAGTAAAGAAAATCTTTAGAACTGATTTCTTTATTAGTGTGAGAATTCCTGGCAGAGATGTGTAGCCAGAGGAATTTTTAGCTAATGTCTGCTTTCTGCTCTTCAGTGAATTAGCCTGAAATCCACTGTGTGGATTAACGTGGGGGCTTTTTCTAATTATATTGACAATTATTCAGTGACTGTTTTCATGTAATAAAAATCAGTCTGGAGTAAAGTTAGAGGCTGAGTTGCTCTTCTCAAGGGAGAACAGGTGAAATCCTGAGATGATGTCAGTACTGAATCAACTGATGTTGACGTTAAATCTTTCTCAGTGTTAAAATGACTCATAATGCACATCCAAATTGAAATCTCCTATGAAATTGTTCTGCTTACCTCTGGGGCTCGCAGGATGGCTCCCTGTGTTCTTTCCAATCTGTCAGAAACTTGACATCTTTATTCTGCATGTTGGGCTTTGTTTTAAATGGAAAATAGAAGGGAAAAAATGCTGCTCTCATGCAGGTAAGATTCCCTCGGTGAATAAACCCCCAGCCATTCTGCTTCTGGTCTCTCAGAGAAGCAGTGTGTCTGCCTGGAAAAATAGTCTGAAAACGTTCAGTTCAGGGAGCCAGGGTGTACACAAACATATGAAGACAGAGTAGTTTTCAAAGAATTATTGGCAACAAACGTAAGCAAATCTTTGAACATCAAATACTGTAGATACTGATTTTTTCCGAAGGCTGAGGACTTAAGTGTTTGGTTTTCTGTGCTCCAGTGGCTCTGATACTTAGAGAAGTATGAGCATATGAGAAAATTTTAAGGGGGTAATTCAGAGTAAAAGTTCTTTTTTTTCTGCGCTAGAGTTTTGATGAAAGTTGTATCTCTGCTTAAGCATTAAGTGCTTTTTTTTTGTAAAGTGTATCTTATGAAGCTTTTAAAATTATTCCCTTTAATTTCTTCAGAGATAGTGAACTAAAGAGGTAAAAATAAGCTCAAATTAAAAAAAAAAAACCCAAAAACACAACAGTAAAAGAGAGCTTTCAGTTCAAAAACAACAATAAAGACTAAGAGAATTGCCACAGTATATTACAAATAGTATAACCTCCCCAATATAGGAGCCATGTTGCTAAAATATATGGAACATTACAGAGAACTCTTTCCTAAATTGTATCAGCAGTCATCAACGTATATCAGTTGATATCCAAGGATATCAAAAAGTGTGTGATAAAAGTAAAAAAAAAAAAAAGCCTCACTAAAATCATGTTATTTCTGTGATTATTTTCCCATGATTTTGCTATAATGATCTCATTCATTTTTACAAGGTATGCAGAGCTCAGAGTGCATATACACCACTCTATATTTTTACTGCTGTCATAATGAAAAATTGTATTTACTGGGAGAAGTGGCATTTTTTGCCTTTTGACAAATTCATGGAAATCTCTTTTTTTACTTGCAAATACTTGCAAAGTAAGAATTGATACCTTTGCACAGATCTGCCTTATGAGGTGCTATGACACTTTGAAGTTCTTTGATCATTTTGCATAGTTTGTCACACTCCAGGCTGTTTAAATATACTTGGGCATGTTGATAGACTTATAAAACTGGCTAGGAGGGCTGCCTGGGGAGCAGAATTCTTTATTCCGGGATGGGATGTAAGAGTTAGAACAAAAGATTGGAAGTTAGTACCAAGTACTTGCAAGTTTTACGAGAAAATTTAAACCCAGGTGACACTGCAGTCAAACCTGGATGCTCAGCTGTCTTTAATGTCATTAAACGAGTGGAGATGCAAATGAAGTGTGTAACCTGAGGTGAGGTGGAGTCTCCTGCTGTCAGTGCTCCCCTCTGCCTCTCACAACGCACAGGGAAGGCTGGGTGCTGATGAGAAGATTCCTGCAGTGGCTTCTGTGGAGCTCTCCCGGCAAACCACAAGGTCAGGGCAGAATGAAGTGGGCTGGTGAGAGTGAATCCATCACCACTGCCGCTTGCTAGAGCACAGCCAGAGCTTTTTCAGAACGTTTCTGTGCGGTGGGGGAGACCTGAACACAGACAGCCCTTGGCAAAAGGGACCTGCTGGGATCCGCTCTGGAGAAGGAGCACAGCTCTCTGCACTGCTGACAGGTGTGACTGCTTTGTGCTGCAGAACATATGAGTGAAACATCTGTGCCTTGACCTTCACAAATACAAAGTCTCCAGATGTGAGAATGTGTCATTTTTTTAAACGTTTTCAGTCTGTAGGAATTGTATTCTGTCCACATAGAAAATACAGTGCTATACATAACTTGGTGTTCTGTAGTAATTTGTAGTTTCTGTCAGACTGGGGATATAAATACATAAATATGGAAAGTATTTGCTTTAAAAGATGCCTGCGGTCCTTTCTCAAACTTGTATTTATCAGTGTTTAGGAGAGGAATAATTAACCAGACAGATTACTTAGCTGTAGTTACATCCTTCACTGAAGAGCTCCGGGTCCTCAGCTCAAAACTGTAAAATTAACTACCAGGCAGTTAAAAATATGTACCTAGCACAATATTTCACATTTAATGGAAATTCATCAGAAATCCATCAGTCAGAACAGACGTGCAGAAGGAGAAATATTATTCTGTCACTTTCTAGTTCTTTCTCAGGCTCTGCAGTACCAGCTGCATCTCTGAAAGAGCTGCTTGGCTCTGGCATTTGGTGTAACTAAGCTGGTTTGTGCCCTCCGAGAATCTGGACCACACTCATTAGTGGAATTTGTTTTGCTTTGTTTTACCTCTGGTTATACTCTGATATATAGAACTTGAACAATTAGCCCAGAAGAAGTGTCGGGCTACGTGAAACGTCTCCTCACTTGAAGAAAGTGGTTTTTGTTGCCACCGTAAATTTAGTTCACATTTCGTTTTCCTCTTGGCATGTTCAAAAGGCACCTTTCTCTTTTCCAGAGCAGAGATTGCTTCCCACTGTGGTGAGTGCCTGACTTTGAGCGCGCCCTGCAAAGCCGAAGGGTTCCTTCTGCAGGGAAAATGTCTCATCTGAAAACGATCGCTCGGTCTAATTTATAAAAATGTGTCAACATGACTAATTGTCAGATGGGTGGTGAAGCTTATTACGTGCAGCACAGTGCTGAATGTCTTCCCTGAATACAGCAACATATTTCAACTGTGGCAGTAACATCTCAAACCCTTTCTCACAGCGGGTCAGGAAAATAAATGTGATGCTGCTTCAGAATAAATGGCACAAATGGTTCTAAAACACATGACAACTGGCAAATTGATGTTTATTCTGTTTAAGGACTGAGTCATATTTTAAATATGTATTTCACAGTGGTTGTTTTTGATAGAAATCTTTTCCATTTGCAAGCAATTTTGCTAGAACCTTTCTGTAACACTTCTCACTTGTTTTTCTCTGTATTTTCTTGCCTCCTAGGACAAAAGACAACACAATTCTTGAGGGAGAGCTGAAATGCAGCTGTTTCTACTGTGCTAGCATTGCAGTTAAGCTGCTAATGAATACGTATTCCCCAAGAGATGTCTATCCCAGAACCACTTTCCTAGTTCAGTACGTGTTAAGAAGAAAGGGAAAATTAGAAAAGAAAAATTCACCCTGCCACAAAAACAACAAAAAAAAACCCTGTTCAGCTTCCTGTTACTTTAGAAATAAATCTAAGCAAAAATCACGGTGTCTCAGTGGGAAGGCTGTCAGCAGGGCTCAGAGAGCTGACAGAATGGACTCCAGTCTTCCTCCACTTTGCCTTTACTACCCTCAGTTTTAGAAAGTGCCTCTCGGTACCTTCAGCACTCATTGGCTTCAGTAGAATTTGAAGTTTTCACAAAATATCTAAAAATTAGCATTCTTTTGGGTTCTGCATGGTTTTTCCATAGGTGGCAAGTTAAGAATCTGATCATAAAAATACGACAAGTCATTTGTCCAAATCTTCTTTTTTATTTCCTATATAATACGCTTTTAATTTCAACCATATCTAAACTATTTTCATTCCCATTAACATTCCAAAGCTTTTCCATGTGATCAGTTTTTCCTCAGCATTCCCATTTCTTTATAGCCTTCCAAATGAGGCCTGTCACTCATGTGTCCCCTGTTGCTGTACAGAGAAGATCATCCTGCATGCAGAGATTGATGCTCTCTGCCTAGCCAATTTTATGGCACGCTTAGGACTCTCTAAACTTGTGTGACCTTACCAGTAGCTGTGAGGATAAAAGTTTAAAAAGAGTCCAAACCACTCCTCCTGTGGTCTGTAAGTGCAGGGAGGTTAGAGCCTGTCACTTATAAACGTGTGGGAGGGCAAAAAAAAGATGAGGGAAGTTGGGATAGGTCATGGAAAATGGTTGAGCATTGACAGCTGTTGTAGGTGGGAGTTCAGAGACTTTTGAGACAGCACCATCCTGATAAAATCTTCTTTTCTCTAAAGATGACAATCCTTGGAATCTAAAGTATTTCACACTAATGCCTTTTCTTTCTGGGTGAAAAGGTCCTCAACATCTTTATTTTCTCTCTATCATCTAAGACAGTCTAGGAGCTTTATCAAAACTTCAGTCTTATAAATTATTTTTGCATCTGGAAGGAGATATTATGATATTTACACATCAGGGTTATTAAAATATAACTCAGATTAACTCTCTGAAGTGTCAAACCCAAGCCTCCTTCCCATGGAGTTTTCAAAGGCTGTCACCAATGCACTCTAGAGAAATTCAGCTTCTCGAAAAGTTCTTGTAAGATATTTCTCCTAGCAAGCCATGGTCAAAAAGCAGTGTACAATTAACTGCCTGCTGTAATATTTCATCTGGAGGGACTATCAGGGAACTCAGTCTCAAGAATTTCTCAGTATCTTGCTGAATTAAGCCCACTTTGCTTTGCCACCTGGATGGATTGATAAAGTCCCAGGTTGCCATTTCCTTGCCTCATCAGCCTTCCATCTGCTTCTTCCTCTCATCTGAAAACTGTCTCTTCATTCCGTACCCAGGTTTTCCCCTTGTGCTAGTGGTTGCTTTTTGGTTTAACATTTTAAATTCTATTTTTATTCAGCTATGTAAACAAACCAACTATGTGGTTAAAAGGACAAAACACTGAATACCTTTTTTGTTTGGGTTTTTTTTTTTACTACAGAGCACAGCATGATCCATTTAGTAATTCCTGCCAGGCAGAGTAGTTTATTACAGAATAGAAATATTGTCCAAAACTCAAAACCTTTGCTATGGATTATCTTTCAAAACTGCATAACTGAACCTGACCTCATTTCATGAGGTTGGAAATCAGTCTGTTCATCTCCAAACCAGGGTTTCTCCTTAATTTTTTAATATTTGTGCATTGATTTGGGGCAGGTTAAGATACCAGAAAACCAAAACGCGCGTTGAACTCCAGGTTATAAAGGATGAAATGTGACACCAAACCTTGAGATATCTTCACGTGCATAGAAAAATCCTTGATACCGTAGAGGCAAACAGGAATCTCAGCTGTGTGCCTGCCTGCAGGAATTATTTCTTTCTTATAAAACCCCCACCTTTTAATACTGAACTCTGTGCCTGTTCGTTAGAAATACGTAGCTCTGAACCACAAACTACCCCTCTATGTCACTTTCCAAGGAATATTAGGTACATCCATGCTGGACATCATCTTACAATCACAGCAAGACTAAAAGGTTTAAATTAGCCCTGTCATGCCTGGTCCTTTAGGACCCAAATACCGTGGTGTAATATTGAAAGAAAGATGTTCTTTAGCAGGTGCATGATTTTCCTTAGGCAGTGGACCATTGACTTTCTCTCCATAAGTTCAATTTTTCTTCAGAGATCTCTAAAGCCCCGAACACATTAAAGGTCTCAGTAGAGAACACCCCAATGTCTATTAAATTTAACAATAACAAGTCCCCAGATGAAAGCAATTAAGCCGCAAGGATTTGCAGACAGTTCCTGTGGATGCCTTTTCCTTGTTTCAGAGAGAAAGCAGCAAAGTAAAAAATGAGAGGAAAATAAAAAGCACAAGGTTTGCTCTAAACATCCCACACCCTACAAAGCCCCCTGGCTGTGGAGCAGCCGCTGGGGCTGTACCCAGCTGAAGCATCATAAATCTGCACTGGGCACTCCAGAGCTCCTCGCTCTCACCCGACAAAATATTTGCCAGCTGAGAGTTTGATGATGCATTTCTTGCTTGCTCAGGTCTCTGGAAATGGCACTCGTGTGTGCACTGAGATGTGTGTGGCACATGTAGGAATGTGTAGATCATCCACCCTTGCATGTTTGCTGGGATCTGTAGGCACAAGAGAGAGGAAGAAAGCAGAGGTGCTGCCAAAAATGTGCTGCCAGGCTGAGATTTTTCAAAACCCCTACATTTGTCAAAAGTTTTTTGGTGAGATAACTAGCTCACTGCACAGAGTATTTTTCAAAGTTTGGTTCATCTTGCTTGCTCATGGTTCTTTTAAAAATAAAAATCCACTTCATGAAAAAATAATTTTCATAATTATTATTTTATATGAGCTAACATAGTCTTATGGTTATGCATATGTAATGGAAAGTGGTTATTCTTGACTCTTGTTAGAGAGCTAGAATTAATTTCCCCACTCTCACAGTTTCTATAGTAACTTCAGTGGAAATTGCCTATTTGGATATTTTTATTCTGAAATAACCAGAATTTTCAGTGTAACTTCAGTTGCTTCCAGAGTGGTGCATGTAAGAAGAAGGAATACACACAGAGAGCAAATCTCACCTGAGATCTATTGATGTACCAACAACATTTGCCACGTGTATCCTGCCTCTGGAGTATTTTACTGAGGTGAAGTTCCACAGGTACAGCAAAGGTGTGGCTGGGGAGAGGACAGGCAAGGGAAAGTCGCTTGGACCTTTTCTTCACTTGGCAAGAAACCCTCTCAGATTTGTATCTGAAGGAGCCAGGTGGATTTAGCTGGCTTGAGGTGACACTCTTGGAAAGACAGCGGTGTCAAGGACCCTTTTCTTTCTGTCACCTTGCTGGTTTATATGGAAGGCATACAGGTTGCACAATATTTGGAGTTTTATCTCAAGGTAGATGAAGGGAAGGCAAAGATGTCTCTGACCCACTCCTCTTTTTCCTCAGGGAAAATAGAATATTTGGGATTTTTAAAATTATTATTTATTTTTGTATGCCATCATGCATGGGTGGGACATTTCTCAGCAGACCTGTTGAGGAGCCATCAAGCCATCCTCTGGAAGAGAGCAGAAAGAACTGGAGCTCCAGTTTCCATCAGAAGGAAGGTGTCTGTGAGTCTCTGAGCTCTGGAAATCTTGGACACCAGCGTAGCTTAAATGAGTCCTTAACAAAAGATACAAAGCTGAGCTGAAAGGTGGATGTCCCAGTGTTATCCACATAATTCACTGTTTTCTGGGAAGAGCCCTAATGTCAGGGAGGTTCGTTCTGTCTCAATCCATTGAAGGCATCAGGTCTTTCTTGGAGTGTAATGGGAAATAATTGTGCTCTCCAGTTTATTTTAAACCCTTTTCCTAGTTAGGCGAACTTTTTATCACCTATTCAACTCCTTTATCAATGTAATTATGCACTCTGGCTCCAGGTTAAGAGAGAGGCAATTTTCCCTGATATAATATGAAGCAACTTCCTGATGTCATGTTCTGTTAAGTCAGGGTTTGGAAATCTGGATTGTATTTTCCTCAGATGTCAGCGGATGAATCTTTTCTGACTGAGTTCATTACATGGTATAGTTGAAATGCTATTTAAGCACCAAATCCCAGAGATAAAATGATGTTTTTAGTAATAAGGAGGATGGAAAGGAATTCAAAAAGGCAGCTGTTCTCATACATTACAAAGAATCAATATTTAAATCAAAGCAGATGATCTGAGTTCATTCAACTCAGAACCACATGTTAGCAGGAGTTATTTTAAGGATCAATGCTGCAAAGTAAAAATGGTGCTTGAAACCAAAAAAAGAAAATAAATCCACAGGTGCTCTTTATGATTTTAGTCTTATTCAGGATTTCTGTTTGCGTTGTTCTAGAAGTTTAAATTATTGCTAAAGCTCCATTTCCTTTAAAACTTCTCTCTTTATTGCTACTTCGAAAGGAAGTTTAATTCTGTCACTTCAGAGTGCTGAAGAGTAAGAAGAAGAAAATGGCCTTTGGGAGAAGACTTATGTCAACTGAAATTCTGAAATTACATTTTCAGTTTGCTTTTGCTTCCTGAATTTTCTTTTAATACCTTTTTTTTTTTTTTTTAGTTAGGAAATGTTTCATTAGCCATGTAGTGGATTGTTTTACTTCTGAGCAGCTGTAAGAAAATCAAAGGAGATAAAAGGGGCAGAAAGTGGTAATCTCATCAAATCGTTCACTAATAAGGCTACCAGCAAACAAGAGAATTTCGTTTGGTACCTAAAATCTAATCAAATCAGCCACTCATGTTCCCTCTTTCCACAGATTTTTTTAAATCAGTAAGACTAATTCAGTGAGAGGCATCTGGTGTTTTGCGTTGTATAAAATAAAGAGTGAGGCAATGGGAATTGTGGGGGGTTGAGATTCACGTGGGAAGGTTCTGTAACCCAATTTCTGTAAGAATCTCCTGGGTTGTGTAACCTGGAACCTGGGATGTGAAAAGGGTGTTGGACTGAGCTCCCTCTGCCCACCTAGCAGAGCTCAGTGTTTGTTAAATTCTGTAAATACTCACTCAGCTCTTTGTAACTTCCTAAATCATGGAAAATTCTGACAAATGGGATGTGCCTGGAAAAAAACTAGAGCACAGCAAAACAATGTTCTACACAAATTTCTTCAGGACATGCTCTTGAAACCTCATTTTTTGAAACCTCGTTCTCATCTACCATTTCATTTGGAAGAGGAATATTAAGGGGACCTGCTTAACAGTAGTGACCAAATTACCCTTTAACCAAAACCTAAACTTTCATAGAAAGAACAGTGTCTATAGAAAAGGACTAAATATTGTTGTCAGTTTTTAAATAGGCAATATCAGGCTAATGGAAAAGACACTGGTAAGTTTTCATTCCCAGATGCTGCGGCCAGTTGTCACAGATCTGCCCTGTGCACAGGTTGGGCTGGATGGTCACGGAGAGCTTTTCCAACCTCATTTATCCTGTGATTCTGTGATCGAGTCCCTACCTTCCAAACCAGGGAAAACTCCAGCTCCTGGGTTTGAGAATTGTTTGGGACAATGCAAATGGGTCTAGGCCAGAAACATTCCCTGGATTATTTTAACAGTAGACAGGACCATATTTTATTGCCTGGAGATGGTGGCATTAAGTGGGATGAATGTAGCCACAAGTACTATGTGGAAAAAATTCCACTGCCAAGGCACCGCATAAACATAACAGCCTCCACTAATGAACAATTAGGTTTGAGTTTTTGATGGCTGATGACAGTAGACATTGTAAAGTGCTTTGAAATCTAATGATAATAAGCTGTGTAGAGCTGTGTGATGTTAATTGAGGAAGTAAAAATATATTAGGGATCGGCATTGCTGTGCCCTCGTTGCAAACGAGACAAGTTCTTCTGTAGATGGGTTCTTCGTTAACTGCTTCTGCTCAGATCCCTCAGGATACTTTATCATTCAGCCTACAAACATTGTTCCAAATGTTCTTTTTTCTAATGAATGGAATAGCTCGGAAATGAAAGCTTTGAACTGAGAGTTGAATCTTCACATCACTGAGAACCTCATTATTAGTTTGCAGTAACTTGTGTGAAATTGCATCTTGATTGCACAAGTCACAAAAGCACATTTCAAACCCTGTAAATATGAAGCTAATTCTAAATATCGACCTCAGATTTTAGAAGAACCGCGGGACAAATAAGGTTTCAGAAAAGTTTTTTCAGCTATTGAGACTTCACACGTGGCAATACTAAAATTAAAATGGAAATAATTCAGCTGGAATAAACGGAAGGATTTATCAATGCTCGTTGAGCTATTCTTGCCCAGCATCTGTATAATTATAGAATGTGTATATAAAGAAAGGGGAGAAAAAGGCACTGACTACATTCTGCTGCTACCTCCTGTAGCCCTAATTAGAACAGATTTGCTCTTACATCAGAACTGTCTCTGTCCACCAAAGTCATCGGCGTGGCAATTACAGGAAAAGATCTCTGAACAACACAGATCAAGGAAAGTTGTTCCTGTGAGCAAACGTGGAGCGTTTCTGACTCAGACTCGAGCAGTAACATGCAATTAACTGATACATAATACATAATCCTGGCCACTCAGATCCCAACGCCTTTGATTGTCCACGGATAACTCAGCTGATGGCTCAGTATGCAAATGGTCATTGTCCTTGAAGGTGCCAATGAAGCAGTTCCTCTTTGGAGCCAGGGTGTGCTTTGATGTGTGTTGTGCCAGGGGAACCCGTGTGCCACGCTTTGCCCTGGACTCCTTTCCCTTTGTTACGGAGCCGGCTTTGGAGCCGGCTTTGACTTCCAGCGAGCCAGCTGCTCATCTCTGCTTGTTCTCCTCAGCCGTTATTTGTCATTTGTGGGAGTTCACGTATTTCTAAAGGGAGCGGCTGATGAGAAATTAAAAACACAGGAGTGTTATTTTTGTGCTGTCTTCAAAGGCTTGTTCCAGCCATTCAGGGTGCTCTGGTTGGAAATGGAGCAGTTCTTCATGTTTATACAGGGGAGCAAGCACAGCTTAGCATCTCTCCTGTTCTCATGCATCCCTTCCACTCTGCGTGGTCTGCACACAGAATTCTACAGGAATACGAGACAGGATTGATTTGTCTGAGTGAAATTAACTGCACACTTAAATTAAATGCAATTCAATGCACACCTAATAAAAAGTTAATTTCCTTCCGGTTTAGATAAACAGAGCTGCTTCCAAATCCTTTTGGTTTTTCATGCTAAATGAGCCAGGTATTGCAGTTCACATAAAAAGGCTTTTTGGGTTTTAATCTTGCACTGAGGGAAAGAC
The DNA here is from genome assembly GCA_013397975.1 of Machaerirhynchus nigripectus. Lineage (NCBI taxonomy): Eukaryota > Metazoa > Chordata > Aves > Passeriformes > Dicruridae > Machaerirhynchus > Machaerirhynchus nigripectus. Next base: position 275,301 of record VZRQ01009506.1, on the reverse strand, counting down.
TGAGATCAAATAAAAGGCTCTTTTAGACAAAAGACAGCAGCAGCAGAAAAGATACTTGACAGGACTTGTACATATGTAAGGCCTTGCTCCTTCTGAAATCTCTGATAGAGGTTGAAGCCCATAATATTCGTCTTGTGGTCATTTAAAGAGACTCCATTTAAGTGATAAGGGGCTTTCTGATGATCCTTTGGAAAATTAAAAATAACAGATCCAATATATAAAATTTTATTAGTGCTTTTCAATTACCTTTCAGTTTCCTTTCATTAATCATGCATCTCCATGAACAAGATGATAAATTATAAGTGAATACTCAAATATCATAATTTTAAAAGTGATTTTTAATAAGAGCTCATGGATGACAGGAAATAGCCTGCAGGAAAATATAAAGAGCAGTCTTGCTAATTCCTCAGGTTTGTTTTCTCTGAAGTCTCATTGTTTTGCATCAATGGCACACGAGCTTGACTTCTATGTCTGATTATGTTCTTGCCTTTTTGCAAAGGAATATATACTGCATTTTCTGGGGGAATTGCAGCTGATGTACAGATAATGCTTATAGTTTCTGCATAACTATTTACTTATGGTTAGGCTCCGTGAGTGGATCAGTATTTGAAACAGGAGATACCAGCTCCATATGTTCCCCTCCTACTTAAAGCATTCAGCAGGGAATTAATTACTCCTGTTAATTGCTGGGTTTGGTAGATAATGAATTATTTGGCCAGTAGGCTTTCCCTACCAAATCTGGACTTTTGGCAATGGCAGGAGTTAAACCAATATAAAGGAAAATATAAAGTAATAATGTAATATAAAATATTATAACAAAGACTTCAAACCACGAATCACATAAAATTTCTCTCATCCACTCTGATCTTTGTTTCCTTCTCCTCTGCCCTCTGACACACACTCACACACGTTCAGACAGTTTTAATGACTGAAAATCTTCCAGATTTAACTAATTCTGGTACTATGGCATGAGAAACAAATCTTGAGTAGAGAAACTAAGTGGGAAGTTCAAACTGGAAGAGAAGAAGTGTGTCTTGAGAGATCTGTGAGGAAGGGAATCTCCTCCCTCCATCTCTTAGCTTTATTCAACCCTCATTTAAAACGCAATTTCTTTCCTAAAACCTAAAAAGTATTTTATGAATTACTAAGAAGTTAATATGGCACTGAGGGATTTTTAAAAGTGATTAAGCACCTCAAATTTGATCACATATATTAGTTTTCAAAATGTCATTTTACATTAAAAAAATAAACTGAACCAAAACACGTCTTAGACAAGTGAGTCAAATAAATCATGCATACCTAATGTAAGGTAACACACCCATTTTTCCATCTACATTTCAAATCAAAGATGTCAGATTCTAGAAAATAACATTGTAATTGGTAAATAAAACAAAAATTAATCAGATGATACACAGGCAAATTTAATTCTAAATTTCAGAGAAGGAATAAGGAATTTTTGCTGATTAATATAATCCTCAAAATATACCAGACTTCATTCTTTTCACAATTTCTATATGTTTTGATAAAAATGTTCCTGATATTTGAAAGTAGTATTTTCACTAAAGAGAGAAACACTGACAAGTTAAAGGTAAATAGGATTCTATGTCAATTATCTAAAAAAAAATTCAAATAAACCTGGTGAAACTGTTTTTCAGATATGTTACACTTAACAAAATGTCATTTTCATAACAGTGCATAAATATTTTAGTAGGCAAGTTCAATATCTTTTAATAAGAACATTGATTTTAATTCTTTATGGAAAGGACCATAACTCCCTTAAAGCACAAAAGCAGCAGGAAAGTTTTAAGAAGATTTGAGGTTGGAGAGGACACAATTTGCTGTTGTCTGCAAGGGTAGTTTTTTCAAAGTTCTTGGAAAGATAGTCATTATGTGCTCATCACTTAGAAAAGAAAGGGAAAAGCAGCCTGGAAGATTTTATTGGGGTCACAAAAGAGACAGGGTTTAAATCCTAAAGCCCATTTCTGACAGCTGATAAAATGTTCTCCACGTGTCACCCAGGTGTAACAAAAGCTTCTGTTGGAGCTGCTCTGGATTTGGTTGATTGCATTTGCTTCCTTTTTTCTGTTGAAACCGACGCTGCCCCTTGTTTATCATCTCTTTGCATTTCCTAAGTGACTTTTCCTTTCCCAATGCTTACTTACCAACAAAAAAATTCCAAGTTCAGCAGTCAAGGATAATCAGGAACCTGAGAGAAAGGATAAAAGAATCAATTGAAAGTTGATCTGGTGCCTCAGTTTTCAAAACAAAAATCACTGATGGGCACTGAGAGGGTTTGAAATGGGGATGGTAAAATTACCACAGCATAGAATTAAATGGCAAACATACTCAAAAGGAGTTTTCAACCCCAAATCTTCTTAGATGGAGATGTTTTAGTCAGAAAATGATTCAGGAGAAATAGGCCTACCTGAGTAACAGCCATTGGAAATTACACTAGCAGTGGATGAACAGTTATGAAAGAAACATGTAGTAGCACAAACCAGACCTGATTAGAAAAATATTTGATGAAATCAGTTTCTTTCCCTTCGTCAAAATCACACTTGGATGAAAGGCTGAACAAAGACATCTTGAGTGGTGAAAGGAAATCTGTATTTAGAGAGAAGAATGGCTGTACTGAAAAGAACTTTGAAACCACAATGAGCTTTTTTAAAATCATGATTTTAACTAATTGAAAACTATAAGTGTAAAAATTAAGTTAAATTGCCTAGACCTGTGCTCAACATCCCTTTGCAGTTCAACCTTTTTAAAAACCAAGACACTTAGAGAGTGCCTGAATGTAAACCTCTGGACAGTAAGATTTGGCTTCTTTATTTCTTATTCAGCAGAAGAATGAGAGAAATCAAGGATATCGTAAGACACAAATAGTGTTCATAAAGCATTCTGAGAACTTTTATTCAGTGGAAGTTAGAGAATAGCAAAGTATTACTCTTTTATTTATTTTCTAGCATATGGAGTTCATTCCTGCTGTACTTTTCCAAAGTTTAAATATAAAAACACTGCCTTCCACAGTTGCAATAGAGACACAGCAGTGGGTTTAGACATTTCTCTGTTGATTTTTAGGGTTTTTTTTAAAGATTTGATTTCTTATTCTTACGTGAAATGAAAGTAAGAAGAAATGAACGTGTAAGTTGGCACACGCCTGAAGTTGCAGGGAACCTGAAGCAATGGCTTGCAGTGCTTCTGAGAGGAATTTTGTTCCATTTGATGGGAATTATTCCACACGTTTATCAAGGGATATTAATAATCAGTGTTTTCTTATTTAGCACTTAGAGATCTCGAGGCTTTCTTAGGCAGAGCACATCTCACAAAGAGACTTCATACCTTCACCTTCTCCACGTACGCTGAACTCAAGGTACAAGATATTCCACGTGGTTTTGAGTCCATGGAACACCCAGAATACTTTGCAGTGGGAATCTGGGGGTGCACTGGTATTTCAGACTGTTTGGTGGGACATGTCCAGGCTGCTTCTGACACCTCTCAGTAGAACTCTGCCCGGTGACACCGAGAAGCTGCAGGGAAATGATCGAATCACGGTGAGGTTACAGAGTCCTCCCCCTGCAAACTGCCAGATGTCTCCCAATTGAAAATGGGGTCTTGCTGAGCTTAATCAGTGAGGGTTTTAACAATATTCTTTGGAGAGAATATAGAGGGAGATTCTGTGGAATTAAAAACAATACAGTGGATACAGATACTTAGCATACAGATGTCAACAGTCATGGAAAAAAAATATTTGGAGTGGGCAAAAAGGCATGTGGCTCATTTGTTTTTTAATTTTTTTCTTTTTTTTTTTTTTCCTGAAAGATGTCTCAGTTTCAAATGATTGTCAAACTGTACTTGTTGGGAAAGGAGCAGGGGAAGCAGTGTCCAGGAGCATTTAAACCCAGCGTACATCTTCATTAAGCACACTCCATAAATCTCAGGTGCCAGCCACCACAACGCCTCGTGCAGGCTGCATTAATCTCGCTGACACATAACACAGTGCCCTCGGCAGGAATCTAAATGCCACTTGCATTTCTCCTGCTCAACTTTTGGGTAGAGCCATGAGAAGGACCAGGGTTGTGTCTGGGCAAGGACTGAGGTACCAGCATTTGTCTGCATGCCAGGTAGGGCAAGCTCAGTAATTCAAATATTCTCTGACTGAAAGCCTGAAGTTTCAGGTGAGTAAGTGAAAATCTTTGATTAAAAGATGGCAGCAGTAGTGATTTACATAATGCTTTTATCTTCTTTTTGACTGTACTGTATAATCTAATAAATTCAACTAAAACAAGCTTATAATAAAATAAAGTAGGACTTTTTCATTCCACAACATCTGAAGGAGTTTCTTGACCTTTTCCACCACGGGTAATTTTCCCTTTAGTTTATCGCCTAACTAATATTGATAACCACATCATTACATGTTTCAACCTCAGCACTTATTAAGCACTTCTAGAAAAGTGATTTAAATGAAGATTCCCACTTTGCAAAGGCCAGAAGGTTCCAAGCTCTGTAAGTTTTGGGGGCCTTTTTAAGGGAAATGGGAATCCCAAAATTAATCCTTATTGGACAGTAGGAATTACAGCTGACTTCCCTCCATGAACAAGAGCATTCTTTCCTTCTTACCCCATTAACTTTTCTCTGGGTATTTGGGCACCCAGTAATAAATAAACAAATGGCAATAATAATAAATAAATGGCAGCCTGATGCTACTTGTTTCCTCTTTAAAAGAATGTAAAGCAAAACATTAAAATACCATGGGACAAATTGAATTACACACTCCCCCCTACCCAGCTAAACACTGCTTGGTGTCAAAAAAACATAACTTCTTCTCAGGGGCTGGACAATTTTGTACAAGTTTGAGAGCAGGTCAGGCAATGTATGCATTTTTGTATATGAAATTAGCTATAATTATAACAATTAATTACATTATAATGACAATATAATTATATACAATTATATGTTATATCATGTAATTATATCATCTATTATATATTATATTATATATTAATCATATAATTATAATTTTATATAGTTATATTAATTATAATTATAATTAGTTATAATTGGTAAAGCTTTTAAAATACACCTATGTGTGGAGAGCTCAGAATGGTAATATAACTTAGTGTTTTTATAATAATAATTTAAGAGAAAAAAAACCCAAAACACCTTGCTCTGAACAGCTTTTAAGCATGTCTGAGGGAAAAGAGTTTTAGAAAAGGCACATGACTGAACATTCCCCGTGCTGATGTTAAAAATGTTTATACCAGCTACTCAGTGTCTTTATTTAATCACTTTGAGCAGTTAGGAAAGATAAAGTAGTGACAAGAAGTGTTTTAATTACTCTCTAAGAAGCCTTACAAAATAAGGCTTCCAACTGTTCTTGAGCCAAAGAGGAAGCCCTTTAATACAAAGTGCACAGAACAGTTTGAAGTCCTATTTTTTTTAGACTACATTGTTCCATTCATTTCCATAAGAGGCGAAACAAATGTAATTAAAAATCTTGCAGCAGTTTAAGTAAACAGGCATTCTTCTTGGCCTCAGTTTGATTAGGTTTTCTACTGAGGAAAGATGTCCTTTCCTTGAGATAAGATCCACAGTGGAAATGCAGAATGAGAAATTCTGAAGGTCAGCTTTGAATCACGTGAACTTCAGCTTAAAAAGGCAGCCCCAGTTCTACCACAGTGATTGGTATTAATTCTGCTTTTTAAAATGCATGAATCCCACGCGTTAGAAGCAGAAGATCAAACAGGCAATGCTTTTGTTTTCCATGGCTGTATCCTTCAATTTTTATGGTGTCTGGAATAGGTCAGCCTGCTTGGAACCAAGGATGAGAGGGAGGCACAAAGTGTCACCTCGTGGAGTGTTTACTTGATTCTCTCCTTTTATTTTTGTGCCACAGCAGGGTGTGTGCTTCTCGGCTGAAAATGTGTGTGCATATATTTATAGGGCTGTGTATATATGTATGTTCATGTGGGGTGCATATAAATGTGAGCACATATATATATATATGTGAAATATGTACGATGTCTAGAGGGCATTGCAGTGCACTGTGCTTTAGCCAGTGGGTGGGAATTTTCTGCCTTTTTTTTCTGCCTTTGGAATACTCCTGGCCTTGTTGTGGTCTCACTGTGTAGCAGGGGGCAAAATGCTGTCATGAGGGAATGTGCTTTTATTGTTTGTGTGTCTACGGTTTTTATTACAGCTCACTCCACATGAAAGCACTTAACTCGTGCAAGAGCTGCACTGTAAAGTTGGGCTTATAAAGCAGGAATTCTGCTGGGTTCCAGACTGATGGCATGTTTGAAGAGCAGAAGGATGGTGGGTGCTGTGCTGACTCTGCTGCAGGTGCTCAGAAACACCCTGGGCTATGGCCAGAGCTGCTCTGGACTGGGAACCACGGATGCATTCCCACAAATATTTAGGAGCTTTTTTGTGTCTCTTAGATGCTCCATGCCTCTGTTTCCTCAGAATCTTCCAGCGTTCAATGCCGGACCTCAGCTCTGAATTTTTTACACAAATTGGCCCTTTCAAATGTCTTTAGGGGATGCAATGAAGGTTTCCCCATGTGAAATACGAATTTCAATTTTCTTTCCACCTATAATTGTCTGTAACTCCTGGTATGAGCCCCTTTGGTAACACACTAAGGGTTGATGAATCTTGTTTTACATTAGGTCCTGTCTGGAGATAATTAAGTTCTAAACAATGAAGGAGTTATAAATTAGATACAATAAAATGGCCAGGGCTTGGAAAAGTCTGATTGTGACAAGATGGACATACTTGAATACACACACAGTGTCTGTTCATATATGTGTGTATATATTTATATATATGTAAATGTATACACACAGATATAATATATACACACCAAGAATCACGGAAAATATCAGCAACAAGAAGTCCTGAATTCTTTCCTGGTAGTTTGGTGGTTTACAAACAGATGTTCTCCACTGAAGGAAGCACACGGGACTGTCAAGTGATTCTTTCTGCCTACCAACATTCCCCATGTCTTGCTTAGATTCACCAGCAAGACACTGGGCTGGCTGGTGGTGCTTCATATGGAGTGAAAGATAAATAGAACCGACTGCTCCCTCCATATGCTTGGGATTTGACTTCAAGAAATCCCTCAAGTACAAACAGAATTTCTGTAGGACAGAGAAGCAGCATAAATCTGAAAAGAGTGCATTTATAAAATGGAATACTCTGTCCCCTGAAATATTTTCTGTGAATAAATGGCTTATTTTTTCAGACAGGCGTTGAGATGCCTTTTGCCAGAGCCTGAAAGCAGATGTGAGTTGTATGACCTCTGGCTGAAGCTGATTCATTAATATCTTTATCTGCTCCTATCCAGGTCTAATCTGGGACTGGGACAGATGTAGGAGGCAGGCAGAAGAATCCATTGTTCCATTTGATTCTTGCCTGTGCCACTGGAAGGAGATTTAATTCTGTTGAATAACCAGCAAGTCCAGATGCATCAGAAAAGAGTTTCTTCAAACCTATGTTCTATTTCATTAATTGTACAAAATCAATCTATTTCCCATAACATTTTCTGTGCATTGTGTTTTGCATATTACTAATATTGCATAAAATGCAACAAATTTGACTGCCCAGTTGCTGCAGAACTGGAGTTCACTGAGAACTGTAAAAGTGAGACAAGAAAAAAACTATATTGGTATTTCAGTGTGCACTTTAGTGGTACTGGATCATTTGTTAAATCAAAGAATGGTGAGGAAATTGATTATGTGTCCAAAAGTTCACTTTTTAAGGAAAGTGCCCCTTGAATAGAAGAATGATAAAGTTCAAGCACAAAAACGCCTTTGGTATCAGTAAACCACATCTGGAATGTTCACCTGCAAAGGGAATTTGAAACCCTCTTGTGCCAGTTTGTGAATGTACTACTTTGTTTCATTAGTGATTCAAAAACAAAGCTGTGGAGTATCAGGAAAATATTTGTTTACTTTTTTTAAAGTTGTTTTCTTTTTTCTAAGTAGACTTCTTCAACTGTCGTGGTGATTTCTATGGACTTATCCAGCTATTTTTTATTATAATGCAGCTCTGGAAATGTTTGTGTCAGCTGCAGAACTGAAACACTTTGCCTCAGACATCCTCACCAACTTTCATAAATGTTAATTTTCTTCTCTGATCTTTTAGTGTGTGAAATAAATCAAATGTTTTTTCTCGCCTTTATTCTTTTTATTTTCTTCTAAAGGGGAGAGATCATAGATTATTAATGAAGCCAAAGAGGAGCAGACCCTTTAAACCTTTGCTTCCTATTTGAACTTCTAACATACACCACAACACTTTTCAATCACCCACTGCTTGTAATTCTTCTGAAAGTTTCAGTGTAACCCAAAAATCAATATTAACAGATGTTGTTTGCTTAAGTCTGAAAATGTTCCAGAAAAATGCTCGTCAAATGCATCCCATCTATGGTTTCATAAAGTTTCAGATTCTCACAATCAATATCAGCAGATGTTCACTACTTTTATTTTATTTTTTCCCAAGGCATTGCAGAAGTGCTTCTTCCAGCATAATTTTTTAAGGAAAATCGAAAGCACGGGGTCTATGACAGCTTTCAGGGCTGCCAAAGAGTCAGAGTTTGTCTTGTCAGCTCCTGGAGAAACAGCCTTGTCTTCATCTATTGTCATTAGAGACCAATAATTAAACAGGAAAACCTGGTTTTAATTAGCGCACAATGAATGATTGGGTAAATCAATCAATAACGTGTTGTCCACACATGTTAAATTTTGTATTAGGGCTGGATTGGCATTTCTTTATGTAGGCAGAGTATTAATGCAGAAAGGAAATATTCCAGAGATAGATAGGAAACTCCGTTCCGTGGTTTTTGGACATTGTGAGTGTTCCAGTTTGTTTTACTGCCATGAAATCGATAATTTTTGCACCTTGCAAGGCCCCTGTTTGCAAGAGGGTCCTCAGAGATTACTGATTGCATGAAACAAAGTTATTATAATGGGGAAGCAAGCCCCAAACCATCCTATTGGGGAGTTTGGAGGAGAGAGTGAGCTGGTTTATCCCTCTTCCAGAATGCAAAGCACGTAAACATTCTCAGCTGGGCTGTGGAGAGAAGAAAGTGTGATCTGGTGAGGTTTGGGATTTGCTTAGTGAGGTTGATTTCTGTTCAAAACAAAGTAGATCTATCTCAAATCCATTGTCTAAATGAGTGTGTACCTCTCTGTGGATATCTATAATAATTTCTGACTGCAATGAGCCAACTTCCTAGAAACAACATCTACTGCAAGTTTGGAAAAGTGATCAGCACTAATTCTAAAATACAGTCGATGCTGTCTGTCATAATATTTAAATATTTAAATATGCCTCGTTCTCAATATTATGTTAAAATGAAAATTGGGGGGTTTTTTTTAATAATTTGGAAGATAACAATACACAAATAAAATGCAGCAAGATAAAGCCTGGAGCCAGATCAGCTTTGATAGGGTTATGTACCTCACGTCAATAAGCTTTCTAAAGTACCGAAATGATGCCACTTGTAGCACTTGCTTGGTGGAATTATACACCTCCTGCAAGCTGATCCCAGGTTCTAGTTTATCGTGGCTATAAAAACATGGAGCTTTTTTATTTTTTTTTTCTTAGTGAATTAAAACCGCTGGCTTGTGCACGCCGTGCAGCTGGGATTGTTCTGTGTGAGCTCCGAGCCGAGAGAAAACCGCGCGAGCTGTGTCAGCACAGCAGCCAGCCTGCGCAGATAAAGCTGCCTCTCAGCAGGGTTGGTTAATGTGGGCACCACCTCGCGCCACCGCGCTCACAGAGCCTTCTTTTCAGGCACAGGGTGTGCTTACATCTGCCTGCAGTGCTCTGCCTTAACGTGTGCCAGCAGCCTTTGCCCTGGGCTGGATTTACGGGAGCAAAGGTGTGGCACTGTCGAGGCCTCTTTGTTGTACGCAGATTTTGCGGCCATCAAGAAGGAGCCAGCGTTCAGAAATTCGGTGGGGTTGTGTTGGGTTCTTCATGGATGGGGTGTAATAACAAACTGTAGAGTTTTACAGCAGGAACTTTTTCTTTGGACCTACATGTATTTATATATATATCTGTATTTATATATATATCTGTATTTATATATATATCTGTATCTGTGGCAGCTGCAGGGTGATCGCAGGTTCTGGTTTATGAAGCACTTCATTTTCACTGCTTCTTGTAGGGTAGAATAAAAAGAAAAATATACAAACCCCTTTTATATTTCTGCGCTATACCTCAACTTGAGTAGCAGATTGTTGATTCTAAAATGTCACTATTTCCAGGACACTAATGAGTAATTTATTTTTTTTCCTCATAAATATAGTTAATTTCCATGTTGAACAGTGAAATGTTTTGTATGTACAAACTCGTAAGTAGTAACAACAGTAGAGTAAGGTGTAGAGAAGCATAAGAGCGTTGCCAATCTTTAGAAACATTTTGATTTTTTTATTAAAAAAAAACCCCAACAATCCATTTGGCCAATTCATTACAGTAAAATTTCATTTCTGAACCAAAATGGAGCTACAAAACCTTGTCCAGTTGCTCTTAGTTTAATTGCTGCTGGTCTAGACAGTAATAACTTGTAGCTCCAGAACTTCTCTCTGTCCTTGCACTGAATATGGGGAAAGCTCCCCATCCCTATAATCAAACCTTCCTACCCTGTGCCATCATAACTGCCTGCCATGCCAGTAAAATAAATGAATTTGGAATCTTCAATACTTTCATGAACTTTGGCAGGTGCATCTGTGGCCAAGCGCAGGAACTTTCATTATATCCTCACTCAAATATTAAAATAAGTATTTTTTTTCAAACCCTGAAATCTGCGAAAGCAAATGGTTTTACAAGGCAGCACCTTTGAGCAGTCAGCCCGTATTAAACATTTAGGAAACAAGAAATGATCTCTATTTATTATTAAATCAGGTGTCAGCACGCAGGAGAACTTGGAGCAGACTGGCAATGCTGGGTGGGGACGATGGCCTCCTGTTTTAAGCCAGGACCTCAAATCTGATGTTCAGTGCCTGTGGTTGTAGCAGAGAGGGTGGGAGGACAAGGAAATACCAAGTACAGACCTGGCTGGAAACAGCAGGAACACCAGGATTAGCTGAGCGTATGGAGAATCTGAGAGCTGCCTTTTCTTTTTCTAAGTTTAGAAAAATACGTTTATTAAGACTCTGCTTGACTAACAGCAACATAAATTATTGAATTGTCCAGAAATTCGAGCCCTTATTACAGTTCTCACAGTCACCTCTGTCATCTCTGTCTGCTTTCCAACCACTCGTACACTCCTAGGATAAATATGAATAATTCCCACTGCCAGCTGCCAGGGACTACTGTATTTGCCAATAAATGGGTATCAGGAATAGCTGAATGCAGAGTTGTTTGAATCGAGAGGAGAAAGTTTAAAATTAGCAGATATGATGAATGCCAACATCTCATAAGTAATTTCTATCCAGATTCATCAAGGACACAGCTGCTGGAGTGTGTGACACGAGAGGGGAAGTCAAGGAATGTTTACTTGGTGGAATGAAATATGGCAGGAATTTGCAGATTACATTAACTGAAATAATGTTGCATGAATACTTCTTTACAGGGATTGTGAAATAATCAGGAAGAAATGGAATAAATATTTCACAGATAAGCCCTCTCTGAGACGAGTAGTGAAAAGACGATTTTCTTTAAAACTCTGTTGCAAAGCAGAGGAAAACTTTTATTTAAGGCCAGCTTTGTTTACAGAGTTGATATATTAGGACTTTAAATCCAGTTATGACGCATAAAATGCAAATTTAGTGTTTTGAAGAATTTCTATAAAAATTATTTTTCTTGTTTTCACAATCAGCTGAAATAATCAGACAGGAGTGCAAAGAGCAGAAAAAAAAATTACATCTGTGACACTCCAGATTTTCCTGCAAAATATTAAAACTGTCACATTTTGAATTGCACAAATTTTTAATAGTTTGTTTTAGACTAAGGAATGAGTTGGAGGGGTAAGAGGAAGACGTTTGATAATGACAAGTCTATCTTTAGTTGTAAGAAAAGAGTAAATTTTAAAGGACAAAGAAGAAAGTCTGTGAGGCTTTGTAACATATTTATGGAGCCTCTCAAATCCATGGGCATCTGCCTGGGAGTTTTAATGGCAACATTTATTCTGCCATGGGAGAATCCTTCCAGGCATGGAAGAGAGGTCGGAAGGAGTTTTGTGACTGACAGGCTTGGCCTTCACTCAGTGCTGAGCTACAAAACCCCAGACTTTATTTAAGAGAAGAATTGTACTTACAATGTGGATCTGACAATATAATGAATTAATTAAAATTACAACTATGAGCAATTCCATGATCTCGCTAAGGAGTTTGCCCTCGAAATGGAAAAGGTTGAAACGAAAATATGTTTAGGATTAAACGGTCGCAAATGGATTGTGGAAAAACATGATGAGTACTTGGATGAAAGAATTAGTTCTAGAGCTTCATTAGTGTAGAAATTAAGTACCCAAAGGTAGTTGTGGAACCGAGGGCTGTGCTGACTTTGAAACTTGTATAATTTGAATTCTCTATAATGTCCATTTTGTGTTTGACACTTGACAGATTGTGAAAGTTGTTTTCAATCGTGGACATTTTGGTGTATGAGGAAGACCTGTGGAATTCCTGCTAAGGAGGGGTTAATCCTGAGAACAGGCAAGGAAAGTTGTGTAGGCTGTGGAATTCCAGAGGTACAGCATATAAATGGTACAGCCCTGCTGGATCCCCTAAGAGCAGGCTCCTGCACTGTGAGGGAGCATCAGCTTGTCAAGATGGGCTGAAGGGCCTTGCATTGAAAGAGTTGAAGAAGTGAAAAAAAAAAAAAAAAAAAAGGAGTGTTTTGGAAGTGAGAAAAGGCAAATTTCTAAACAGCAGCAGAGAAAAACGAAATTAATAAAAGTCTGAGGAATTCAGGCTGCTGCTTATTGCTTTTCAATGAACTATATGACATATTAGAGAAAATGACAGATCTTTGAAAAGTTATTAAATGAGTAAAAATAAGCTGCAATCTCATTTTCTTTTCATGTGGTTACTGCTGAATAGCTCAACTCACAGGCCAGCTGCTGGGCAAGGCAAGGAGTCCTTTCATCAAAGACCTTTTCCAACAGGCAAATGATAGAAAACTATTGATCCATAATGTTCTGTTGCTCTTCCAGATACTCATTTGAAACCTTGAAACTCTTCTTCATGTGCACTTAGTATTTTATTTGATTTCTTCAGGCAGACAAGTTGTTTTTTATTCAAATTGTGCCCTTAGAAAGGGGAAATAGAAGTTCGAAACAGCTCTGTGAAATCAGCAACTACACTGTGTGTGACTCTATTTTTGCTTTTTTAGAGGAGGATTCTTGATCTTCCATACTGAAAGGACTTTTCAGATACCCTGTCAGAATTCAGTGTTCTTTTCCTGTCTTTTCCCCCCAGGACATCGTTCCTCCTCGAGGTTTGTACATATGTTCAGATGGGGGGATATTTTCAGCGTGATGCCACAGCTGTGTTGCTCACAGTTGCTCTGAACCACAGTTTGCTGAGGTTGTCAGCTTCAAATCATTCATTTCAACTCTCTATTCATCTCTGCCACAGGTCTCAAAATGAGCTCTATGGAGATTTTTAACATTTTTTGGGCTGTCTAATAGGAATGATAAAAATCTGCACGTGGTGGAGAGTGACCATGTATTTTAAGTGTGATTCATTACAGACTCTTGTCCAAAAAGGCTTCTCACTTGAACCAGCATCTCCTTTGCTCTCAGCTGCTGCAGCTGAAACTGCGTGGAGGGGGATGGAAATTCAAGGCAAGCTTCTTATTTAGCATTTCTGCCTTGCCAAATGCATCAGAGACAGGAAATCACTCAGCTTGCCAAAATTTATCATACTGTGTCTCCAAAAGTGAAAACAGGCTTTTCATACAGCAAAGCAAATGCTGTGTTTTGCCACAGATAATATTTTGAAAGTTGGTACAAGGTATCTTTGTAGCACAGATATATTTTTTTTTTCCCAAACTGATTGCAGACTTCAAAGTACTGAGCTTTTTGAGATCCTCTTAAAACTAATTAATCAACTTTGCAAACTGCGTGTCTTCCTTTCAAGTAGAACCCACAATCCCTCTACCTTGGGGAATAATTTTCTTGTTTTCCTAGCATTTTCCAAATCTAATTGTTGTACCTCTAAATAGGAGATTTGTTAGTACACAATGTGATTAATTAGATAACGTTATTTCTTTATCAGGTGAGAAATCACCACAGGATTGATGATAAGCTTATGAAATCAGCAAAGACCGTATAAGGCAAAATGCAATTACTTCTCAATTAAAAATCCATTTGACATATTTGAGAGATTAATAAACAAATTGGATTCGTTTCTAACAAAAATGATGGGATTTTTAAAAAAGATGAATCGTATTTGATACACCTCATCTGAATCTAAAGCATAGACCAAAGCAAAAGTATAAAGTCAGCTAGAGGTAGCAGAAACTTAATTTTTCAACCATGATCTCTAAAAGGGCTGAATTTTAAGTCAATAAGTCACTTGGATGCTGCTACATTCATTAATTTGCCACTTCATCACATTTAAACTCTTTGTTTGAAGTAGGGATTGCATTCTTACTCCTACAATCTCAAAAAAATGCCTGAAATGCAAACAGTCTTTGCTACTGCCTCCCCTTCTCGGACATCTGTATGTATGGAAAGAGGTCTGGGCAGTAAAAGACAGGACATTCAGCTTAAAAATTCAGGCATGAAGACGTTATCTAGTAAACAGTATGTTCATTCTGGAAATGGGGAATTTTTAAGATGTGGGGAATCAGCCCTTTGCCCTCCTGAGCTGCTGTAAAACCATCTCAGCAATGCCCAGTGCTACAGCCAGGTGCTTCAGCAGCCGACAGCTGGAGCGTTAGAGCTCTTCAAAGATACCCACAGACAGGTCTGATCCCACCACCAGGATAAACAGTAATGCCAAAGATCCCCTCAGCTTCCTCAAACGTCCTCCTCCTTTCACCTGAAGTTCCTGCACAGGGGTTTCCCGGGATTCTGTGCACACCCACCTTCCACTGGTATCTCTCATGCTCTTGCGACACCAGAGTGTCAAAATAGGGTCAGACTGGGCCCGTTTCCACTTGCAAAGTTCAACAATTTATTTGATCTGTTATTTAAGGCTCAAGGGACCCCTAAAATAAATTGATATTGGCCCATGTTGCAAACAGCTGCAGGAAACAAACACCTCTCTGTAGAACCAGCGCTTGGATCTGAACATATTTCCATCATATTTTAGCAGAGTTGAACCTTTCTGGCTTCCACACTGCGGCCTTTCCAGGGACAGTTTATTCTTACAGCAAGGGGAATTCCCTGACTTGTGAGGAGCCTGGAAAACTCTGACGAATGTTCTGATCTCCTGGCCAAATGAGAACGTGTCTTGCACAGGGAACTTGCTCTGATTTCAGTCTTATGTTCCAGGGAGCGAGGGCAGCGTCTGAAACTGTCGGCTTCCCAATCAAAGAAGAACTTCCATGGCATTCAGACTTTATCTGGAGAGCCATATGGATGCTTCTCTGGCAATCCTCCAGTTATCAAGCATCTGATCTATCACTTTCTGTGTCTCCTTTTGAAAGCCGTACAGTAAAGGCCCACTGATTTTCCTTTTCAGTCCTCGGAGATCAAGTAGGCTTTAAAACAAGAAAAGGCATGCTTTCATTATTTTGGATTCATAAACTCAGAGTCAGAGAATAGCTTCTCCCAGGCTTCAGCTTTAAAGGATGGCAACAGGACTTTAATCATAATGTAGAAATCTTAGTATGTGGGGAGAAAAAAATTAGCTGGTGGCATTTCATCCTAAATTTTAATCTTAATTAATCTTACAAATAATGTACAATAGAAATGCAGTGATATTTGTTTCCAGTGATTTCTCTAGGGTGAGTACTGTGTGGAATTATTGAATTTCTTTGGTTAAATATTTTATTAGAGTAAAAATTGAAGATATGAACAGACAAAAACTATTAAGAAGTTTCTATCCATTTTTTAAGCTGTTCTAGATGAAGTGATTTTTGCTGTTGTGAGAATCCAAATAGCAAATATAATTTTAAACAGGCTGAAAACCAAAATAAGGAAAATCTTTGGTTTAGGGCAGGTATTTACTATTCTATTATATACTTCCCAATAATATTAAGTACAATCTCAGTGATTTGACTCCTATCCAGACTGGCTGATGTGGGTATGTGTATCACTTTTTCTGTGCCAGTTAGCTGTCCTATCAATAATCTTTCATTTTCTGTCTTTGGGCAGTATTAAATATTTTATCTGAGTTTCAAATGCAGGTGAGCAGTGGAACCATCCCTAATTAAAAGTTGAGATGGGATTCTTTTCAAAGTTTTAGCTCCTAATGCAAGTTTAGGAATCCTAACAGGGTAGCATCTGGTCTTCATTCCTAAATCCTAAATTCTTCTTCAAATAGAGAAAATTTGCATGTCTCTGCATATTTCTTTCTTCAAGTGTTCAGGCTTTCCCACAGGGACCTGCTTGTGGTTTGCATCTGTTCTTAAATTCTTACATTCCTTCCCTTTCTTCCATCAAAGGTGGGTGACAAGAATCCTAGAGGAGTGAAGTGGGAATGATCTCTGCATCAGCCTGGAAGGACAGTATCTCCAGTAATTAGAATAAGGAGATTTAACTTTTTTGGCAAAAGGGAATTTTATCTGAATTTTAAAACGTACTGGCTGACCTTCAGATTAAAAAAAAATCCTACTTCAGTCAAACAGCTGCCAGCCTCTGCCAGCAGAAAGTATTTGGGTTCATTTGAGGGTTTTATATGGGATGAGAGCTCCACATTTTCCCTGTCTGACCACAGCTAATATTCCTATTGCTCATAGCATGCCCAGTGCTATGCCATATTTCTTCCCTCTGTTGTACGTGGAGTGTTTGGATTTGATCCTGCATTCCACTTGGAAGTTACTTCCCTGGAAACCACAGTGAGCCTGGGACTCCGATTGCTGCCGCAGTCTTCGTTGGCTGTTTGATAAATGGCAGCGTGTGGGAGTGCTCTGGGATTTTGTTTCATTTCAGTTTACTAAAGGCCTAATACAAAACCTGAGGAAGCAACAGAAAAGCTTTTGTCTTTGCATTGGGCCCCAAAGAATTGCCAATATCTGTTGAAAAACCGTGTTGTACTTGACAAATGAAAAGATCAGTCACGATTTCTAACAGAGTGCAGCACACCTCGATTAAAATGAGATAACTTGGTTTTTCTATTGTTAAAAAGGAGATTTTTTTCTTTTGAAAATTCATAAAGAAGAAGAAGTACAGACTAAAAACTTTTCTTCATATGAGCTAATCCCTCTTCTTTTTTTTTTTTTTTTTTGGAAGTCTGAATGGTCTGCAGCTCTGGATCTTTGCTCCTCCAGCCTCAGCAAATGAATACCTCAAGAGATAGAAATTTCATATACTTCTTTTCCCCAAGGTTATCCATTGTGCTGACTGCATGGCTGTCTCTCTAAACCATCCTATCAATTGCTCAAGTGTGAATGCTTTGTAATATGTTTTATGTCTGGAAGGCTGAAGTTTTCTTCTCCTGCTGGGAGTTTCATATTTTGATTAGACAGTCTGAGTTTCTTTTTTTTTTTTTTTTTGGCCTCCTAGGAATTCCCAAAAAATTATCTTGTTGTACAAATAGTTTGGCAAGTGAAACTTTGTGGTTATTTGTGTAGAATTTACTTTCCTCAGTAAAACAGAAGAACTACCCTTCAATTTGAATTACCTTCCACATCAGAAATGGCAGGCTACAGGTTCTTTGTTGTTGTATTAAATATCTTCCTCAAATATGTATTTTAAACTGATATCTGCTCAAAAAGCTTTAAGTTTGTTAACTTACTTATATTACATGTGCACTGTTATGCTGTTTCAACCTCTTGGGCAGCAGCAATCTAAGGCTAGAGAAAACTGTCTGTAATTTTGAGGTCCTGCATGAATATCACACAAAAGCAGAGCTGGGAAATCTGGTTTGTTCTGATTTACACACAGCAGAAGGAGGGCTCCTGGTGTGCCCGAGGACGCCCTTCTTCAGGTGCAGTGCAAAGAGCAACGAGAACACGAGATAATGAAACACCAGAGTAAGGCTTTTCCAGCCAGCAGGAGCTACTTTATTCACTCCTGTTGCTTAGGTAGCGGCCACAGTTTGGCAAGGATTGAGTCCTGCCCAAATGCTTTATAGCCCTGGAATCTCAGAGGCTACAAAAGCTCTGATTTCCAGTTCCTGGCTACATCTGTAGCGCCTCTGAAGAGCCCAGGCAAGGTCATGCCCAGGAAGTCCTGGGAGAGTCATTAGAGACGATGTGGAGCCGAGCAGGTTCCTGAGCTGGGAAGGGAGGGGAAGGGAAGGGAAGGGAAGGGCTGTGTTAGGAGGAGGAGGTGGCCGTGTTTATGGGATACTGACTTGGGAACGAGGCTGTTCCTACTCCAGCGGTCAGTTAATTTCTGGGGNGGAAGGGAAGGGAAGGGAAGGGAAGGGAAGGGAAGGGAAGGGAAGGGCTGTGTGTGCTTGGCCTGGCCTCCCTCTCACCACAGGACATCCCTTTGGGGCTGCTGGTGCAGAAAGGAGAAGGATCTCAGGGAACTTTGGCTCTGCCTCAGTCAGAGGTTTTTGCTTTTGATTGTTTGTGTGATGATGGGAAGAATGGTCACTTACCGACATAAGGAAAATTATTTATGTCAGGGCTGGAAAAAAAAGGATGTTGTGACTTTCACTGACTCTTCTTTCCCTTACCACCCCCACCCTAAAAAATCAGTTTAAATTAACATAATCATCCACTAGCCGTGCCTCTTTCAGTGCTGTGTCTGGCAGTGGCCAGTTCTATGTATTTCAGAATAAATATAGCACAAAAATAGCGCTAATGGGAATCTCTTGTAGTCAGTGACTGATGGTTTGCATCTTTTGGTAGGAGTTTATATCAATTTACACATTTCTAATTTATTCCATTATGACTGATTTCTACCCTGTTTGAACACACATGTTTTTTTCTAGCTGGTCTTACACAGGCTCAAGTGGCAATTAGTCCCCCAGGAAAATTAATGTAAGATGGAATGAAAAAAAAAAATTGTTCTATATTGAAATAAGTCTTATTTAATGTCTTCTTAGCCTTGCAACCAGAAAAAAGAAACAGAAGTACCTGAATTGCCTTTTTAGTATCTCTTTTTTTTAAATTTCCATGATACTGTGGTCTGTTCCACACAACAGGTATTATGGATAGCATCCTCTCTGCTTTTCACGTGTTTGGGGTTTTTTTTTTTATTGGTATTAGTTGTACATTTCAAATGCTGTATAATTTAGAATACTATGTGAGACATTAGAAGTTGCTTTCCATGACGCAACAGCCAAATGTCTCCTTTCACTGGTGTGACTGAGAGCAGAAAGACACAATTCCTGAAACACAAATAAGCTTTTCAGTTTGCTTTCATGAAGAAAACAGATGTTAATTTTAGCAAAGAGAACTATTAGTTTCATATTTAATACTGGAGAAAATATTGTGGTTTTTAAGGACTGTACCATTTGTAAAGAATGATAATGTGCACTCTGGAGAGATTAAATCCACTCATTTATAACTTCTGCCACATTAAAGGAGCTGAATATAAATTGATTGGATTAAGCAAATATATTGTTACATTCTTTTCAAATATGCTATGTATATGTAATTAAAAACAGATTTTATACATTTACAGTGTTTGTAAAATATATGTTTGATTTAAATACTTTCTGCATTCCGAGTGGTGCACATGCTGGAAAGAATATCCTGAGGGGAAAAAATCGGAGTGCTGAGACTGAGTGAATATATATTTTAATATAAAGTGAGACATATATATAGGGTCTGAAGTGAGATCTGTGTTGGCAGATGAGGAGAGAGAGCTATTAATCCCAGAAATATTAATCCCAAACACACCTTGCTTAAGATTATCTGACCTCCCCACTTCTTGAGCCCAGTCCTTGAAACCACTCCTTTGCCTCTCCCAAATGTTGATAAAGCCAGCCAAGGCCTTATCTGGGCTCCAGCTGGCACAGCCACCCAGCTCTCTCCATCACGGTTCGCTCTGAGAGCCTGCGCTGATCCGCCTGAGGAACTGAAATGCGTATTTTCAATGCTATCAAAAGACTCTCAAGAGTGTACAGGGATTTAAGAGCAAAATGTGTGGCCGTGAGGGAAGTGGGATGCAGCTGCTTAGCTGGAGCTTTTCAGGAAGTCAGCAGGTTGGGTTCAGTTGGTTCCATGGGAAGAGATGGAGAACTTGGCAGCAGACCTGTATTTTTCGTGGCATGTGAAGGGAATGCCAGCGTTCAGCAAGAACACAGCGCTGGGAAGATGCTGAGTTTTCTGATGCATGGAAAACGTAGGATTTCTAATGAGCGTTTGGTGGTTAGGGAAAAAAAGCCAAAGAAATGCCTCAGAAAGTCCTCAGACAAACAAGCCTGCGCTGTTGCTGTTTGTGCAGCGTCTGACAGGGGGGTGATACATTTGTTTTTATGTTTTTTCCTCAGGACCACAGTGCTTTGCCGCGCTGCTGAGAACTCGCGCAGTTGTGAACCATCTGCAAGGCTGCCCGAGATCAACCCCTGGTGAAACCCAGGTAGCGCAGCAGGAAAATGATTGCTCTGCTCTGGGGCCCTCGGAAGTCTCAATCCCTGAGCTTCTTGAGGGCAAAGCTCCTTAATGAAATCACAATATTTGGATGGCACAGTCCCCAGGATATGTAAACACGCTGCCTAAACAGCTGTTAAATAATTGTCAATGTTTATTCGGGCTCTCAATCAGGGAGAGGTAGATTTTAGCACATTTTATGGTGCCTTCTCTGGAGAGAACAAAGTTAATCCTTCTGATACGGAAGTATTTCAGAGCTGCCGTGCAGGTTTTTTGAAGTCACTGTTTTACTGTGTGCCACGAGAGTGATTTCCATCCATTTGCACCCCACTTTGTTTAGAACTTTTTCTCTAATGCTGGGTTTAGATGATGATTAGGTCTGTTCAGAGAAATCCATGAAACTGTGAGCTTTCAACAGACGGCGTGATAGAACCTGAAGTCTCAGCACAGTGATCTCTAAACAAGGCAAGCTTGAACCAGTTTGTGTCCAAAACTCCATGCAAGAGTTTGCGCTTGTTCGAATGCCGTGCCACAGCGTGTAATGTGAATATTTGCTGTAATACATCTGTACAGTTGTATGCTGCTGGATGCCTAAGGTTAAACTGGATGCTCCACACAGAGCAGAATTTATTTTCAGACAGAAAGATGCTCCAAGTGGCAGAGCACGAAGTTAGGAACAATGTGTGAATCCAATAAGAGAAGAACAGCTTTTAGGTAAGTATTGTGTGTTTATATCGCTTCAGTTTTGCACTTCTTATTCAGGTTTTCTGAAGTGAAAATAAGGAGGAAAAAACCCCAACACATTCCTGTGAATAATTCATTTATAAGTGCAAGATGTAATTTTCATATTAATATCACTTATATAATCACTATTTATCCCAAAGTTTTGCACAGGTATAGAAATTAAAGGTTTAGTTTCACTTTATGCTTTGATGCACACATGAAGCTTTCATTAGGAGCTTTATAGGAACACAGGGAGGCAAGTCATGCTTTCATTCTCAAGATCCAAAAGGGTAAATAGAATATGAAAACTGTTCCTGGATATACGATCTAAATGTATGCAGTGTGATTGCTCTTTTCTAAATATTAACTGTCTGACTGGGTGCTTTGCTCTGTGGCACGGTGACAGCAGGAGAGCTGATGTGATATAAATGATGCCAATCTCTGCACTGTTGGCATGAGCAGCTGTCTCCTTGGCAGACTCCAAAGGCAGTTCCTGGCAGCTTTGGAGTTGCCTCTAGGTCTATCATATGGTTTAAGCTTCTGACTTTTCCTCTTTAGCTAAAGTCCACTCCATCTGGAACCTATTTAATTCTCTTTCACCTTTGATTCTGGAGAAACGCTGATGGAAACACTATAAATTCTGGGCTGAGGACTCTGGAATCGTTTAAATGCAAGTGGATGTCACACTTCTGCTGAGATCTGAAACAAACTCTCACTGTTGCACACTAGAACTGAAATCTGAACGTGGAAGAAACCAAAAGCAGTGTTACATACGGAACTATCAAGGAAATTACAATGTCATTTCTTCTTTTGTTTTTTTGGGGGATTTTGTTGGGTTTTGTTATGGTCAGCTCAGATCTGCTCTAGTGGTGTCCTACATGTCCGTGCTGCCTGGGCTCCTGGAAACAGTCTGACCTACCTAGACAGCATCAAGGAGTGGCAGGAGGGTAAAAACAAGCAGTAGGTCTGGGGAAGTGGTGGGTTTAGCCAGGGGGTTGTCACAGATCGGGGCACACTGCAGCCCCAAGATTCATCCAGCTTAGAAATGGTTTGATTCAACCATGGACACTCAGCCTTCAAAGTTCTATATTTATAGATGTATCTATATCTAGATATAGATATAGATACAGATATATCTATATCAAAGAGCCATGTTGTACTACATCCCACAAAACTGAATTAATCTTCTCCTTCCTGCTTCTTGGACCAGTTTCTTTGGTCTAAAGACCAAGTATGAATTGTTTTCTCTTACAGCTATAGTGGGGTCTGGCTTTTTTAGAGACAGGAACCAAAGAAAGTTTGACAGAGATAAGGAAACTGTCCAAATAAAGGGGTCATTCATTTTTTATTAAATCCTGTTCTTTCTTTCATGCTCCTATATTGCTATTTAAACCATCTTGTTCCCTCACAATCTCCTGTTTACATCAGTGTCTGGCACATGAAAAGGGAAAGGGTCATCACCAGTGGAAGGTTTCATGCTCGTAGCTACTAAAATACACTGACTTTGGTCACAAGTACAAAACCAACACGAAGAATGAAGTCATGTGCATTGGAAAAAACAAAGCCAGTGGAGGATGGGAAGAAACAGCTTCTGTGTAGCAAAAGCAGACAGCTTGTTCACTCCTCCTCTGGATCCCAGCACACTTCTTAGGGTCTCTGTGACATCTGGCTCGCTTGCTTCGGTTTCTCTTCCCTCTTTCTCTCCCACCAGGAGAAGGCTGTACATGCTGCTCCATCCTGCCATGCCAATTACAGCAAGGGGATAATGACACTGACTCCATTCCAGTGCTGGCTAGGCTTAGAGCCCATTAGACAGATGGGCAAAACATGGGAAAGGCTTGACTGTAACTTTGAGAACTGGGATCTGAAAAGCCAGAAACTTATTTTTGCTTCTTGCCTGGGTGTAGCATAGACTTTCACATTGCTTTTCTATGGTAGACTCAGATCTTAACTGAAATTTCAGTTACTGCCTCTTTTTCTGACTCTAATCTATCCCATTTCCTCTGTCTGTGAGGATGACTTACAGAAACAAAGGGAAAACATTCTTGGGAGTGACTGTGTTGATGAGCCTTATCTGAAGTTCTTCATTACATCTTTCTGGACACACACAGTGCATCTGAATGCTTGGACATCAATTTTCTCAACACAGCTTGAGCCTCAGTGGATTCTGTTGGCCTCTGAGTGTCATTCAGACTGGTCCAAGCAGACCCTGAACCTGACATCAATTTGTCTGCCAAAGTCACCAGTTTCATAAATAATAGCATTAACCAGGTAAAGGTTATGTCCCTTTAATATTCATATCATACTTCACTCTGCGTTTTTATTTCTGCTTGGAGCAGTCACTTGCAAAGACAGCAAGCTTGGAAAGCTCCTTTTGAAGAGAGCAGTGCTCGATGCCAGGTTGTCACGCAATATGTTGTTTCCCCTCCTCTGCTGCATATCAGGGAGGTGAGCTTCTGAGATGAGGGAACAACATCTAATTTGGGGGTTGGCATTCGACAGACAGAAATGAATACAAGATAAAAAATGTTGTTACGGGTGGTCAGAAACAGAGACACAGGTGACTCACTGTGGAATGAAGGAATCCAGCGAGGATGGGTTACTTTTGAATCTCCCCTTGTTTTACTTTGTGTCTTTCAAACCATCCTGATTCCCCCTCTAAATCAGTTCTGAGCATCTTGATACTTGGAAGTGAAAACTTTTTCCTTTACTGCACTGGGTGTAGCATCTTATTTACTTGTCAATGTAGCTGCCAGATTATGTAAGTGCCAGATCATGCAACTCCTACACAAACTCCCAAGAGAAGCAGGATTGACTGAGGAGGTAAATGCTGCACCAGTCAGTATCTTTGCAGACCATGAGTGGCAAAGGTACGTCAGAAAACTTAATCCACAGCCTTTAGTCTCTGCATTGCTGTCTTGTTGGGTTTCAGACTGAGAAAGAGGAGGTTTAGATTTGGTTTAGGAAAAAAATTCTTCCCTGTGAGGGTGGGGAGGCCCTAGCACAGGGTGCCCAGAGAAGCTGTGGCTGGCCCTGGATGCCTGGAAGTGTCCTGGGATGGTGGAAGCTGTCCCTGTCCATGGCAGGGGGTGGGACTGGATGGGTTTTCAGGTCGCTTCACAACCCATTCTGTGAATCTGTGACTGTCAGAAGGGGTTAGAGAATTAGAGTATCTGTAAAGGTATCATATAAATTATCTGCTACTTTGTAGACAATTGTAAGATCAGAGGACATATTTTTACAAAGAGATGCAGGAGTACCCATGAAAATACAAAGCCTGTTTATAAAAAAACAGATATTAAGGAAGAGAAAAATATTTCAAGGAGCCTAACAAATATTGCTGGAATACTGATGCCTCTCGTATTCTCATCCTGGGACTCCTTTGGTGCAGATCTGTCACTTTTTTCCTGATGGATGTATTTTGTTAAAGGCATCTTGTGGTAATAGATGCTGTAAGTGCAGCCTGCTGCACAATACCAAGGGCCATCTCAGAATAATAGAAAGTTTAGAGTTTGAATCCATCTGTCACAAGAAAAGACTACCTTAGACGTGTGAATCAAGTAAATGTCTGTGTACAGCTCTAAACCTGATAGAAACTTCATTTCTTTTGTGCTTTAAAGAAGATCAGGATAACTTTCACTCTAACTTCACCCAAAGAGCCCTAGCCTTAAACTTCATGTCACCAAAATCAGGAGTGAAAGGGGCTAGGACATTTTCCTGCACTTCATTGGTTTTCTTATGATTGATTTAAGATTATTCTTTTTTTGGGGGGGGGGGATAATGAAACAAAACCCCAAATCAACAACAAAAAAACCACAGAAAAAACCCCCCATACACCAGCAACATGAAATATACAAGCAGGTTTTTTTTTTATTATACAAAAAATACTCCTTTCAAGTACCAAGGGAATAAGTCAATTTGTGCTAAATAGGAAAGAACAGGAAAAGTGCCAAAAGATGCAAAGGTTTATTTTTCTACAATATGTGCCCCTGGCCATTTCTATCAAACAGCAAAGAAATGTTAATGGCACATGCTCTCCAGTTTGCAGTTATTTGTCAATACTCATCTTTTGCCATTTTGCTGGTGTTCCTAAGTAACAAATTTAGAATGTTCAACCCCTGCAGTTGTCAAGGCCCCGTTCAGAAATGTTGTGGTGTAGCCTGTCTAGGACTTAACCCCAGGAAAACTCTGCCCCACACTAGAAGTCAGTGGAGGATTTTCTAATCTGAGTTGAGGATATAAACAAGTTTTTTTCTGTTATCTTGACTGTTCTCACTTTTTTTAAAATTTATTTGGGGGGAGGGAAGTGGAATAAAAAAAAACAACTCTTTTTTCTAATTGAAAATGAGGGAGTAAAATATATTTTCTTGGGAAATAAAATCTTGAAGCTTTAGATAGGTTTTCCTTTGGCAAACTTGCTAATGATCTGTTTTGAACGCATTTAGAAAAAGTAGCTTCCCAGTAGGAGCCATTTATATTAGAAGACAGAGAGTTTCAACTTTTTGAAGTGTTTGATGAGGGAGAACAGCATATATGAGAAAAAGAATGAAATCTGAGTGTTGCCTCTCTCTTTTAAATGCTTATATAAACAGCAAAGATCTCACTAAGCCGCTGTTTCTTTTCAGGTGCACATAATGTACAGCTTTGCTTTCATGTTTCAAAGGGTTTGTGCTGCTCGTGTGGGACCATGCAGACAGTGGATGCTAGAGATAGAAACAGAATTCCTGATTTTATATCCCACAATCACCGTGGACAGGGTTGTACAGCAGGGCCAATAATGAGCTCTACGCTCAAAATACACAAAATCAATTGGTGTGCACCTTCCTTTTGAAATTATTTTGGTTTCCCTTGAATTAGCAAACTTTGTCCATAGTCATTTCTCTAATCATCACTCGAAGGGCTTTTTAGAAGCCATTTCAAGGGTGGAAGAACCATAGGTATAAAATCTATATGTGTATTTGGAAATTTTATTTCCTTAGTTTTAAGCTAAGTGAGTATCCGTGTGCCTAACCAGGCCTGTGCTCTAAAATTTAAGGCAGTAATTAGCATGATAAAGAAATAACTGAAAGAAAGCAAGGAATTGGAAGGGAAATAAAGAATGTATATGGCTATGTGGGAAGAATTATAAGTGGGATGTATGGCAATGAACTTTCTGCTAAGAATAAGAGAACTTGACAAGTTCCCCAAGGGGGGTGTTGGAGTTTACTGAATAAATTTCCTCCATGAAAAACCCATCCAAGCTCACAAAAAACAAATGCTTAATCAGCCAGATAGTCTGGGCAGTGACCAAAGGCCATGCAAACTCCCTGTCCCAGACTTTGTCTGAGCCCCCAGACCCTGCTCTCTGCCCACCTCACTCATTGCTTCGTGTCCCCCTAAGCAGTAAAACCAGCAAAACCAGCCTGAGAGGGAGCAAAAGGGAGGACAAACTGGGAAAGGCTCACAGGAGGCGATGAGATCTCTCTGGTCCTTTTATTTCCATTAGAATAAGGCTTAAAAGTTACTTATTAAAAATACTTTCCCAACTGGTAGTGCTGCAAAATTATCAGACTCACCTTAACAATAACATCCTGTGGTATCAGTGTCTCTAACACTAACCTGATTTCCTCCATTGTAAAGTGAATTGTGAATTCCTTATCCATCTGTGCAAGAATAGTTCCAATATGCAACCAAAATACTCAGATGCCTTCAGATGGAAGACGAACAAACCCTGCACAGGTTCACATCATCTATATGGGCAAAATTTAGCTTATCCAAGGGAGACAATCTGCTCAGGTCACTCACTATCCTAATGAGCATCTCTTGCCTAAAATACTGATGTCAATATAATGGATTAGGACAGCTGTGTCAAATCCAATTACTCATTTAGCTTAGACTGAGTTTCCTTGATGGCTGCAGAACCAATAGGGAACAGAAGCTTGATATGATAATGAAAATAAGTTTTGATCTAGGGAATAAACTACTAAATCACCCAAACATGGTTTTGTGATTGGCTGGCAGAGTGGGCTCTGAGTGGCCAACCTGATGTCTTTTTGGTTATCTCACACATATGGAAATTAGAAAATAAATCTTACAGACAGGTACTGTAGAATTACTGACAAATTACAGATATTTGGGGTTATCAACTAAGAAACAGAGCTGTTAATCAGGGGAAAGCACTGTGAAGTGCCATGTTAAAGGCCAGTGAGCAGGTAGGACAGGGAGAGTGATATGGTGTCACCTTTTTGTGCTGTGGAGGGAACCAACTTTGCAGGGAAAGTACAGAAAGGTCTCCCAAACTTCACACCTTCGTGATCTCAGATTTTGACTAAGCAGTTTCTGTTGCTGCATATTTATTGCTTCATTTCTTTGATTCTAAGAATTAATGCAGGTGCTTGTTGCTTGCATGGCAGTCTCCCCGCCAGTTAGACGTAGGACTTCAGAAAAGAGGATTACTGGGAGAACGAGCCAATCTCTAGCTGTTTGTGGACTACTTTTATGTCACTGGACTACTCCTGGTTAACTAATACTGAAGCATTGGGGCTGGAACTAGCAGTAAAAAAAGCTGTAACTGCTGTGACTTCTGGACTTTGGGAAGGCAAATTATCCTTGTGGTTGTTTGTGAAATATCTACATGTCTGGGAATTAAATTTTGCTGTTTGGCCTTACTGTGGCTGTTTCCAGGAAGTCTGGAATTCTGAACACTTCAAGCCTATCCCTGAGATATTTCTTCAATCTTTTTTTCAGTCGTTGAAGATCAAGCACCTTACATAATTACGGTGCCAAACCAATCAAACCTTGATCTGGTTTCACCAAAAGCATGGTAAGGCTCACAGGCTCCAAGCCCTTTGGCATTTGTGTGTCCTGGCACTGCACAGCACAGAAAGCAGAGATGAGGTGACCCGAGAAAGGGCGTTGAGAAAACGAGACAAGGGATGACAAGATAATGTATGGAGCCAAGGTCAAGGAGACATTACTGCGGGAATCAGAGATGTTCTGAGGCATGAAAAGAGTACACGGAGGAAGAGTGGAAGGAGGAGGAGGAGGTGGGAATAGCTGATGGATGGTGTCAGTGTGCCTTGCTGGAGCTGCTGGGCTCTTGGGATGAGTAGCTGCAAAGAAGGTGCTACCGAGACAGCTGAAAGCCATCGTGCTTCCCTGAACAGAGAGTTAATTGCTCGGTGGGAAGTGCAGTCTGTAAGTGAATACATTTTATACTTGGGGCATATAATTTGCTTGAGAAACTCATTTGCAAACAAAAGGAAGTTTCAAGGGAATCAAAAGAATCTGTGAGTTCAAACTGAATTCAAGACATGGGTTCAGTTAAAAATGAAGGAAGAAGGAAATTGAAAGCACACAGTGAAAGAATTGTGCTTTTAGTTTGGTGTTACTGTTTCATTTCAAAGCATTTTGCCATTAGCTTTAACCTGCAAAACAGTATTGTTCTAAAGGTTAGCAAAAAGAGCAAAAGCTTAGACTATACTTTTTGGTTTAGATCCAGAGACAAATTAGGTTTGGCCCTAAAATTCTGCTGCATGAGATTTTGTTTTGATTCTCTTAAACAACGTGGATGAAAAATATTTCACTTTCATGGCAGAATTGTTTTTCTTAGACACAGCCCTCAGTAAACGTCAGCACATATTTGCTTATATGTACCATATGTACCTGTCAGAGTCGGAAATTCGGGAAAAATGCCTTCTTCTTGGAAATGCTCTGAACATAAAAGGAGGGTCAGACTGCCAGAGCAGTCACCTTCTCATAACCAGTGCTTTGGGGCTGCTTTCCTGAAGAAACAGAGAGACTTTACCTGAGAACTCAAATGTCTCTTGGAAAGAGCTCAATCAATCTCCCGTGTTCAGCTTAGGCATTTAACTGTTTTAAATAAGAACTCGCTATCCACTATATTTGAAACTAATGCCTCGTTAAATTATTGTATTTTTCTGTTTGATTCCTAATTAGTAGCAGAAATAGTATGGAGAAAATGAAAATCTTTGTTTCTTTCAATTGTTTTCTTGGCTCTTATATCTTCAGATTTTCCTTAACAGTAAAAATAAGAGAACAGAGAGATGTACTGCTGAAGTTCTGTGTGCCATCATATAAACTGAGAACAAATAAAACACTTCCTTAAAAATCTGTCAATTCTAACATAATTGGCAAAATTAGATACTCTGATAAGCAAGTACCTTAAGCAATACAGTTTCATGGCAAAAAAATGTTCATGTCAAATATATTATTTTATTAAAGATAAATAAAACCAAAGCTGCTAAAATATTAGGACTTTTGTATTACAGTTTACACCTTTTTAGCATCTCTCTTTCTTCAACTAAAGCAAACTTTTGTACGGACTAAGTACAAAACTCTCCTTAATTTTCTTCCTTTGTCCCACTTTGACAGTAGGGATGGTTGTAGAATTGACTGTCCCAGTGGAGAAATAAGAGAAAGACTGGGGTTTCTTTGTTAGATTTGAAGGCTTTCACTGCTGAGCTAAATGTACATGAAGCAGAGGGAAAAGAACAAAGCAGATGAGAGTAGTTTCTGTTTCAGGTGGTAAATCCACTTCCTGCGCCCACTGCTGAGGTGAGAAGGATGGAACACACGGTCCTTTCAGGCTCACACAACGACCTTGTCTCAGGTAATTGTCTTTGTGGCCTTTCTGGTAAGGAATCCACAGAGGTCCTGTGAAAACTGCTTTGCTGAGCCTTTAGAATTTAACTGAGAAGAGGGAGGAGTAGAAAATCATGGAAGAAAAATATGGTGTAAAGAGAAGAGACTTGAGGAGGACGGTGAAAAAAGTGACATAAGGCATTTTACATCTGTTTTTAGAAAGACTGAGTAGTCAGAAATGTTGCTTGGACATCTCTTTACTTCTGTGAAAGCATTTCTAAATATCACATGATAAATACAGCAATAAATTCCAGAGTCACCAAATGCTCACATGCTCTGTAAGCCCATTCCTTCCTCTCTTCCTGGATGGAAAGAACGGCGAGGAGGGGCAGAAGAATCTCCTTACATGTTTGTGACTCGCACATTTTGGGTCACTGAAATCTGACACGTTGCAATTTCAGGTCCTCTGATGGCCATGGCAGATGGATTTGTGTGTGTTACCTAGGACAAACTATCTAGGACAAGTTAGAATACAGACTAGCACTAAAAACCCAGACTATTTCACTGGAAACAGATGTCATTAGTCTTTTACCCAGTCAACTAAAATGTCCCCTAAAATGATCACATTACATCAATAAACCCATTCTGTGGAAATCTAGATTTCTGAGCACATTTCTGTGGTCCAAACCCTGTTGTACAGGTGTGCGCGTGTCCATTAAAATTAAATTTCTAACATTAAAACTCCATTAGGTAAAGGTAAATAAGATTTCCTCTCTGTGTGTATGATATACCCATATTTGTAGCAAAGGTGATGAGGGTTATGGAGATGGATTGGGTGGATGAAATGCCAGTTTTTCCAAAATCATTTACAAATATGATAGAAAAACCCCAAAGCAGAAGGAAAACAAAACAAATGTCCCATTGTTAAATGCTGTCATGAAGCAAAATTGTAAGAACCATCAGGGACGACGTTCATCCCCTCATCAGTTTTCCATAAACAGATTAGGAATTCTCACTTGGAAAAAAGAAAGTAAAGATGATTCCCAGCTTGTAAATTTAAACTCCTCCTGTTAGCAGAGGAGAATGTGCTGTGAGCAAGAGCTTGAGGCCGCTCACACGCTGGAAAGTGCAGCTCAGCTGAAATCCTGCGGAAATCCTGGAGATCCTCTGCAGGGCCCTGGAAACAGCGGCAGAGCAGAGGGCAGAGTGTATATGATAAAAGCTTCTTTGTTTAAAATTCTGCCACCATGAAGGATGAATGGGTTTTGGACTGGAAAAGCAAAGAGCCCAGTAATTTGTGTCATCCTTGCAATATGTACGGTGCAGCTTCGAACGCTCCTAATGCGCCGCAGATGGTCTGGTTGGGCAGCAGGGCTGCCAAAAGTGAATGTATGAAATTAATCTCTCTTTCACTCTATCACGCCATCTGTTGCCAGTTCACTGCGCCTGTTAATAATAACAAGTAATTAATAATAATTTCAATTATTTAATTAATAAGTTTCCGATTGATTTGAAACAATTTTTGTCGGGGTTTACTGGTTTGGTCTCTTTCTTATCTTCATCTGTGCAGGTTACCTAAGGAAAGTTTGACCTGTTTTCTAAGTGACCAAACACATAAGTTAATTTTGTTATCTTCTCTTAATGCTGATATATAACAAAGTAGAAAGTCACTTGTCACTGAGGCTGAAGAACAGATTTAGACCTTTGCTGGATTTGGATTGTAATGAGTGCACTCATGTTGAGATCAGGTACAACCTGGCTGCAGGAAGGTGATGGTCTCTAACTATTGTTACGCTGTTTTTTCAGAGAAAAAAATTATATTTAACTCGGAAAAGGTAAAACTTTCCTTCAGTTTGTTTTCTTTCCAGGATTTTTTTCTCCCGTAAATGTACATTTCTCATTTATTGTTTATTGTTACATTATGCACTTTACAATGTTTTTTGATTGTTACTGTATAACTCTTCACTTTCTGTTTGCAAGTCATTGCTCAAAAATTTCTGATACCATAATTTTGTGTCGGTCCTACAGGCTTTTTAGGCATCTAAAATAATTTATTATGGGTAATAACTGCAGTTTTTTCATCTTCTCCTTATAAGTGTGTTTTCAAACTTAATTAAGCATAGCCATATTTATAATAGGATGAAAGGTTCCAAAAATAAGCACAAACACTGTTCCTCGTGATTTAAATTCTTTATATATGTATGTTAATTCAATAATTTTCCCCAGGCAGATTGAGTTACTTATTTTATTTCCTTTTACATTAGATTTTTATTTTTCCTCTGTGATGTTTTATGTCTATCCGGTTTTCTAATATCAAAGCAATCCCAGTTTTGTCAAAGCCACAGGCTGGGGGAGCGAGGCAAAAATAAGAGCACTGCCCCAGCCCCGACTATGCTCGTACAAGAGAGAGTAGCCAGTATCCATTATTCCTGGTGGTTTGTTCCTTTCCAAAGGCACGCAGGAAGGGCCAGAACTGAGCCTTTCCCTCACAGTTTATCATCGTCTACACGTTCACCCTGGCACCAGTTTGTGGTGTGTGAGCACTGGTTACTTTCGCCATGTTTAAAAAAGTACTTTGATTGATGTCACGTGAAACAGCCAAATTATTCTTTGATAGCAGCATCTGCTGCTTTTTTGGTTTTATATTTTTTTTAAACAGATATTTACATCCAAGAATCATAAACCCCCTTTTTTTAGAGGACAGGTATTATTAATTCCACAGCACATTCAGTGCAGCTTACTTTATCATTATCAAACTCATCTGTTTGGGGTGTTTCAGATGAAGGAAATGCTGGAGTTATGTATCAGGTACTACGTGTGAAGAGAAAATTCCCTTTCCTCTCTCCTCCCCACTCTTGAATGTAGCTCGTAACTTGGAAAACAACATTCAGGTTTACCCCCAGGTGCAAGTTCTTGCATCAGAAAGCTCAGTAAGAGCCTCAGGTTTTGAATTTAGAGGTTCCCAAAGAAAGAATTCCTGGAATTGTTCTTTTTTAACCTTCAGCATTACTCATGCCCTCAGTGTAAATGCTCGCTTTTAAAAATCCACTTACCACATGGCCTAGAACACTACAGCAGTCCAAATTAATTCCACGAATTTATTAATAAAAACACACACACAAAAAAAGGTTGTGTGTGTTTTAGGTGGGTTTTGGATTGGTTTTTGCCTCTTTCTGCACTAGTATATAAAGTTTTGATGAGGTTTCCAAGGAATGATGCTTCAGAAAAATAAGATGGGAAAAGGGCATTGGCCAGAAAAAGGCTCAAGAATTCCTGGTTTTCCTTTTTTAGCAATGTGTTTTCATTAAACTTTGTGAATAGTCAATCTACCGACTGTCTTCAAAAAGGAATGCAGGAGACTATGGTTGTCTCACTACGTGGGAATACAAAGAAATCTCTTTTTTTTTGCTCAGTAAGTGTTTCTACATGCCAAAAAGCAGAGCACACAGGAAAAATGGCTTTTTGCTTTTGGAATCCTTAAAAGTAGATATGATGCAGTAATCTGATTCAGAATAATGTACGTGCTATATTAAAAATGAAATGTGATATTAAAGAATCATATTGAAGTCTTGGGAAATAGGTTTCTAGTCTCACCATTTTCTTAGGTTTCATTAATATTGGTCACATACAATCCTTATTTTGTCTTCCAAGCCAACTGAATTTTTATCTGTACGTGTTCACAAGGACTGCGGAGAGGGGAATATCAGAGTTGAGGAGCAACATGAATTGGATGTCATTTTCTCTGCCACTTGTGTAATCTCTAATAACAGAAGCATCTAATAACCTCCATTTCTTACTGACAGCTCACTGAGCCGGGAATGCAGGTTCCTGCTGCTCGCCAGGAGCTGTTTTATTGACTGAACTCTGGAGAAGCTGTCTCAGATTTAAGGGTGTGCTGAATTACAGCCAGTTGTGCTGAGCAGAAATCCTCAAAATCTGTTTTAATTATAGGTTTTACCAACACATGGATGCAGAGAGAAAATCCCACTCCCTCCATTTGCTCACAGGAAGGAAACATAAGCAAGATTAAGGCACAGCTGATTCTTACAGCTCTGGGTTCTTTCTCAGGAGGCAGTGAGGGGATTCCACAATTACACAGCCTGTTCTGAAGGAGCGTGCCACTGTGCCAGCACAGGAAAATGTGCCTTATTTGTTCCATCATACTGGTGCAGTATTTTTATTTGTATTTTCTCGTTTGAGCCTTAATAGAGAAAAGTTGGAATTTGATTCCAAAGCTTCCTGGCAAGACCAGACAGAAGAGCCACAGCCTGAGGTCCCACCTCACACCTGTGCCTGTGTTTGGTGGGCTGGTGTTGCATCCAGTCCAGGAAGGCCAGTGGGAATGTTATTTAATAGGATCTTTTTAAACTTTAAGACTGAGAGAATATAATTCATAGAGATGTTTTCATCACATAACATTTTTAATCAGGAAAAAATATCAAGCAATCGACTGTGACCTGTAAATATAAACATAGCTTAATGGAGCCACCAACAGACCTCCAGCACTGCAGTCTTCTGGCAGCCTCAGCTTTTGTGGAGACATCCGAAAACCAGATTATTTTCTCCGAAATTGTGTGTGCGGTTTGTTGCACGTATGAATTTATTCAGGCCAGAGGTGCCTTTGAAACTCATCATTTTGTCTGTTCCACTGACATGGATGAGGAGTTTGCTGCGCTCTGAGGCTGTGCTGGCTTTGTAAGGCCGAGCGCTGCCTGTCCCCCCTCTGCTCCTTTCCTGCCCCGGGGCCAGACCTTCACCAGCTCCTGCCTCAGGGACCAGGTGATGGAGTCAGAGCTGTGCCCGTGCCATGACCGCTGCCCCTGCACTCCATTTTTGGCTTTCTCCACACAGTTTTATTTGTTGTTTATAGCTGAGGTGTTCATTTCCTGTTTGTTTTCCTTCTGAAAAAGGAGTAGCTGATTATTAGTGCACTTCTCATTTTTAAATGTACTGGTTTTTAATCTATTTCGTTCTTACTACAAATGTGAATCCAACCTTTGGCTTCCTAAAGCACGATATTTAATTTGTCATTCCCAGCTCCTACTGAGGCCATGTCCTGCATAGAAATATTCTGTTAAGGTTACAGCCAGCAGGATTGCAGCAGAGTTATGCAAGTACTAATTGCATATATTCCAAAATTTCTTACTTGATAGGAAGTTGACTTGGCATCAAACACTAAAATAACTGATTTATCATTGCAGAATAATAAAGCTGTTGAGTTTTAAACTGAATTCTAAATGAAAAATACAAGTTAATCTTGAGTTTAATCAAAAGATACATGTTAATCTTAGAAAGATAGTGGGGGTAGCAGCTTTGGCTTTCATTTCAGCTGGAAGTTCCTAACCCGTCTCAAGGTGAAGTGTCTACCTGAGTTAATCATCTGGATTTCCCCATGGCACCACGTGAGCTCCACCTGCCTCCTCTGGGGGTTCATTTTGCCCCAGACATTATTTCCAGGTGCTTTTTTCTCTCCAGAGATGATGACTACCTCAGAGCAGATTCTTTACATCCAGATAGCTCCAGTCAGATGTCAGCACTCATAGCCCCTCTTCCCAGTGGCAATTCAGATTTATAGATGCATTTTGTACCTATATATGTATGTATGTACAGAGAGCTGTGCAAAATGGGAGCTCCTTGTCATGCTGCCCGCAGGGGTTATTCAGGTGAGGTTCAAACACTCTTTGAAGGGTTCTTGCCAAAGGCAAAGCTCTTCCCCTCCAAAGTGTGGCAACTCGGCACAAAAGCCTGGTCACTCCTCAAGGGGAAGGAGCTCCGTTTTTGGGACGGGAAAGAGCAAACAGAAAGAATTAATCAATATTTCAGAAGTTTTCAATAGGAACAGATGTGCTGATGAATTTGAATGGATATTGCTGTGCATTTTTGCCTAGGAGTTTTGCTCGTGGCTGGCTTTGTGCTCAGCCCAGTGTTGTTCTTACGTCCATCACCATTGAAATGCTCTTGAAATGTTTGAAGAAAGGGAATCTTGACTCAGGCAGAATGCAGAAAAGTTTAGTGCTTTTCCAGCTTCCCAGATATGTTTTCTGTGGAAATAATCATGCTGTTAGTAATTCATAACTTGGTTCTTTCTACAGCCCATGGAAATATTAGCCAGGAGTGAAATAGCTTTGTGTGGTGCAGGGATTTTTTCCTAGAGTTTCATTGTTCTTATTTTAGATGTTGTTTCTTTTGTAGCATTTTATCCTATTAAAATTTGCTGTCCTAAAATACCATTCTAAAGGGATTTGACAACAAAAGAAAAACGAGATCTGCTGTGTTTAAATCCATGCTGAGACATGTATTGCTCTCATGTTAATGCAGGATTTAATTTCACATGCTTCGCTTTATGCCAAGTCAGAGCAAATAAATATCTTGTTCTGTTATAATCTGTCCTGGGATTTTTGTTTCTAATGGATCAAAACTCCTCATTCTAAGGCAAAAAAAATTAAAAATAAAGGTGTGAGGGGGGAAACAGAAGTACTTGGTTCAAACAATAGGAGCAGCTTCCAAAAGAATGACGCAGATATAATTTAAAAAAGAAAAATAAAAGAAAAATCTACATTTGAGAGAGAAAAAAAAAGTCTGTAAATAGTCCTGACTTGCTGTACTTTGGATATGAGAAAACTGACCCAAATCTTGCACTTCCACACTTCGTCTTTCTCATAACATGAAAATGAACAAATTATTTTGCAGTTCTTGATTTAAGAGTTCTGTTTCCTCTCTTCACTTTGATCCTGGTTTAGATGCTATCTGAGAGGCTTTTAAAGTAAACAGATCTGTTAATTGTTAATAATGAACTATTATTCACAAATAACTTCTTAAATAGAAGGAAAACATAAAATTCTTTGAATTAGAACCTTTGTGAAAGATATAAGGCAGCATAATTAATTTACCTACAAATTAATTTGCAGAGTGATTGCTCTCTGTTTGAGAGTGTAAATAGGACTGTGGATCTGGAAACCCAAGTCCTGTGATTCAGACCATTTATGTTCAGTTAAAATGACTGTTCGTGACATATTGAAAGTACGAAGTTAAAAATATTAATATCAAAATAAATGCTTTAATGGGCAAGTTCTCCACTTAAAACATTTATTTTTAGACCAGATTGAAACGTCACAAAAGAGGCAGTTTTTGTTTGCTCAGTTTCCATTTCTTCATTATTTACAAGCTACAAAATTAATGAAAAATTACGGTTTTTTCCAGTTTGACTTAAAGTCGTAGAAAAATAACAAATCAGGAAGATATGGGGAAATACTTTTTTTTCCCTTTTAGGTGACTTTCAGAATTAGATTAGCAGCCATAATCTGTTCTTCCGGATTATTTCTCATAATAAAACACTAACCTATAACCTGCTGAATGGTATTATTAAAATATTACTCCAAAATATAACTAATAATTACACTATTGGTAACTCTTTAATAATTTTAGACCCAGTGTGCAATGCCACAACTCCCAAATCCAGCTTTGTTTCGGATTCTTTTTTTTGTATGCAGTATAAAAAGTGACAAGTTTCATAGGTGCATTTTCAATATTCAAGGGAAAAATCCAAACAAACAAGGAAATAAAATCAGGTTGAATGTGCAAAGTAAGTTTGCTTTGACGTGTAATATTGAAGCTCTTTGTTATTACTCTGAATGAGAATGGTAATTTGATCCTTTACTGAGGAAATTATAATTTTTAGATTTTGCAGAAAATATCTCACATATTTTACAAAACCCATAATACTGTTTTCTGAGCATTTGTTGCATCTCCTCGAAATTACACTTTTGAAATGAGTTATTGTCTTGTTTTGATGAAAGTAGAACATTTGGTTTCCTTCTTTTCGAGGCATTCTTTGAATGCTCTGCCAGTTTTGCATAGTTAAATTGAGATATTGTTGATATATTTAATGTTTGTTTCTGACATTTCAGAAAACACCCTGAATATTCTCATCGTGGGAGGCTTTTCCTGCCTACTTGAGCATTCTGCACCAACACCAAATTAGAATATCTGAGATTTTGCAGATCATCCTGCTCCTTCTTACTTCTACATGAGGAAGCTTTGCCTTCTTGAGCATCTCCACTTCCTGGACACATCTGGGATGATAATTTACACGTGCAACCTCAAACTGGTTAATATTTAGGCAGGGAATATGGTTTATAACCTCTCTTGTACAAGAAGAAACAGTTTGTTTAGTACTTTAGTATATAATGCAGTTTCTGCTGTGGGATGAATTCCCTCAGCCTGTTGTGGATGTCTCTGAAGAGGCCAAGCCTGACTCGTGTGTGGTGCTGGGTGGAACTTTCTCTCCTCACTTGAAGTTTCTCGGGTCTGAGTGAGCCCCGTGAGCCGGGTAAATGTTTGCAGATGCAAAATTTCAACGACAGTAATTTCCATCAGGCAGAGCTGAAGTATTGAGTAAATTACAGATAAAAATGTGACCCTAAAGGTACGTTTGAGCAGCCACTAGAAAATAAAAGCTTTTATTTGTCTTATATTTGCAATGCAGCCATTCCTGCATTTTATTTTAAGACACACTTTAGTGGCACAGACAATGTGTGGTGGATTGAAGGGGATGGAGATGAACCTTCTCTTTCCCATGATGAGTAATGAATAATACCACGATTTTCACCTTTCTTAAGAGCTACTGAGAGCTTTCAGGTGGGTGTCCACAATGAATTGAGAATAACAATGACGATAATTTCCTCCCCTTTAATTTCTACTTACCTCTAGCTCTTTCCTCTTTCCTGTATCCTTCATTTGCCGTCAACATAAGAACCTTTCCTTGAACAAGAGGCAGCAGAATAATCTTTAAACTTATATTCATGCATTTGCTGATTCTCCTTTCATTTCAGTCACTTCTGTAAGTCTTGATTTTAATTCTTTTCAACTTCATGAAACATTTATCTTGTAAAGGCAGCAATAAATAAGAACACCGAGGAAAGAAAGGGATCTGCTGTGTTTCAATCATCGAAGTCTGCAAACTGTAGCGATATGAATTTTAACTTCCCCTTGGAGAAAAGAATCAGAAATTGTTTAAGAGTTATGTTGTAGTGATTATTTCAAGCCTTTTTCTGTTTTCTATTTGGCTGTTGCTTTATCTGGATTTAACCACAATATTTTTTTTAAAATCCCAAGTATTTTCAACCTAAATATGGTGCCTCTTGAACACTGACAAGATCATTGAAGTCCTGGCTCTTAATTTTGTGGGGATGGAACACCCTCATTTTAGATACGTGCTAATTGCATTTGGAGATACTCTAAATTCTCTCTACTGAAACTTAAAAAAAATTTGGTCCTGAAAGGAGCTACAGTGTATTTTTAGTGGAAATATTTCTGTTCACTACCACCAACACAGAGTCGGCTAAGGAGGACTCAGAGGATGAGCCTATGGATTCTGTGCAGAAGGGGATCCCTAACATTAGGATTAAGAGAATCCGATGCAAGTAAAGACTATAAGAAACCCTGGGTTTTGTTAATTTCAACAAAGCAATCTCTTGGTGAATTGAGTACGAAGATTTAGAGATCTGAAGAGTTCAATCTTACCTCACTTCAAGCACTTATAAATATGCAGTGTGCCACAAAGACTGGAACTGTAGTGGGGAGGTGATAAAATGTATTTTGCACTGTTTTGTCCTCATGTTATTGCACCTTGCTCAGCAGATAATTTATTATGCCGGCTCTTAATAAATAATTGATGGAGAACTGATAACACAAAATTTACAGAATATGTAGAGTGTTTTATTAGAACATTAATATGCTACAGGTGTGTTTTATTGGTCAATTAGCACACGCCTCAAGGTGTGGGGTGATGTACGAGGCTGCTGTGGGAGGTTTGGATGAGCAGGATGGTAAAACACATCCTGGAGGGTCTTAATGGTGCTGGAAAGTGAGGAAAGAATGCATCTATAGAAATTGCAGTGTGGTTTGGAGGTGCAGGCTAACTTTAAACGAGGAAGCAGGAGCTCTGGAAGTAGGCTAACAATAGCAGTCGGGGCTTTTATGTAAATTGATTTACTCTGTTATTTGGGAGAAACTGTCTTAGGGCTAAGGTGGTTTCCATTAATTTCCCAGCTCTCCCAGAAAAGTTGTAAAAGTTAGTTTATCTCCCTCATACTTTATTTACAAGGCCATGTACAACACAAGCCTGCTTGTTATCCTTGAGTGCTGCTCTTAATCAGGGAATGGTGGGAAAATAGCCCAGACTTGGGCAGCTTTTAAAATCCTTCTTTTAGAAATAGATTTCTTTATACCCAACAGATAAGTGTTTTGGGGGAGGGCTGGGTTGTTTTTTTGTTGGTTGGATGGGGGGTTTGTTGGTTTGTTTTATGGCTTCAGGTCTTTATTTCGTTTATTCATGTGATGCTTGTTGCTTTTTCTCTACCTTTTGGAAAGGCTTACACGGTGTCCCTTGACTATCATTAGATTTCCCCTTTCTTCTCTCTTGTCTGATTTTCATTCCATGCACAAGAGAAGATGAGTAGCTTTAGGCTCCCTGTTTGAGTGGAGTGGCTGCAAGGGAAGATGGAGAGCTGCTCCGCTCGATGTCTGTGTTCCGAGGTGAAGCTCTCTTAACTACATGCACCGGGCAGAGGGCTCTGAGAGCAAAGGGCTGGCTGCAGCAGCTCAGTCCAAGAGTCCAGCTGACCCTGGAGAAATCAACAGACACAACAGGCAGTAGCAAATGCTTGCAGAAAAAGTGTTGGAGCAGAGCAAACAGATATCTCTCTAGGTATGGCTCTTCATATTTCTGTCTGCAGTATTCTTCACCAGAATATTATATTCACACCATTTTGCTTAATAGCACTTGAGGGAGTTCTCTTCCATTTGTCTAAGAGGTTTTTAATCTCTCTGCATATTAACATCCAACCTGTCCTTTTGGAAGGTACTCCATCATTTTAATTCTGAATTTTGAAGGACAAGTTTGATTTACGTCTTTGCTCTTTATGTTCAAGCTGCTGCCTCGTGCTCTCATCCCTATGGATATTACGCTGCAAGGCATGGTGAATTGTCAGTCTGCAGTCACTCACCCCATGTCCCCTCAACTGTGTCCTTACCCATGCTGAAGAAGTCTCAGCTGTTTTTTGCTTTCAGCCTATTTTGTCACCTTCTTCTTCATTCTTTTCAAGTAGCTTATGAATATATTAAATACCTGGGGCTGCTATGGAATGTTACGGAGTTTCTCCATCGATTTTTAGTCCCCTAACTGGTTTTTCCTTTTTTTTAAACCAGTTTAGTAGCACACAAGGGAAACTTCTCTTTTACCTCACGCTAAGCCTGTATTTATGGTCTAATATAAAGTAGTTATTTTGGGAAATCAGATGTTGTCGTGTGCACAAACTTTATTTGAGGTATTTGAAGGAATTCTTTTAGGTTTTAAGGGCCCTCTGTCTGTCTGCAAAAATCCAGATGGCTTTTTGCTGTTGTGTTTAGGCCACCTTTGCTGTGTTAAGTGATACCAACTTGCCATGTTCAGCTGAAGATGAGAAAGGGCCATCAGCAAATATTGTTAGTCTGCATTGGATGTTGCTGCTTGCTGGAGTGAAAGAATGGAAACATCAAGAAACGCGGGGTTTTTAATCTCTTACTCAGGAGGCAGCCCCCCAAAATTCCTCTCTGATCTATAACAGAACGGGTAGCAGAGGGGGAAGGTTTATTTCAAAGCAAATCTCCTCCCCCTGCTCCCATTCAAACCAGCTGATCATCAAAATACAAGCCCTGCCTTTGCACCCACCTGCTCAAACCCGTTTCTTCGTGTTGCAAAGGCAGATGGATTGCTTAGAAACATTATTTTTACTTCAGCAGGTGATTACCCAATTAAATGCTAGACTTGATTAAATGCTGGAAAAAGTATTTAAGATCATTAGCAGTAACACGACTGGCAGAAGCAAGGCAGCGTGCAGAATGCAAAGAACCTCCTGCCCTGCCTCCCAGGCCTTCTGTGAGGAGACAGGTTGAAAACGAAGCTTGTGAAAGGAGCTGCACCGGTATCAAAAGCAGTCAGACTTGCAGAATTGCAACCCAATGGCATAAGCCAACAAACAAAGGGACTGTAAATGGGAGCTGGTTTCCCTTTGTTCAGAGGTCCAGGACAGAAATGTTTGTGCTGTGACTGAAGTGCTCACTTGTTCTGTAGAACCAGACTCTCTACACAGTGATTTTCTGGTTTTTTTTATTCCTGCTTTGCCCTGGGCTTGCTGAAATCAGTGGAATTATTTAGCAGAAAGGTTCTGGGTAGAAACGAGATGCCCAGGTCCTGGAGTTTGGAAGGGAAGACCACCCAGCAGCTCCAGCGAATGAAAGGCTAAGTCCTTCTGAAAAAGAAGGTCGTTTGAGGGAAAACAAATGCCTCAGGGTTTGATTGAATGTGGCTGGTTGTGGACTTCAAGCCTGTGCTCGCCTCCCGAGCACACCTGGAGCTGCTGCACTTCTCCTGCCACTCTCAGTCTGACCCCAGGCATGAAGACTGTTTCTTTCATTTATTCATGGATGCACTTCCTTAGTTTTGGCTATTGCTTTGGTCTTTTCTGGGAGGTAGCTTTGTTTGCACCTTTTCTGTCAATGATCCGCTCTGTGTGTCTGTGACCACAGCGGGGGAAGCTGCTCCCTCAAAGCTTTGTGTGAGCTGCCCTCACCTGAAAAGGTTTCCTTATTATTGTGTGGCTGGAATTAGCAGTCTCCTGTGACTCATCTGAGTTATTCAGTTCTTCAAGATCAAAGCTCCATTCAAATAAAAAACTGCGCTCAGATGATTATTTG
Organism: Machaerirhynchus nigripectus; assembly: GCA_013397975.1. Taxonomy (NCBI): domain Eukaryota; kingdom Metazoa; phylum Chordata; class Aves; order Passeriformes; family Dicruridae; genus Machaerirhynchus; species Machaerirhynchus nigripectus. The sequence continues at coordinate 232,656 of VZRQ01009506.1, read as the reverse complement.
AAACTTTTGATATTAATGGGGGTGAGGATGTCTGTGTGCTAAAACAAGGCGCTGTATAAGGAAAAACTTCTGGGAGAAAAAAGAATTTTCTGCTGAATGTTCATGGAAATCATGTTGTGACTAATTTTTAAATGGGAAATATTGTTGATAATTTACTGGGCAGGCAAGAATCATTTCTAGCCCTGCCTGAAAGACAGAAGGGAGTGATGGGTAGGGGGCTTAGCAAGGGAATCTGATATCCAGACAAGAGATGCCAGCACTGCTTTAGACTACAGATGAACCAAAGTTGTTTGTAGCAAATAGCTCTGAGCAAAAGGTTTTTTGAGAAAGACTGGAATTTTGGCTGTCAGATCTGCTTCAGGTCTAGGGATTATCAACATCTTAGCTGCTTCAATTCCCTGATGAGCTGTCTTGAAAACGTGAGTTTTATAAATCACCTCACAACGCTGTACTACAAAGTCCTGGTGATCAGCAATGCAGTGACCACATTTATGGGAAGAAAAGACATCATCTCAGGGAATAATATGAGAATGTATCAACTCCACACATCTTGATTGCAGACTCTGCAGGTAGCCAAGGTTTCTGTGGCTTACTCCTTGACCTTCACCTTCGCTTTCACAGACTGCAAACTTCTCAGAGACGTGCGTGGTGTGAACTGCATCTTAATGGCTGGAGTGCCTGATGGAGAGATTCCCTTCCACTCTTAATTGGGAGGTGGCTGCAGCTCTGTCATCCAGCTTCATAAAGACCTGCTGCTTCCTACTTGCAGTTGCGTAGCATCTCTGGGGACAGCATGATAATTTATAACAATGAAAGTTGGCTTCAGAGTGCATATTTACATTAGAATCTATGAATGCTCCTGCACTTTTGACAGATGTTAAGTTTTTCTATTTTTACTTCACTTTCTATCTTATCTCACATCTCTCTACTCTCTTTAACCTGCAGTAGTTTTCGCCACCTATTAATGATAAATAGCAAATCCAGTCCAGGTTGCCCCCACAGTGTGCTTTCCCAAGGACAGGGCGTGGATGGGGTGGCAGATCCAGTGTGCCTTCAGCTGACAAATCTCTTCACATTGAAGTCCCTGCCTTGAGTCAGCTGGACATCCCTGTGCAGGCTGAAGGGCTCTGCCCTTCTGAGTTACCCTCCTGTTGCTCCCACCCTCCCCTGACGGTCAGAAGGAGAACAGGCCTCATTAGACTAAGCAGAGTCATCTTCAGATGATTCAGTCTAAGTGACAAGAAATAAACAAGGCCTTGTTGTCTCAGTCTTAAAATGGGAAGGGAGACAGGGACAGGAGAGTTTGAGGGGTAGGAGCTGTTCAGCTTTAGGCTGGCAGCGCTGCTGGAAAGATGTGGGTTGTTATACTACCTGTTCATCCTAAAATCCATGGGATACAGTGAAATATGGGAAAATACTTTAGCAAACAAGCTTTACTCTCTTCTAAACTGTTTACAACAGCTAAATACAGTCTCAGCCCTTCAGTAGAAACGAAAGTGATATTTTTAAGGCAGAAAATCGAGGCAGGGTTAAGGATATATGTGGAGAAAGAAGCCACAAGCCATTAGAAGTGAATGGTAGGGGCAGTAATGACATGAGAAAGTGATTTCAGGGAAGTTGTGCTGCTGTAGAGGGCTGGGACATGCTTTTCTAGGAGGAATGCTGGTAATTACACTGAAAACAGGAGAATAAGAGCGAGTAACCGGGCTTGCAACTCTGCATTGCCACAATGAACACCTTGGATCAAGATTTATTTTCAAAAGGAACAGAGATATCTCCCCTCTTTCAGATTTTTGTACTATTACCAGAATCTGTAACTTTCTCAATAGCCAGGTCACAGGTTTTGGGGTGGGTTATTTGTACCCAGTGAATCAGCTACAGGTCTTTTGGCTTAATTCTGCCAGCCCCTTCCTTGGCTCATCCTCCCTCAGAGGTACAGGACCATGTGCTAACCAGGCATCGGGCTGATGGACTTGGGCAATCTGCAAATTGCATCTCTAAATCTCCTCTAAACTTAAGTAAAATACATGGAATCTACCTTCTTTTTAAAAAGCTCTCTTCAAAGACAACTGAGCTACTGAAATGGCAGTGAGGTATTTCAAATGGTCGTTATGTTTGGGGTATTTTCTGCATGGTTTTCTGTTTAGATAAACTCCAGGCAACTCGTTCACACCAAAACCAAAGTCAGTTATCGTTAGATGTCCGAACAGCAATTCCTATCATGTTCCCATAGAACTCGTTTCCATGATGAAAACTAAAGACAAAATTAGGCAAGATTGTGAAATAATCCTAAGAAATAGGATGTCCAGAACTTAATGTTTCCTCATTTTTTTCTTTTTTAGCCTGAAATACATTTTCTTACTTTCCTACTAAGATAGAAAACTAGTATTTTTTTCTATTTAATATTAAGGTATTTTCATGTTTTGTTACAAAATACCATCAGAATTTCTTCACAGGCTGCTTCAAAAGAGAAAGGAGCAGACCTGCCACGCAACGAATCACCTCACCTAAGAGGTTGGTTTCCCTGTTTTTCTAACCAGTGTTTCCAGCTTGACCAGTAAAACCATATTTGTACCTGATCTGAGGAACATTTGTAGATCTGATGGTGTCTCTGAGCTCACCTCCTGTTTCCTCATGTCACACAGAAAGGTGACAACCAGCAGTGTGCTCTCAGGCCAGGCAGCCTTTTGCTGGGTGGAAATTTGGGGTTTATGATCAGAAATGATCAAAACTTTGCCATTTGAGAGGGCTCTGGTACAGGACAAAAAGAGTCACTGGCAGCAAAGGGTGACAGAGCCATGGGGAATTACTGAAGCTGTGAGGAAGCTTCAGTGAAGGTGTTTGTAGCTTGATCAAAACCACTTGTTTCTGAAGTGACCTGTGACTCTCAGAAGGTTCTGCTCCAAACCAGGGGCACTGGGAGCATCAAACTCAGACCTCCATCAGGTATTATCAGAGAACATCTTCTGTAGCCACAATTTCCTGTTTGAAACCTTGTGCACCCCTCCTGGTACCTGCTGTGATCAGAGAAAGTGAGATGCCATGTAATCCTAACTCGTGTGGCACAGACAATGGGATTACACGGCTCCGGGGGCGACGCTTTCCTGCACTGCCACGAACTATAAAAGAGCCCAGGGGCTGATCAGTTCTCAAACTCCTGTGAAAACCAAGGAGAGAGGAAAGATAAAATAACAAAAAGATTTGTGCTGCTGTCTGAGTGATAAGCATTAATACAATAATACCTAAATTCTCCCCTAATAAAACAGAGTGTAGGACAGCTTTCTCTCTGATTTTTTCCTGCTAAGAGCAACTGCAGTAATCCCACTAAAGCAACAATCAGTTTTCAGCAGAAAATTTCAACTGCCTCTCTTTTCCTGGGGAAGATCTCATTTCTGGTTGTTTGCTCCTCACATTTAATTGAGAGTTACAGAAAATATCCATCAACCTGTGGATCAGATGATCAGCTACCCCAGTTCAGTTATGGGTGTCAGTCACACATGGTTGGGTGATATAAAGAGCACAGGAAAAGAACACAGAGACCCAAAACCTGAAAAAATCTGGAAATTTTTTAGGTAGCTTGGGAGGAACTTGGCGCTGCAAACTGCAGGAGAGATGAGGCAGATGAGAAGTGAGTCCTTCTGAGATGCTGAGACCTCTTACAATGTGTTTAATGGGAGCTGAATATACAGAATTGGGCACTGAGAGATTTATTCACTGAGTTGTTTTCTAATGAGACAGAAGAAAAGATCACAGATGAGAAAAGTAAAATATTCAATAGTTTTGTGATTGCTCTCCAGAAGATGATCCTCACAGTTAATAAAACATGGTGATTGCTCCCAATTTAAGCTAGGCTAATTTTTTAGGCTCTGTGAGTCATTTAGTATGAAAAAGCAAAAATTAAACATTAAAAACATTTTTTTAATGAAAAAGTAAGATTAAAATTCAAGTTCATTAGGTTTTCTTATGGAGCAGAGAGGCTATGACTTTTAAAAGTCAGTTTCTTATCTTTATTCCATTAGACTCAGGTGTTAAAAAGAAAAAAAATTCTCCTAAGGAGAAAAAATCTTAATCTTATTTTTTTTTCTCCCTCCCTAATGATGTCATAATGAGCAGTTCTGAGATAAATATGTAAACTTCTGGGATTATCTGTGGGATAGAATTGATTCTCATCCTGCTGGACCCCTTTGTAAAGCTCTCAATAAAAGGTGTTTGCACTTTTTGAGTATCCCTTCATTCTAACATGCTGCAGCCCCTCTGCCAGCCCTCATCACCCCTGCCCTGGGTGATCAGCAAAGAAAACTGTCACCACTTCAATCCTGGTTTGTTTTTTTTTTTTCCTTCCAAGAGGTCCTAATTTTAAAGGCCTTCTTCGTGGAAAACCTAGCACTGAAGAACCAGATGGAAAAATTACAGAGGGCTTTGTAATAATCAGATTAACAGAACCAGGGCTGCATATTTTTCCCTGGGCATTTATTGACAGATGGGTGTAGATACTGAAATTTGCATCAGACACTGCACTGCACTCTCCTCCGAGTCTTTTCTTGTGTGCCCAAGGTAACACTGACAAAGTCACTTTACATTATTGACACTAAAGAGGCTTCCCCTGGTTCTTGCAATAGGCAATGGAGATTTGATCACAACCCTACTTAGAAAAATGATAGAAACTAGACTGGCTTTTACTAAAAGGTTCTTTTTTCCCCTAAATTCTGTGTGCAATTTTCAGCTGTGGATGAAATACATATACAGATGAAGAACTGAGGAGGAGCAGCTGCACTGTTGCCCCAGTTAAATCACTGAACTTGTACTTCAGAGAAGTTTTTGCTGACAGGAGTGAAGGCAGCAGCACCTCAGGAACTCGTGCAGAACTGAAGAAGGTGCTTTCTCTGGCAGTCACACATCAGCAGCAGAAATTCAAATTAACTGTGTGTGTTGAATAACAACTTTTATGAGAACAAATCAGATACCATCAGAAATGCTGTTCTGTCTGCCTTGGTCCTGAAGAAGTTAAGCTTCACTGGAGAAGTGCAATATTAAACATGCCAGAGCTGAATATGAGAAATTCAGGAAATGTTGGGCCAAAATACCTGACTAGAGTGTTTACATTTCATTCATCACCCTGTTCTGTCATTCTCAATGCCTTTTTTATATCAATAAGGTGAAGAACAAACTTACCAGTATCTTTGGGAGGATTTACAAGCTTCCTCAGAATCCCCTCAGTTTTTTGAAATGCCAGCCTGGTATTTGCACTGTGCCCTGCCAATCATCCATCTTCGTTCTGTCACGGAGGCCCCTTCCCATGGAAGGTGTGTGGTGGCTGGGGGAGAAGAAAAGGAGGAAAATATCTTCTCTGTCAATCTTGTCGCTGTTACTGTGATAGCTTGTTCAGTCTGGCACAGTTCAGTCAGGTCACGCTCACTAATCTAGGCTGGAATTCCTGAAGGCTTTTAATGCCTCATTTTCTGGAACAGCTTTTCCAGATCCTTCCCTTCAAAAGGGCATTTACCAAATCCTTCACCAGTAGAAGATGATTCTGTTCTGTGTTAGCTTCCTGTGAATATTGTAGAGACACTGGGTTCATCCAAAATTGGGTGACACATTGGTTATGCCAAGGGGTGAAACCTTTGTGTTTGCTGGCTTAGATTAAAGTTTCTTTACAGCAAAAGGTTTGACAGGTGACAAAGGAACTGTGGAAAACCTGAAGGTGCACGAACACAGGAGATGAGAGTTGTACATCCATCATTTCCACTGCTGTTATTCCCCCTTGTCTTCATTTCTGCTCCCCCTCAGGGGTGTTTAATCTGAGAACTCGGGACTGGGATGATGCTCTGGCTGACCACCAGCACATCCAGTGCCTGACGCTTCACATCAGTCATCCCTGCCCTGCTCCTCTTTCCAGCTTGTCCTGACAACTGTCACTGCTGCGGCTGCTTCACAGCGTGTGCAGGAATGGATTTTGCCCTTAGATAATATTATCATCTTCCTGATAAGAAAATTGTGCATCAAAATGTTTAAGCTCGTTGCCAAAAGAATAAAATTAGGTGCTTGTGACTGACGAGGCACTGAACAGGTGAGAGCACAGAAATGGGGATATTGTGAAATGTGAACTTGTCTCAAAGGTGGTTTCTGTTAACGATGGGACAAATCTAATAAGGACAGCACCTCATCAAGTTACTGTCAATTTTGTGTGAAATTATTGACATCACAACCAAATTTTCAACTCATGTGTGTCATTATGGAAGCCCCACAACTTCAGTGGATTCGATTTGCAGGGAACCAGAGGGGGTGAATTGTCCTGGAAGACAAATCATTGTTTCATGTGAATAAGACTGATTACTTCTGTTTTGTTAGCAAGCAACAGCAAAAGATCGTATGGGTATGCAAGACTGAAATTAAAATGTAGATTTCCAGAGAAAGGACTCAGAAGAAAGACTGACAGGTGACTGATGCTGTGCTCTCCTAGAGAAGTAATTATTCCTGCTTTCAAGCTTTCACATTTTCTCCATTAACCTTCTCATATTTGTTGCATGCCTGGTTTTATTCTCTTAATATTTCTCTGAGAGGTTTCTGGGCCATCAGTCTGGAGCATGATCATGATGAAATTTTGTGTCTGGCCAGCCAGGAGGGCGTTCAGGCTTTGCTGGGCACGGCTTCTTGTGCATCCGCCTGCTCTCATCTCCCCGTGTTGGCTGCTTGGGAAAAGAACCATTTCCCTGAAAAACAGGGATTTACTGCCTTGTGCTACAGCGAGCAGCTGGTGACTGGGGCCTTACAGACAGCAAGTTCACGAGCAGGTAAGTCTGTAAACACTACTGAAAAAGAAAAAGAGACACTTTAAAAAATCATTTTTGCCGCCTCAGAAAACGTCTCGTGCACATTGTGCCTTTGAAACTGCCGTGTCTGGCACCAATTCTTTTCTTCAGGTGTGCATTGTTTGCATGCAAACATATCACTAAATTAAGCTTAAAGACATTTAAAATTCCCAGTAAATCCCATTTAATTTGAAATGTTTGGCAAGTCTTCACAACGTCACTGAAGAAAAGGAGGATGTCCTTGGAATAAGCCTGGCAGAAGATCCCACAGATTCCACAGTTCCTCATTCTTTTTGTCCAGTGTGCAGGTCCATTTTGGGTTTTCCTTGTTTTCAGGCACACTGATACATGTAAACCATCAGAATGTCTGCTTGAATAATTCTTTGATACTATTTCATGCAAAAAATAGTTTTAAATGTGAAAGTTTTAATTTTTTATACTTTCTTAAGCTCATGGCCCATTTTAGGATAACTTCTGATTATTCTGATCACCAAATTGTAGGAAGTATTTCACTCTCTGCTTCATCCCAGCTCCTTCACTTAGCTGGATTTGCAGGAGATGCATTTAGCTAATAGAACAAGAAATTACAAGTGTATGAATAATTGTTTTAAATGCTATTTAAAGTCCTATATATAGCATGAGTTTCCTGGAAATCTTTCCACATACTGTTGGGTAGGAAATAGTTTCCAAGCAGGTTACAATGTTAATTTGATAGCTAAACCTTTCCCAATAGTCGTGTTCTTGATTGGCTTATAAAAGAAATCCCCTTTTAGGCTGAGTGATTGCAATCAATTTGCTGTTACCAAGTTATCAGAGAAAGGAGCTGTACCACATAATATGAAAAAAAATCCCAAAATTAATGTTAGCAAAAGCATTCTTAAAATTCCATCCCGAAATGTGTAATTTAGGCCAGTTTTTATCCCAACTGCTCAGTAAAAATGCAAAGAGAGGTTAATATGATAAAATATGGGACTGCTTAAGCTGCTAATTTTGTAGCCAAGTTTAGATGAATATCATGGACTGGGATGCTAAAAGCCATCGAACATAAATGTTTAATGAACAAATAAAGCTGTCAAAGGCAAATGTGTGCTGCACATGATGGATGCATTTGCTTTGGGTAGATCATGCAATCAGAATCATTGTCTGATCCAGGCCTGAAGTCTGTTTTCCACAACTTCAGTATTTTTTAATCGTCTGCTCACAGGCTGATTTTGTGGGGTTGTGTGGCTTTTTTTCCAGGCCAGAATTATAGGACCAGTTGTATAATCCTTCAGGCTTTCCAGGCTTGCAAATCTGTTTATTGACTTGACCAAACTTCAGCTCTGAGCCTTCTAAAAAACCACGGGAACAAGGACAAAAGTCTCCTTTTGCATCTAAACAGAAGATCTGAGTGCTGAAACTTCTGAAACTTCCCAGCCTGGAATATTTTAAAGGATTTAGCAGAAAGCAGCAAACTCCCTTGTAGAAGAAAATATTGTTTGTACCTCAAAGGCTTCTAACACAATCCACAGAACATCAGCACCACTGCAAAGATCCACATTCTCTATTTAATAATAAACCTTGAAGGGATTCCTACAATATGTTTTTACGACTCCCTAGAACCCATGTTTTCATTTCCATTTGGATATGTTTCATAGAAGGCATTATTGATTTTCCAGCCAACATGGATCTTTGGGAAAAAAAAAAACCGAACAGTTATTTAGCCTTTCACTATGGATTCTTCTCATTTAAAGGCCTGTGGAATGGTTTTGGAATGCTGACTCACTGAGGTTTTTTTTGCTTTTTAATTTTTTTTTTTCTAAGGAGGTCTAATCCCTACCAGAATCCCAATGTGTGTAGTGAGGGAATTTCTTAAAAAAATTAAAAGTTGTGTGCTGAGTGGAAAAATTTTTATAAGCTCTGGTGAAGGTGATTATATGCATTTTCTTCAACACATTAGTGGAAACCACAGTAATTTCAGCAATTCCTCGCCTGTAAAAGGGCACCACTTTTATTGCAGCCCTCCTACAAATGTTTTAATCGAAAGAGTTACCTTTGAACCCAAGGACTTCCTTTTGCTAAGCCCTGGAAAGAAAATGGACATTTCTTTGGATAAAAAAAGATAATGTGACATTAAAGTCTGAAAAGTTGATGTTCGTCAGTGTAGAAATAAATGGCCCAAACCTGGCAAACAGCATGTTCTACAAGAAAATAAATTAGAGTGGCATAACTATGGTGACTGCTGAATTTGTACTAATCATTTGTAAATGAAATCCTCTTTTCATTAACATTTCCATGCTCGCATGCATAATTTACAACCAAGGTTTGCAGGCATTAGCACAGTTTTCATAAATTAGTCGTAATTTTGTTGTTGCTGAAACCTTGGAAACTTTTTAATGCGGTTGGATCTTTACATGGGAAGAAAAGCATAACTTTGATTTTCTAGAAGTCAGATTTAGTGTTTAAAATGTATGCAACGGGCCTGATTTCCATTCTGTATTTCTTTTTGTAGCAGCCTGAATGCAAAATAAGTATAAAAAATGACCACAGCTACCAGAGGAAAATCGTAGGTTTAGGGCCTGTTTCTGTAAAACAGAATTGATTTCTAGGTGGGCACAGGCTGAGAATAGCACAGGCTGTTGAATAGGGATTTAATACAGCTTTACCTAATAGGTGTAGGAAATTATATTAAGTCCCTGGGATTTAAAATTTTCTGATGTTGAGAATGCTGATCACTTTCTGTTATTCCTGTTGCAATTCTAATGGGAGAAGCTCTTTCAGGGAATCTGGCTAACTTTGTATTTTGAGGAAATTTTAACTGCGGTTCTAGTCCAGCAGTGTTCAATTATGCTTCCAGAAATAAGTTGAAAACTATCACCCTAAATACTCATTTGACCACATTTTGCAAATTACCAGCATATTTTGTTTTCAGTTTTCATGGTTCCTTTGCTCTTGCTTCCCCTTGTGTAAATGTTCTGGAAACAATGAGGGAGCTTCTGAGAGCTGGGCCACCGAGCAGGGGCAGGGTGGATGGGTTCTTCTTCGCCTCTTTCCTCCTCAGCCCTCCCCAGTCCCAGCATTTGAGCAAGGAAAAGAACAGAAAATCAATTTCTGTGTTCCCATCTTCCAGCAAAAACCCTACAGCAGACTGGAGCTCGCTGGGACCAAGTGGCTGAAGAGAATAGGAGGAGGTGGAATTGCTCTGTGTGTCCAAACCCTCACCGAGCATTGGGAAGAACTGGCTGCTTCCCTGCTTTATGTGGTCAGAGCCCTGCTCTGTGAACCGCTGGGCAGAGAGGGCATTATGTATTATTTCTGTGCAGCAAAGTCCATTCAGAATTTATGGGATATCTCTGCTGCTGGTTTCAATGGGTTTTGCTTGGTGGGAAGACCAGAATCTCGCAGTTATTGTTGGTGTCCCACAGCTCTGTAAGGGCACCGGGGCTGCTCCTGCACCTCAGGAGATGGGAACAGCACTGAGCCCTCAGGAAGTTGTGTGACCATTAAACACGAGGAAATTAAAGACTGGAGAGCCTTTAAAGTAACATTATTATTTGGCTCACAAAAGTGAAGGCTCTGTGGCAGCTTTCTGACAAAATGTGCTTAGGGGGTGTGCAGAGCACGCTGTAGGTTGGGGATGTGCGTGACATGAGATGCAATACCCTGCACAGTGGGATTTGGTGGGAACAGTGTGAGACCCTTCTCCTCTGCGTGTTTGACTCTTTATTTCTTGGGGGTTTTGGTGCTCTAGGTAAGACATTCATACAACCAAAAAAAAAAAAAAAAATGAATATATTGAATCCAGGAAGATTAGAATCTTAATTTCATGGGGAAAGCCAGAACAAACCTTTCTGCAGCTCTGACTGGCAGTGGGGTGAGGGACAATTTTAATGCCCCCTTTCCACCAGCATCATCCCTTAGCCACTGACAGGGAACCAAGCCCTCCTGCCAAACGGGGCCCTGCAGTGGTGGTGCAAGGCAGGCTGAGGGCTCCCCTGGTGGTTTTTTGCTGAGTCCTGCCAGCTGAGTGGAGATGCTGAGCTGCTCCTCTGCTGCTTGTGGATGTAAATTGAATTGTGACAAATACACAGAGAACTGCATTGCCTGGAGACTGCAATCAGTGCTTGCGTGTGCTCAAACAAAATTATTTTTCACTTGCACCTCTTTTAAGTGAAGTCATTTTAAAGGGGCTGCGTGGTTTACATACATTGCTTTTTGCTTCCTGAAGAAAAACGTCAGAACAATAAATCATCGCTAGAGGAAGTTTTGCCATGTTAAGTGATTTCATGAGAGACATTTTTCTACCTATATAAAATGCAAATATTCCTCTGGCATATTGGAAACAGAAACTGGCTCATTTTACACTGAAGATGTGAGTGTAAAAAGTCCATGAGTTTGGGTTCTTTTCTTTCTGGGCTAACTTTCCAAACCAAATTGTTTAACAGGAATGTGTGCATCAAATTTTTTATAAGGTTCAGAACTTAAATTTACAGCCCCCATTACATCCAGTGAAAGATCTGCCTGTGTGTTTTGAACACCAAATTTCAAAGTGGTTTTTGGGCAGTTTTAGTATAGAGTTACAAGGAAGAATTTTAGTGTAGTAGTAAAATCTTGCATCTGCTTTATGAGAGAGACAAGTGTGGGTTTCTTAAGCAGAATATTATCAGTAGGATGCTTGTAAGGTTTGTTAGAAAATCAAACTTAACAGACTGTCATTTGCTCTTGAGAGACACTTTAGATTACATTACAAAAACCAAAATCTTACAACTCTACTTAAAGTTAGTAGGAAGAGCTCCCTCTAAAGTGCTCAAACACTTTAAACCTGTTCTTTTAAAAATTCGTTACTTAAGTGGAGATAAAACTAAGCTAAAATACCTGCATTCCGACATTAAAATTTTGAGAAATTAAAATAAACACTGACTCATTCCTCTTTTTTCCCTTGAAAGGTGACCAAAACCCAGCATCCAAAGAGTTTAGAAACAGTTTAATTGGCCCCCTGGTGTTTTAAAGCTCAAAATATCTGTGTGAATACTATCCAAGATTGTTTATCAGTGACAATACAACACCCAGTGAAGCTGTTACGGGGGCAGACCAGTTTGGCTCACTGGCACCTCCATGGAGGAGCCCTGGAGAATTTATCCTAAGATTAGAGTCACATTTTTGTTATGTTGCATGTGTAATTCAAAATAATGAAACGGAGGAAAACATTTCCCTCATTTTTTTTCTCTGTTCACCCACTTTTGAGGAGCATTTTTGTTTTCTGTGTGGAATGGACACAGAATCTTCTGTTTTCATGGAAACAGAATTGTCTCAACATGTTTGTAGGCATTTCTGAACTCACTGAAACATAAAGTCTTGAAAATTTTGCTCAAACCAACTTAATTCCACTGAAATGATGGAATTGCTGTATAATATCTGAGGTAAGCCTGAGTGATCTGAATCAATCTGTCCCCAAGGCACGAGGAAAGGAAGTGGGTTCAGCAGAGGAGCTGTAACTACATCTCCTGGCCACAGATAAGATAAAGGGCGTAGAAAAGCAGAAGTGATCAGTTAAAATGAACAGGAAAATTCCACAGTAGTAATAATAATAATAATAATTAATAATAATAATGATAATAACAATAGTAATGATAACAACAATAATAATTATAATAATGATATTGGAATACCACTGAATTTGGGTACCCAATTTTAGACTTCTTTAGAAGATCTGCATTTCAGTACAAAGTACAATTCCTTCAAAAATCAAACCTTTTGGGGGTATCTCAAGTTGCCCACATTAATACCAAGCTTGTTTTTCTGGTTTAGAACCCCTGAAATGAAAAACCGGTGTAGTGGACTTCAAAATGACTCTTTTTTTCTCATTGCTGACCTTGTGTTTAAGTAAGAAGAGTTGAACGAAATTTATTGGCAGCTTTTATAATTGTTTTGAAACCACTCTGCCTTCTCACTTTGTAATTGAATGAGTTGGCAAGGCTTTCCAGAAGAGCCAAGAAGGTCATTGGAAAATAGCTGGCCTCAGCCTTACTTAAAACAAGGTCTGTTAACTTATGTTACATTTACTCTTAAAAACAAATTAACAACTTAAAACAGTGGTACATTGATTGGCCAGTTATAGGGGAATTTCTGTGAAGTGTATAGAGCATCACCTCCTCATTAATAACACATTAGGTCTTCATTATTGCAGCATTACAATGGACAGCAGAAGGATTAATAATATCTGGTCACTGTGAGTGTCACCAAAAATCATTCCCAGGCTGGGAAATTATTTGGCTCATGGTCACCCCATGCCTGCATTTTGTTTCAGTGATCCAGTGTGCTCTCAATAACATGAGAAAGAAAAATACCAAATGCAGCAGTCACACACCTTCTGAGGCATCAGCTGCGTCGTGTCCAAGGAAAGCAGTCATGAATGCATGGAACCGAAATCTCTTGGCCTCTTTCCTCTGCTTTAGCTGAGGTCCAGCAGAGCTCTGTGATCAGAGTTTAAAGTGCATTAGAAAGCCTTTTTCTGGCAGAGTGTTTTCATTGTTCTGTGAGAAATGGAAGGGCTTGGACAGCTATTGAAATCAATTCAGTGCATTTAAACAAAAACAAACACAACCAGCAATTGCTGTCAGTTCCTGTATAAAAATACAGTTTACATAAGTACCAAACCAGGTGAAATCTCATTTGCATTCTAGAGAATTAGAAAGGTGATTGAGCAACACAATATTGTGTTTGGAAATAATAAAAACTATAACATGTTTTGAATTTAAAAAATCAAATCACTTCTTTGTGACAAGACAAAATATTTTAATCTTTTCAGAGTTATTTTGTCTGGTTTTCTTACAGGAATGTTTTAGCCAACTGTTTTTATCACTGCATCTACATTTCTCACTGCAAGTTTCTGATCAAAAACCCTTTTCCACTCCTCATAAATCTCCATCCCTCTCCATCCTACTGATGGATTTGTAGGCTGTGCAGGGCTCTTGGAAGCACAGTCTTCGTTGAGGATGATGTGAAACTTTTAGGGTACGACCTCATCCAACAGTGGGTGGCAGAGTTAATACAGATGGTAAAGTTGAGAGTGCTGAATGGGTTCCAAGGAATCTGCAAAGTCAAATTTGCTGTGTCCTGGAGTGGAGGATGATTCCTTGGTACCCCTCCCTGTACCCTTGGGTGCATCCCCCGGAGAGCTGGGGCACAAAGGAAGGGAAATGAGTCCCTGGCTCGTGTGTGACTGAAGCACTGGGGGCTGCACACAGGCAGAGAGGAAGAAGCACAGAGGGCAGGGAGGAGGGGAAAGGAGCCCTGGAAGCTGCAGCATGAAGGCAGGGATGCTGTGCCAGCCCCGCGACAGCCTGAGCACGCTTGGCACGGGGAGCTGCCCTCGGAGAGGGATCGGCGCTGGCCTGGCAGGCGGCAGGGACAGAGGGCACGGGACCTGCAGATGCAGCAGGCTCCGGGGGACAGCAGTGCCCAGCTGCCTGCCAAGCACCCTGCCCAGGGAAACAACCCCAGGTGATCTGTCTGCCCCAGTGGCTCGCATCATTTGTGTTTTTATTCATTCCAGGGGATGGGATTTGTGGAGTTCATCTGGGAAGGAGAGTTGAGGACTCCACTCTCCGTGATGCCTCCTAGAGAAGCGTCTTCATAAAAAAGAAATTGTGCTCTGAAACGCAATAAACTCTAAAATAACTTTTTTTTTTTCTCCCAGCTTTCCCTTCCAGCAAATAACCCCTTTGGATTTTCGGTGTCTATTTTCTCTATCACAGAAGTGCCAAGCAGTAAAGCTGCAGCCTTATCAAATGCATGGAATAAAAACTAAGGTGCACAAGCACATCCTCTTACCCAGGTAAGCAACACAGAGATGGAGGATTTCTGCTTGAAAAACAAAACACAGAGAAACAAACCCAAGCCAATGAATTGTTAATCCAAAGCAAAATGCTCTTGGTTGTCAGATGTGTTCTCTAAAATGTTCCAAACAGACTTTGAAAGAGTTATAATTCATTAAGGTGTACCTGACACAAATACTTTATGTTTGGTTTGTTTTTTTTTTTAATAACTAAGCTTTGGTTTTTTTTCAGATCTTGATTTGTCTGAGTTTTAATATAAATGACTTGAAGTTGTCCATAAATAACGAAAGTCTCAGAACTGATGAAAAAAAACCTCATATGTTTTCCAGTGGTAATGAGATTTTATTGTTATTATTTTCCATTTTTTTCAGAACATATAGCAATGATATACAGGCATATACTAACACCCAGCATTTGGTGTGAGTAGTACAGTGAAGCAATCCTAATGGAAATTATGTCTTTCTTGCTTAAAGATTCCCAGGAGAAGTATTAGAAGGAAAAGTCTCACCCTGAAATGGAACAAATCAGACTAACTCCAGGCTAGATAGAACAATTTTGAGTGGTGTATGATACATAAGCCTAATTGGGTTTTGGGAAAGACAAACTGCAACAGCAACCCAAAATAATAATAAAAGTATAATATATTGTCAATTTATCCCTAGGAAATCTAGTGACAGAAACACATCTAATGTAATCCTGCTATTTGTATATGCCATGATTATGAACCCTGAAGTTTTCATGCTGCTGCAACCTTTTTGTTTGTTACCTGAATTACACAGAGGAATTAGGGAATTATTCAGCTATCTGAGAGACTGATACAGAGTTTTGCAGCTGAGTTCCCTAACTGAGGAGGGAGAGTTTGCTAAATCTTGTTAAAATTGAGAACAGCCGTGAACACCCTGAAATGCCAACAGTTTGCAATATTTCTGTTTTCAAGCCTCTCCAGAGGAAAAAGTAGTTTCACCTTTTAATGTCTTAGAGAATCCTTATTTCCATATGCCTGATTTCTCTGGAGCTGGGGATCTTATACAGTGAGATAATTTGGATTATTTTGGACTAGATCAACATTGCCAGTGGAAATGAGTAGAATTTACTCAGATGGAGGGCAGAACTGACAAAGTCATAAAAGGTGGAAACTACAGGGGAGCACCTTGAGAAATAATCATAGAATTATAAAATCACAGGGATGGAATCACAGAATGGGTTGGGTTGGAAGGGACCTTAAAGATCCTCTCATTCCCCCCCCTGCCATGGGCAGGGACACCTTCCACTGTCCCAGGCTGCTCCAAGCCCTGTCCAGCCTGGCCTTGGGCACTCCCAGGGATCCAGGGGCAGCCACAGCTGCTCTGGGCAGCCTGGGCCCACCACCCTCACAGGGAACAATTTCTTCCTAATATCTCGTTTAAATCTACCCTCTTTCAGTCTAAAGCCATTCAACTGGCACAGAATGAGAAAATGGTGTAAGAAAGGATGATTTAAGATCAGATTTATGTCCAATCTTAGTTTTGGGGCACAGTAAGCAGTTTCAAATAATGGCAAACTTAGTCTAATGGTCAGATACAATTACAGCCCCCAAAATCCCTGGGGAGCAACGGTTGCTCATTCCGTTCTTCCCTTTAGCCAACAGGAGAAGTGGGGAATAAATAGATAAATCCCTTAAAAGCAATGAAGAATTTAATGTATGCACGGAAAAGAGTTGGGAAACAATTCTCTAACTTCATATTGGCTGGTGCCTGTAAAACACCACTCAGATATTGTTCGTAGCAAATGATCCAAATTAGTACAAAACTCTAAGCAAATTTGTGCTGCCTGAAATTATTTCTTTGGGGTTTTTGGGGGGGAAACAAGGTATTATGATCTCTAGAGGTGTCTTGCAACAATAAATGTAGTGTCAGGTCATTTTTAGGCTTATAAATCATCTATGGGGTGAAAAATGTTTCAAGGCACACCTGTGTCCAGCTATGTATGTGTATATAAGCGTACATTTTTGTGAGGAGATTTGAGAAATGAATACAGCAAAATTGTAATGTAGAACTTCCAGGATTTGCTTCTTCCAAAGCTGATCAGACTCATCAGAGCTCCACTGGCAAGCCGGACAGAGAGCTGCAGCCTTCTTGGCTGAGGGTCCTGTCAGCAGAGCAAGAACAGATGGAGCAGATGTAGCTGCAAAACCACTCCAAGGGGCTCTGCCAAGGTGCTCCTCGAGCACAAGGTCTCGGTTCTAGGATGGCCAGGAAGGAGAACTTCTTCCCTTCCCTCCACTGCAGTGGTTTAAGTGATTTGTAAACTGGAGGAGTACAAATCTTTCAGACAGTACCAGGTGCAGGAGGCTTCAGGGAGAGTCAGCAGCAAATGGGAGTGAGGGCAAAGAAGCTGGCAGACAAATCTTATCGATTTTAGCCTGCCAGAATGTATATTGGATGAGGCTGGAGACCTGCTGACTCTGTCCTCTCCTAAAGACTGCTGAAACATTCAGACTGGGAGCCCTGCGAAGCAGCAAAGTCAGAAAGCCAAGATTCTCCTCAACAAAGCAATTCTAATTTTAACTCACAATCACATATGCAGAGATTTTCATTTCTTAGAACACAATAAGGACCTAAGGTATTGCTGTTCATTCTGGATGCAGATTATTCTTGAAGCCACAGTTAAAATTATATTTTTTTTCCCAATATACTGCTTGGGATTACAATTTTTACTTTCATGTGACCATGTGTGTTCCATTAATTCAAATGGGAAAAGGACACGTGTTTTGCAGAGAGAATAGTTTTCATTACTCTTGGTAGATTATTGTTCCCTGCTGTCAAAAAACAAGGTAAGTATTGTGGTCCAGATCTTTTTTTTTTTCACTGTAGTCAACCAAAACACAACATCTTACTGGGTCTTTGTCAGAATGAATATTTTTCCATGACTGAAGAGTATCTGGGTCATGAAACTTATGATTCTGTCTTGATTTCAAATTTATTACAAATCTGATCCCCATATCTGAGAACACACAGAAAATTGCACCCAAACTGGATATTTTTGTGAGCAATTACGCAGATGAGAACTTTTAATTATTCTGTTTGTTTTATTCTGAGATATCCAGCTTTATTTTAGAAATTAATGTATTTCACTAAAATTGTAAAACAATATGTGCTTCTTCAGCACTTCTTGAGGTTGTGTCTGCCAGGGCTGGAGTGAGATGTGGAAGCCATTTAGGTTTCATCAGGTGTCATTGTCTTCTGGAGAAGTAAATTATTAGATTCCTGTTTATTCATCAGTATAATATATAAGGAATAACCAAGTGAGTGACTTAGAACCATTGTTCAATTCAAATGATGAGGGAAATTTTTCAGGAAGATCTTGAACTGTGAAATGTTAAAGGTAACTCAGTCCCAAATATTGCTACAGAAATGGGTACAGCACTAACACTGACCTCCATAGGAGCAGGGTGCCTATAATTGATGGGTTTAATAGGATTTGCTGTCTTTCCTGCCTGCTCTAGGGGTCTTCATTTTTTCTTACTTTTGTCCTAAATATTGTGCACATTTCATCTTGCACACTGTCTTTTTATCAGCCTTTGTAACATAATCTTAAATCATCACTCATGTATGTTCCCATCCTGTTGGTAATTTCCCTCAGGTCAGGTGATGGAACATGGGTTTCCGTTTGAGAATAAAAGCTCTTTTGCCAATTTAGGTGTCGCAGGTGAGAATTCTTTAAGCAGCTTCTGGTTGGGTGCTTTAGGGCAGTGGAGGAACAGGAAACCTGAGCTGGATATTTTACACCATCAACACCTGAGCTTAGTGATAGGAGGAACCTGCTTTATACTCTGAAAGTGGCCCAGGTATGATGACACATGTGATTCTTGCTTAATAACTGTGAATTTAGACTCAGTTTTAAACTCAGAAAGTGAGTTCTTTCTGACTATACTACCATAGACCTTAATTTAAATACCAATAATGTTCTGTTTGTAAAAGCTGGGTTTGTTTTTAAAGCTTTCTGGAGTTTGTCATCTGAGTGAAATAGTTCCATTTTCCTGCTGATGTACCCGAGGTGGTCCCTGGTCTGAAAAAGGGCTGTATTGCCAAATGAAACCCCTTGTTCTTCAGAACTCACCTCCTTGTAGCAGACTCTGAATAGCCAGCCAGGGCAGAAAATCCGTGTTTTTTATGTCTAGAGTGGCTGCCCTTCCCACGAGGAATACAGAATTGCCCCCACAATTAATAACTGCAGCATTTTCTTCTAAGAAAAACCTTTCCTCCTCTGAGATAAAATTGTGCCTGTAAATTGCAGTTGCATTGTAGCTGAACCAGAAGCTGGTCCTAGTGCTTTAGTTCCAGTGGTAACTCTCAATCAAATCTCTGTCACTGAAATATAAATTAGTCCTAAATTGCATAGTGTAAGTTTTGTTATCCTTTAATGAATAAGAAATATGGGCATTTCAAAACATATTGTGCTTTTCAATTTAGGTATAAATCTTATGCAAATTTTATTTCTATTGCTGGACCTTTGTTGATGGCAGGGGTGTTTTTCCCAAGTATTCGGGGTGTTGTAATGAAGTAAGTATTTCATCCTAGGTTCTGGTGTGAGCAGCTGTCTCTTCTCCTCTAACTCTCCTAAATAATTCCAAATTATCTGACTGCAGTTAAATCATCTTTCAAGCTTGCATTGCCCCTTGAAGATGCCTGCCTAGTGTTTCGTGTCCTACAGTAGATGGTAGCATTAGTGTATTGGAGGCACACTGGTACCCAACTCAGGGTATTCTATGATCTGAAAAAAATCATGGCTTTATTCCTTTCCTCTATAAAAGTTCAGAGAATTATTGCAGAGAATATTTCTGGGGTATATAGCAGCCTGGACCTGTCTGAGAAAACAATTAATTTAAATTTGAATAGAAGATAACAAACAAACAAACAAAAAAAAGAAATGGAGTATTTAATAACATCAGAATTGAATGGACAGCAGTTTAAACCAACTTTTCAAAGTCAGCATGACTGCACTCTGTGATGGTGTGTCACAGATTCTGAAAACCACCTCAGAGCAAGATTTGATGAGAATTGATTGTAGCCTTATCACTGTGAGTTTGTTATCAGATAGGAGCTAACTCGTGGCAGGTGTTTGTTTATCTGGGTTAGATAATGCTGCAGAGCCTTTGGCACCTGGCTGCAGAAAGGAGAAGATTCCTCGTGGCCAGAAGTGTCGGGAGGGACAGGGCATGTGGCACAGCTTGTCATAAGAGAAGTTAAAGTTGAATTTTGATGCATTTTGAGGAGGAAAAAAAAATTAATTTATTTGGAGCACTCACACTGGGGAGGTTTGGGGTTTTTTTCTATGATTTCAGCTTAAATAAGTTTACTCCTCGTTTTTACACAGTGTGCATCCAATATAGGAATGGTAGTGTACACCTCTGTAAATGAGTAGGAAATGTACTTGTGGAAGGGATTAATATTTGCACATCAATGCTATGCTGGCAGTGGCAAAGACTCATCAACAGAGCCAGAGAAAGGGAAAGAGTTGAGGAAGAAGAGGATAAGTAAAATTATAATTTTTTTGTGTATTTTTCCAACTCCTGTCTTAAAGGCTTTTGTTCTCGTGTCCTTTTTGTCACTATGATCTAATGAGGAGAGGGACGGGAGATTCTGAAACGTTACCAGCAGGGTGATGGAAGCCAACTTTCAAATCCAGGTTCGGACACTGTAGATTTTTAGATTATAACTGGAATTTGGTGCCCAAACGGCACGACACCAGTGAGGCTCACATGGATGGTGTTATCTCCCAGAGTTTATAAACAACTTTCTTTTGATAGGTAAAACCTGATTTCGGTAAGAGCTGTTCCTTAACTCCTTACAGATCACCACATTGCCTCCGAAGGCAAAATACAGTTTTATTTCAGGGGAAAATGTTATTTTCCCTTAAATAGTAATACATTAAAAGCTGAACCCGTAAAAACCCAAAGATGTATTTAGATTATAAAACTTCCATTACTTTGTGTTTCAAGAGCATAAATGAAGCCGTAGAGAGCTGTACTTTATTCTGCATGAACTGTAATGCTCACAGTTGTTCATTTAATAACCCCAGCCACTAGCCAGAGATGTCTTTAAAAAAAATAAAATCTGAGTATTTTAAAATATCCCAAATGCTCAGTAAATGTAATTAAAGATAAAAAATTGTAAATTAGTTCTCCAAGCAGAGATTTTTTTTTTTTTGGCCTATGTTTATGAAGTATAGAGGACTATAATTTGGTTAAATTGTATTTACAATTGTATAAAAATATAGGGATATTATTTCTGTAAATGTTTATATTTTTATAAAATAATAAAGTAGAGGCTAAGCTGTTTTATGAATAATTGAGGCTAGAAGAATGACTTCCATCAGACTACTCTTTATTTTTCTGAGAAAATATATTTTATAAGATTTAACGGTTCTTGAACCCACATTATTTGTGGAAGTGTTCCCTACTCCTGCCTGCTTGCTCTTTCCATTTCTTTCTCACACACATACAGAAGAAGTACTCCATTAATTAAACTACCACAACACATTTGTCTTCACGTGTCAATCTCCTTTTCCATCTCATTATATTCCAGTGCTGGATGATAGCAGCTACAAATTCCTGACATTTCATTTTGTGTCCTGTCACCACCCATGGAAAGCAGAGGACAGCTTCTCTTGATCAATACCCCCAAAAGAATCAAGCAGAAGCAGATTTGGTTAACCATGTGTTAGCCGTAGGTTTTCTCAGGCAGTTTGTAGAAACAAGGTGTAAAGGAATGTGGGTTTGTTTCCCTCTGAGAGCCATTGGACACAAATCTGGTGTTTGTGGGCCCGTGGAATAAGGTGTTGGGATTCCTACAGAATATCTCTTTGTGCCCCCTAGGAATGCATCAGGAGAGTGTCTGAGGCTGCAGTAACTGAGCAGAGCTCAGAGGCAGCTAAAGAATGGTCACACTGTGCTCCAGGTTCTGTTGGGAGTGAGAGCTGGGGGCTCAGCACTGGGGGCCTTTGCAATGTTCAGCTGATGCAGGAGCTGACAGAACCGAGCCGGAGGAACCAGACTCCCCTGTGCTGAAAACTGCCATAACCTGGGTGGGAAAACAGCATC
Source organism: Machaerirhynchus nigripectus (assembly GCA_013397975.1). NCBI lineage: Eukaryota > Metazoa > Chordata > Aves > Passeriformes > Dicruridae > Machaerirhynchus > Machaerirhynchus nigripectus. The sequence continues at coordinate 210,949 of VZRQ01009506.1, read as the reverse complement.
CGAGGGGGTGGTGGGATTTCAAAGCAGCAGTGGGATGCCCCAAAGGTCTGTCCAGGGGGTGTGGAGCTGAGCACACAGCGACAGGAGAACCCTGCTTTGCTCCCTGGTGTGTTTTCTGGCTTTGTCAGCCACAGTCTTTGTGAGCAGGTCAGGAACTTAGCAGAATGCTTTGGGTGCCGATGGTGCTGCCTCCCTGAGCTCGATAATCTTTTACAAGTCCTTCCAGCTTTGCTGTGGTGCTTTACCATGAAAACAAAATCAAAACCCCAGCTGTCCCTCCTCTCTTTGATAGCACAGCTCCAGCCACCTCCCTGATGAGAGCAGAGGGACATCTCCTGCTTATTTCTCCCTGGTGATTTGCACTTCAGGATGCCCTGACTTGGTGAGCCAGTGCTTTGTTTGTTGAGCAGTGATGAGCGCTGTGGATGCTTTGTTTAGGAAGTTGAATTATTAATTCATCGTACACAGAGTTATATCCCAAACAAAGCCTGGAGCTCAAAGCTCCCTAGTTTCGAGGAGGTTTATAAGCAGGTTCTGCTAATCTGAAAAGATTAGCTGCCTTGTTATTAGAGGTAAATAAATACTTAACTTCAGAATTATTCTTTCTCCTTTCTAATCCAGAAGAAGGTTATAATGCCCTTTCTGACTGATAAGTTTTCTTCTGAGTATCTCCTCTCTTTCTCTCTCCTGCCAGAGTTCCAGAAGCGTTTGCACAATGCTCTCAGGCACCTGGTGGGATCCTTGGGCTGTCCTGTGCAGGGCCAGGAGCTGGACTTTGAGGATCCCGGTGGGTCCCTCCCAATTCAGGCTGTTCCCTGTGTTGTCCATTCACTTCCCATCAAGTTTGCTTTGTGTGCTTTCCGAGGCAGATTAAGAAAGTCAGGCCCCCAGTAAAGTCTGGATTTCCAGCAGGTGCAGCTGGTGGTCTTGGAGACACTTTTGGATCAGCTCAAGCATCAGCAGTAAAAATCTCCCCTCATATCACCCAGAGAGGGAAACATGAAAGTATTTGCAAAGCCTGAATTAGGAAATTCACCTCTTCCTACAGTCAGCAGGGACTGAGAGTTTCACAGAGGCAAAATCTCACCCCCAGTCATCCCAAAGGAGATGATTTCTGTGATAGCAGCAGGATGACCCTTGAATTCATTTTTCTGTTTTTTTCTCAGGCTTTCTATAGCTAATGAATGTTATTCATTAAAGGAAACTTCCTCTCAGTACAGTAATAAAACAAAAACTGTGCTGGCAAACACAGAGATTTGTTTAGTCCCCAGGATCCTGTCTCCATCCATGGTGACCAAGGAGGAGTGAGAACCTGCTGTGCCTGTCTCACACCTCCTGCTTTCATGGTGAGTCAGAGAGCTCCAACCCATGTCCTGTCCTGCAAGGCTGCAAGCCTTGGAACGAGTTTGGATCACATAGGGTATTCATTTCCCTGTTTATCCATCATGGAAATCCATGCTGCCATAGCTGGGTGGCTTAAAAAAATCACAGAAATTACATGAAATCTCACCATACCGAGCTATTTTCCCTGCTGTGTTTGTTGTTTAGTTACTGATGCAAGATTTTGTGTATTTTTAGCTCACTAAATTTGAGTAAGGCTTAAATATACCTAATGGCTGCCTAAATTGGCTATAGGCTATTTGTGTCAATAAGGAACAAAATCATATCACAGAGCAGTGTAAGTAGACTAAGACAGCTCAAATTGTCAATATGATGAAATTACTCAAAGAAAGCAATTAAAACTCCAATCCATGCCTAAATTGCTATTGGTTGGAACTACAGTGAATCCATGTGCACATTTTATGGTGGGACACTACACGATCAGGGTACTGTAGCAGAGTGTCTTGTCAATAGAGAATTATAAAAACAAATATATCATCATGCTGAAATAAAATGCAAATCCCAATAAGCATTCTTCCAAGCTGCTAAAAGGCCAGAATAGATGGGAAAAAAAGCTGACATATTTTGATTTCAGATGAACTAATCTTACAGCCTGCAAGTTTGTATACATTCCCATGCTGAAGACTTAAGATATAAATTTATATACTGTAGATTTTGGCTATGCCCTGCTGTAAATAGAACCATGAAAAAAAAAACCAAAAGAGAATATTTGTGAGAAACTTTTCAAAGATTAAAATTAGCTTAATATTAACTTAGCATTTGAGCTTTAGAGTCTTGCAGAAGGATGCTTATATTGTTTGGTATAACTGCAATACTGATATACCTTTATTCATGTCATGAGGGCACAAAGTAATAGACTAAAATTACCACTTCTTATCTGATTTTTTTTAATGGATTTTGGCACTGAGAGGGCCCATAGGGCAGAACTCTTTGACTGAAGCCCCGATCACCCCTGAATTTATTTATTTGTTTTCCTTGATGAAAGTTTAGTAGCGTTCATGTTTTGTTCACCTCTGTTCAGACACAGAGTGTGAAAGGCTTGAACCTGCAGGAATTTCAAGCAGCATCCAAATAAATGATCTATTAATTATACCTATCACAATAAAGGCTGGATTAATATTTCTTTAAATTGGGGTGTTATAAGACACTGGAAAATCCAGGACATGGGCTATGTGTGGAAGAACATACATTTTTCACCAACTCTTAACCTGTTTGAAAACTGCGTGCATCACTTTGGGCCTTATTACGCCAAGTTAAGAGTGGGGGAGAAAAATTCCAGCCCTGTGAAAATCGAGAGGGTGGTTTAAAACCAGAGACCAAAACAACGTGGAAATTTGTGTACCATGAGCCTCTGGGGAAAGAGCTGCTGCTGATAAATTAGCAAAGCATATTTAGGAAACACAGATGCCTAATATTTTTGTTTGCACAGTAATGTGTTTTCTGAATCATTGCATTAATTTTAGAGCCTTGATTAAGATACTTCTACAGTAATGGAACAGATTATTTGCATTTTATGCCAAATAACTGATTACGCTTCCTTGTAGTTTATGTGTTGTGAGGTAAAAACTCTTTTGATATTTGATAGCAATCTAGATTATTTAGCCTGACTTTGATGGTACCTGTTGATTTTAGGGTGCACGGAGCTGGGAATGTGAGTAGAACTTTAAGCAATATTAAGGAACAGGAGCAGCAAAAAACCCCAACCATGCTGTTCATCCACTGCATCGGGTAATTTGTGCTCTGTTCTTCCTTCACTTCTGCAGAGCACTGGCAGAAAAATACAGAAAATTTCCCCAGTCATGAAAAAAGGAAATTTACTCCGTGAAATAACACCACCAAAAAGTTGGACTTTGCTGGTTATCCTGTTAGCAGAGAAATATAATCCTCCAGAATAGAGATTACTGTGAAAATTCAATATTTTTGAGTGGTTAACGCTTTCAATTAATGGTGTTAACTTGAACTCTAACCTTGGGAATATTGTATTTTAGCTTTCCTTCCAAACATTTGCTCCCCCTCTGTTCTGGTTGTTCCTACACCGTGACCGGTCTATGTCGGGTTGTAAGAGGAGTTTCTGCTCCGAGTCCTTGTGTTTAAAAAAGGAATAATTCTGTACCTCGTAATTTGGTTTTTATGATGTATATGGAATATACTGGCCATGGGGATTTATGTTTTTTGACCTTGTACAAAATCTTGTAGAATCTGAAGCTTTTTGAGGCTTTTTCAGGCAGGAAAGAGCCCAGCTGGTCATTCTGGAAACCAGGATTTCTGTCTCACATAGACTGTGTCTGGATGGCACTGGAGCAGTTCTGCAGGAAAGGGTTAAAATATTCCGACCTGTCTGGCAGGAAAAAGAAGGAAGATATTTGGAATATTCCACTGAGTTTCATTTGGAAAAATGATTGGGTGTACATTTCCTTATTTGTTTGAGATGCAATAGTTTTGCATTTGAGTAGAATTCCAGGAGAAAGCTAATTAACCTTTATAAACATAATTCATTAGGCTTGCAAGGCACAACAAACACTTAAGAAAAACAAGCTACTGGTAGCATGCAAAGGCTGGCACCCTCCTTTTTTTGTGATCTGCAGAAGGGGACCAGCTTTAAAAGGTGTCGGATGGGCTGTGGCAACAGAATGAGTCAAAGCTTTATTTTGATTATATCTGCCCATTTTTCATTATTTCTGTATAGGCTTTTTGAATCTTGATTTTCAGCTCTGAATTTGATTTTCCTCCTGTATGGAAAAGTTGATTTATTTTAGAACAAATTTACTTTCTGTTCACCTGGTTTACACAACAAAATCTGGGCAAATTGGATTTCACTCGTAGCTCAGTCACAGGAACAAAATGATGTGCACCTCTCTTCATGGTGGTCATGAACACATCTCCTGACATCTATTTCCTCTACACCTTTTTCATGGTTTTCTCCTCATTACCTTGATTCCCTCAGTGAAGTCCAGAAAATAATATCAGTAGGTTCTATATTGTGCCATATTCCAGGTTAGAATTGAGCTCGGCAGGGTGTGGGTGACATAAGCAGGAAGGTGGAACCACATTTTGACTTCTGTGAATGAGCCTCATTTCGGAAAACAGTTCCTTCTGTGTCCTTCTGGTCCTGGTTCTTTCATTGATCGTTCTTCTGGCTCATAAAATCATGGAGACAAGGGTCCAGAGGATGCAGATGTTTTATCCATTACATGGGTTTTAAAAGGAGCTAATGCAGACTGAATCATCTGCACGACTGAAATGCCAATTATATATTTCTTTAAATTTCTTTATATTTGGAATAATTTATCTTGGTGTTTAACTTTGCATCTGATGTTGCTGGAATTTTTCTTTGTTTGCACCCCCTAAAATGAATGTAAATGTGTCATCCTGCAGGTTTGCACAGAATGAGTGCATGTTTTCTGAGCATTTAGTGCTATTGGGGCTTTTGTGTGTCAGGTGAGAAGCATTTTTAAAAGCACTGAGAGCAGTAAAAGTGAAGAAAGGCTTTTTCAGCATATTTATTTTACTTATTAATGGAAGTAGCAACTCTCTTCTGTAGCTTTTTGTTTTGGCCTTTAACTTTTCATTAATCTCCTCAGTGAAACAAGCTTGTTCAAAGAATTAGTTCAAAACAGCCTCAAATTGCATTTAAAATTAATATATTTTCACGTTTGATGTTTAATGTACCACTGCTATCAAAACCTTGACCTGTGCCAGGGGCGTTATCAGCCTGGCAGCTGTGTGATAGTGAGGGGGCTTTGGTGGGTGTACAAACAGTTTGGAGAGAGGAACAGGATTACACTGCTGCTCCCCGGAGCCCTCCAGCCCAGTAAATATTTGGATGGCAAACTGAAGATTAAGAGAATTTGCTGCCCTAAACCTCCTGTGAGTCCAGGCCACCATGCTGGCGTTGATAGGAGCTGTCCCAGCCAGAAACAGGAGGAGTTGTCATTGTTTGTCTGCCCAGTGATCTGTCTGGGGCTCGAATGAACGTTAATCCCAGCCTGCCCAAAATGCCTTTTGGCCTGTTACTGGACAGGCAGGACCACGTTTAGGGGTTTACTCTTGCCAGCTGATTTTTATCATACAAGGGACTGCAGTGACTGCTTGGCCTAAGGGGGATTCCCTCAGAAGAGAGGCTTTGCTGAGCCCGATCAGCCAGTTCTGCACTCTCTCCTGTGTCTGACACACACCAAAACTGTTCTGTGTGACTGCATCACTTTGCCTCCCCTCATGAATTTTTTTTTAATGAACTTCACTCCCCTGCTCTCACTCGAGAAATTTTACTTTTTCTTAAGCCAGAAGAAGATATACAGCCATGTGTGGCTCATGCCCAGGATCCTTTCCAGTAGCACTGGGCTGGATTTCAAGGGGCTCCAAGGGGACTGCGGAAGGAGCCAGCAAACCCCTGCAGCTGAGGTTTGTGAGTGTTGTGTCATGTCTGATACCCAAACCAGCATCTGCCCTCCTCTGCAGCAGGGCCAGTGGGGTCCCAAAGGTACCAGGTGGGAGAAAATGTGTGTCTGGCCACCATGCTGTGCCTGAGCTCTACCTTCCCCCTTTTCGTTAATATGACATAAGCAGAAGATCTTCCTCAGGCTCTACTTGATGACCTCTCTGTTTCATCCCTAAAATAGAAGGAAATAATCTCATTTCACAGATTAAAAGTCACAGACAACCAGTGCAGCTGCAGTGGTTCCACGATGGACAAAACAGGACAGTCCCCCTTTATGGCCATAAGTAATTCAGTCTGGATGTAGTCTGTGATGTGTGATGGATTGGAGAGCACTTCTCTCCTATGAATCCTATAATCTGTTTCACATTATGATAACTGTTTAAAAACTATGTTTATTTTAATTTTATACTGATAGAGGTTCAATTTCTTAGAAATTGACTTTATTTCAAGTACAGCCTCTTTAATTTCAGAGGTTATGGGGAGTTCTCAAAGCACTACAAGGCTGCTCTGATGTTGCACATTAGATTTTGAGGGAGGGTGAGTGGGTAGATTGCAAAAAAACCCTGTTATCTTATTTTTTTCTTTTTTTTTCTTTTTTTTTGGTTATTTTTCCATGTCACACTCTTTACTTCTAGATGCCCATGAACAAATAAAAGGAATTAAATCAAAGGCATGAGATGCCAAAATCATTTCAGTAAGAGTTCACTGAAAGCCCGAAGGTGACAAACTTCAGGAAGTGTTAGGGAATATGTGCAAGCAAAAGAAAACTTGTGACTTCAATGAAGAAATCTCAGCAATATGCCCTCGGAGGAATATATAACAGCTTCTCCAAAGATTTATACCATCACATTTTTCCAGCAGGGCCGTGCCCTGCGCATGGAAGAGAATTTCTGCTTGTGCTCTGCCTGTGACCGAAGCATGCGGCGTGCTGGGTTCACAAGCAGCCCTCAAAGCAGATTTTTTCGGTGTGACCCCTGCGTGGTTGTTGTGCTGGCACTGCAGCTGGTTCCAGCTGGCCATGGAGCACGTGGAAATCCTGCCCTGCAGTTCTGCTGGTGTTGGCTTGCATGGAAAGAGAGGGGTTTGGCTCGTGTAGCTGTCAGCTCACCACATGGGCAACTTTCATGCCCCGGTGCACACTGGATGAAGGTTAATATCAAAACTGTGCTGAATAGCGAAGTTTGGGTCTGGTGGGAAACCTTAGGGCTGGTTGGGGTTTGATAAGGCTGATGGGGATGGAATAACGCTGAGAGACTGCCCTGGGGTGGGGGCTGAGGCTCATGGACAGTCCCTGTGAGCAGCAAAGCCAGCCTGTCCCCCTGTGCCACCCGACAGAGGCAATCGCTGAAATCACCCATGAACATTTTGAGAAAAAGAGCTGGAAACGAGAAATTGAGCACTCATTTCCAAGGAGTTTGTCTATTGCTAGGTATTCATGATAAAACGTATCTTACATTTTAAAAGGCTTGTTTGCTAAGCAAGAACATCGGGGCTACTCAGAGGTGATGTGTAACTGCAGGGTTACACTCAGCCCCAAATGCTTTTATCTGCTCCAGCCCCAGCTCTGACTAAATGAAAGCCTTCACTTGCCTACTTTGCCTTCCGTTTGAAAAACAGAATATATCAATAATAATAATAATAATAAAGGCTCTATAACCTCTTATATCTAACCGAGGCTTTCAACAGATCAAACGTATTTCCCAAAATAAAGATAAAACAGAATGTTAGTTTGTGAATCATTCTGTATTTCAACCACTTAATGTACTTCAAACACACATACACAATCAGGACAAGAATGCTGGCTCAGAAATTATAAGCAAATTGCAGCTCTTGGAGACATCCTATAAATTTTTTTCCCCAGCTGCATTTAAATAATAAGAGCTCTTCCTTGTTTTGGACATCCTTGTTTTCATATGTGTTCTGAAACCACTTATGCTAAATAAGGAATTGAATAGACAGATAATTAGCAGATTGCAAAGCAGTGTCTTAACTTTCCTGGTACTCCTTAGCTGCAGAAGAGTCTTTGCAAAGATGTTTTCTGCATAAAACCAGTTCACCAAGTTGGGCATGTGCCATCTAGTGATCCACGCAGGAACTGGAACTTAAAATTAGGTGTATACTCATGATATCCACTGAGTGAGTACTTCTGAAGTAAAATATTTGGGCCACTAATATATTTACAACTTGAAATTTTGAGTTGTGAAATGAAATTTCTGGTGATTTTTCCTTGATGAGCTGTGCAAAGACTTTTCAGTCAAATGTAATTTTTGGTAATTTATGAGCTTTCGCTAATGTAAGGGTCATGGAAAATTCTTAAAAACTCAGTGGTCATTGTCTGTACTTTCATAAAATTTTGCCCATTCCTCTTAAAGTGCTAATTGCACTTTATTAATTGTTCTTTCGAAGGCAGTTCAAATTTTATGACAGTAAAACAAGTAGTTTAGTAGCAATAAAACAAGTAGTTTATGAAAAAAAAAAGTAGGTTTTGACTGATGAAACCTCCTTAAACTCATTGAACTCCAATTATAAATCTGTGTTTCTTCTCTCAGACACCTTTTGAAAGTAGATTTTGGTGGTTTTGGTGTCGGGCAGTGCAGGTCAGTGTGCTCAGTGGTGGCAGAAATGGGCATGACAGGGCCAAGAAGGAAGGTGAGCCTGCTTTGTACCTTTCACTCCCGTGGCTTTTGGATCTCCTGGGTTCTTCTCTGCCGTCCTGCAAAATTACTGCTCTTGTAATTAAGTTTGTTCTCAGCAATCCCTAAGGCCTTTGCAGCAGTAGGAGAAACCTTTTCACTTTGAGTTTCTCTCCACTGCCCGCGACCAGCAACTCCTGCAGCAACTTCTCACAGCGAAAAGATTTGTCTGGGAGGAAACTTGCAGGTGTTGATTGAAGCTGGATCAGTTCATGGCTTTCCTTGGGCATGAGGCTGCACACCTGTAGTACCAGTACCTGTGCTCAGGAAAGATCACTTTAACTTAGCCAATGCAGTACCTTGGCGTTGAGGAGGTTTTTTTTTTTAATTTTTATTTTAAAATGTTTGAACGTATATGCTTGAAATATATACTCAGGTAGGACTATTCAGCTTGGAGACTTTCTAAAGCCTTGTGGTGTAGAAGTAATTTACATGGAGAAGCTGTACAGCCTTTTTCTTCCGTACACTGTGAAATATTTAACTACACAACTGTGAATTCAGTGTGAGAGGTGTGAAAGGAGAGAATCATTACTTACTGCAGGAGGGTTTTATTAGGCAGGCTGCAGTTCTGCTGCTGGACAAAGTGCAGTAGATCCCTATTAACTATTTAACAGCTATCTACAACAGCAGACACTTATAAATTAATAGATAGACTCAAAACACAAAGTGGCTGTAGAGGAAAAGCTCAGAAAAGGGTGTAGACGAACATCCAATTTAGTGGCTACAATTTAATATTGGATATCGCAGTTCTGGGTTTTTATAAGCAGCAGAGAACCACGTTTCTGTGGGAAATGCTGGAGCTGATGCACTTCTAAGGTCCGTTTAGTAGCTCATTTTACTAAATGATGAGTCTCTATTATAAAACTCAGACATAAATTATTCAACTGAAGAATCCATCACTATTCTGCGGGGAAAGATGCTGCTGCAGTGTGAATGGATGGTGTAAGTGGCTGCTGTGTTTGGGGTGACCTGATTGGAAGCACCTGTGCTGCACCTGGCAGTGCTAAGGGAGAGATGACAGCCAGTAATTCCTGCCTGTTATTTAAGGTTAAAAGTAGGGACATTAAATTGTCAATAATTAATTACAGCTTTATTGAGGAGTTAATTATGATAGCCTTTCTGGGTGCGGGAGGCTGCATGAATCTTCCATATTGAGGTTTAGTAATTGAGATGCAGTTTAGCATTCCCGTCCTGACACAAAGCAGAGTGGAAGAAACTGCTTTATAAACAGATATGCTGATACCTTCCTGCATTAGAATAAATATCCTGCTTCGTTCCAGTGACTACTTCCTCGGGGAAAAGGAAAGGAGTACTTTCATCAGGAAAAGTTGAAGTGGAGCAAAATACATTTCTGTCAGCGCTCGCTGGAGTGGTTCTCAGGGAACGAAAAAGATTAAAAGAATATGAATATCTGAAAAAACTGAGGAAATACTGAAATTTGGGCACCTTGTATGGGTGACATCTCCGAAACATAGCTGATCCCTTGGGAGACAAGGACTGCCTGACAGGGAAGTGGACCCAAGGCAATCCATACTCGGAGAATCATTCTTCCACAATCCAAAGGCTCAGTCGCTTCTGCGAGGATGCTGCAGCTTTAGGAAGGTCATGATTAAAAACATTAAAGCAAATTGATGGTCGTACACCTCCAAATTGAAATAGAAAATGGTACAAAGATGCTGCTGGGTTGTGTGCTGGCTTGTCTGGAAAGGTTTAATTTGCATTTTTGTTCCTGAGCCACCAGAACCCACAGAGGTGATGGTGCAGCCTGGCATCACTCACTGCCTACCAGGAGCTGTACAGATTTTCAGTATGGGTTTTTTCCCTAACTTTGTTATCAAGCCGGCAAATCTATGACTTTATCACTCCACCAATCCATCAATCACTACATTACCTGAGTTTCAAATATCACATAAACTAAAATCTTCTGCAGAATTTTGGACAGGGTAAATATTTAAAGGCGAGGAGAGTGAACTTGGAAGTTTCTCCTTTGGGTTAGTTTCACTGATTTTTCATACATTTTGATAAGGCACTTGACTATTTCTGAATTTAGAAGCTGCTCTTAATATTTTGATTTCATGGGAACAATTGTAAGTGGCTTTTAAGTTGTAGAGATTGCTACTTTAGGCTCCCACTCGAGCTCACTTGTGTCCATAGAAGGGCCTCTAAATAACTTTATCATTCTGCCTAGGCTTTTCCTTTCCCCTTTTCAATTCAACTCTCAAGCTAGAATGTTCTTGCTATCACTCTTTCTGACGTAGTGTTTATTTATATAAAACTTTCATTTGAGAGAATGTGCCCTTTTTCAGGACATCAGCAATCATCCTGCCTTAGGAGACTGAATACCTGAGCCCTGAAAAAAGAAGCCATTGGACATACTTCATCAGCTGTTGGAATTTATTCTGCAAAATAGAACAATCCTGGAGAATTTGTTCCTTTCTGAATGACAAAAGGAAGCCAAGATAGACATTTGTTCATTGCAGTAGAATTCCTACAGAAAACCTGGTAAGTTCAGTTTTGAACAGCTCAGTTTCGGAAGGAAAGCTGAAGTTCTGTTTAGCCAGTGTTCCTAAGGGAAAATCTGTGCTCTGAACACACTGAAGCACCTGCACTTGCTTGGAGACTAAAGCTGGTTTAGAGGTGCTAGACTAATTTAGCGGGGAAATGTAGCTAATTTTGTTTGTAGTGAAGCATAAAATTAGATGAGACTAAGTACAAGCAAAGCTTGTTTGTTCCCTAGGTCTTTTTGCCTTGATGCTTCTTCCGACCTCTGAGTAAAAGCACTTGGCTTTAGTAAAACAGATGAGTTTTGGAACCACAGGATTCCAAACAGGGCAAAAATTCCCCTGGGACTGGCGAGGGAAAGCAGCAGCTTTCAGTGCTGACTTAAAAATACACTGATTTTGCTGATCTGCCCCCAAAACAAGGACTTGAGAGAAAGAAGTCACTGGACATTGGTCGTGGGGGAGCATGAGGCAGGTGAGCCAAGAGCTCTGAAATACCTCTGGGGCAGTTTGAGGAACACTCTGAAAAACATTTGCTGGCAGAGAGTTTGGATGTGGAGTTTCAGTGAGCGTGTCACTCGCAGGTGGAGGTCGTGCTGTCTAGACAGGAGGAAAATTCCAGCTGTCTATTCCTCTGCTCCTTATTACTCGAGTTTGGTGTTCTAAGCTGATCATGAGATGCCAGAAAGACAGAGATTTTAGTCTGGTCAGATAGGCACAGGGCTAAATCAGGGAATTAGATCAGCAGATCATAATTGTTGAGATTAAAGTTGAAATTATATTTATGAAGAAGATCATTGGAGACAAGATTTAGAGCAAAGGAGTCAGGGAGCTGAGCCTGGAGCCAGCAGAGCCCCAACGAGTGCAGTCATTCCGAGGGCCCTGAGGGTTCAATTAACCTTGACAGCCTGGAGTCTCTTAAAAGGAGCAGAGCTTACGAATGAAATGCAATGAAAAATTACTACTTTTAAACTATTGGCAGTTTAAAACCTTGTCTCGACAGCAAAACCTCCTCAACAGACACCTCTAAAATGCTGTGCTCTAAATGTGCTGTAAATTTATTCTCGTGGCAGGTTTATTTCTTCATTAAATATTAATGTTAGACGGGGTTTAGCATATGCATGACGTTGCTGTAAATTGAGTTAGAAATTTATCAGGTTAAGTCATGTTTGAGTCTAAAGGTCTCATTCTTGAATGTTCAGTCATGCAGCAAAGAGGAGGGGACCTACAAATAACAGTCCTCAAAGACAAATGTAGTAAATTCGAAGAGGCTGATGTATTTTTCAGTCAAATCATGTAGGTATCTGTTTGGGGATTTTTTTTTTAATACATTTTTTTTTTCCTTCTTCCCAGTTCCCATATGTTTTGCCTGATTGGGTAAAATTTTCTCACCATTTTCTGTAAGAAGAGATGATTTGTAAAAATTCTTACAGCTGTGCAATTTACATTAAGTACACAAAAAAGAGAATCTAAATTTTCAGCACTGTCTCTCTTCTGGTACGTGGTAAGGAAGGAGCTCTTAGCAAGTTGTTCTCAACTGTTCTCTTTTCTCTTAAATGGAGAATTTTCCAGCATCTTGACATATGAACTCTTTGGCTTGCTCTGATATATGCAGAGAATTACCAAATATTGAGCAGATAAATGGTTCTCTGTCACTGGGAAGAGGTTTCCTTGCCGCTGGATCTATTTCTGTGCCATACAGCTGCCATCAGATCGATGGCCCTGAGCTGCTCATATTTAATGGTTGGAGAGAGAAATGGATCGAGTCCTGGGATAGGAGACAGGAGAAATAGTGCAGGGCCAATTCTCAGAGGGAGATCCCAGTAAACCTTTGGAATATATGAGAATCTCCTCTGTGGATATGGATATTTGCCAGTAACAAGTGGCACGACCTCAGGAGCCGCAGCACAATTTATGTTTTTACTTGGGAAGGGGAGGGGGACATTCCCAAATCCATGCATGTGCCACTTGCCCAGCTCTAGCTGACATTCCACTGAATAAACTTTGCACCTGGGAAGTGCCCTAGGGGACGTTTGCAAAGGGAAAGGATTTTGTAACATCTTTGGGAAATCCCATCTGTGTCTCTGATTATATCCTGGAACAGCTTCAGTGGCGATCTTGAGATCCATGTGGATCTTATTAAAGTCCTCTTGCTTGCTGTGGGACACTCTGGGACCTGAAGTGAGTTGTAAAAGATCATTAGCTAAACTCAAACTGATTAATTAACCTTCAGATTTCTAGCTTTGTGTCCTAATGTATCTTTTTAATTAAAAAGGAAAAGAAAGGTTTTTTGAAATCCCATAATTTTTTAAAGAAACCTGATCTTCATAAATGGCAACTTTTTTTTTTTCCCTTTTTCCTGGAATCTGGATAAAAGACAACTAGAGTAGAATAATATGGCATTTCTGTTTATTAATTTTGGTTTACATTTGCTTTAACAGAGCGTCTACCCCCTATTTTCATTAAATATGGGGGTTGTTACTTATCAAATATAAATGGCTGGCATTGCAGGAAGAAAATCTCTGCCGGGGTTAGGTTTTTACCAAGGTGTTTATACCTGCCTAGGATTTAGAAAATCAGTAATGTCAAGGATGAACCAAAGCACAAACAGGAGGAAATGGCTGTCGAGATAAAAGGTTTTGTTTAAAATTATTATTTGTTGACAGCTGTGCACTTTGATTGCCTTAACTAAAGTTGTTAGAAGTTAAAGTTGTTAGAATATAATTATTTGTAGCTAATCTGACCAGTAGCTTGCATTCAACTGCCATGAAAAATATTCCTGTTATCTTCTAATCTCCCTGACTCAACCTCTTCTCCCCTGTTGGATCCCCACAGGCTGTCAGAGCTCTGCACCACGGGAGAAGGAATGCAGGAATTATTATTGTGATGTTCACTGCAGTGATTCCTTCTCTGAAACCTCCAAACTCATTTTCTGATGATTATCTTGATTTGTGGCATTTACAGTTGCATGGAGGCTGAAAAGCTGAATGTGTGTCTTGACTTGTCTGTCTCGGGTTTTTGGTGTCGTGTGAGATGTCTCAGAACATTTATCAGCCAGAGGCTTTCGGGGAAAAGGGACAAATGTTGTAGAGACATTGGGCAATTTGAATGCATTGTTCCTTTTGTGGGTGTGCAGTTGCCCCCACACAATGTGATTCCCACCCAGACACAGCCTTAATCTGCAGGTGGGAGGCGGAGGAGGGAGCAGCAATCACAGCCCCCAGTTGCCAGAGTTCCTGGTGGAAATGGCACAGAGGACACATTTTTCCATGGTTTAATAAAGCTTCTGTGCATGTTCAGTCTAAATTGTTGCATTCGTATTATTTAGCAACGATAAAAATCACCATTTTTTGCTGAACCAGAGTACTTCCACTGGAAAGACTTCTGATTTTTAATTCCAACAGTTTATGAGATAAAGACTGCAAATCTTGTGTTACTCCAGTGAGAGCAGGAGAGTGGTCCCAGCATTCTGCCTCTGACAGTGACCAGGGAGATTATCCAAAGTATCCATGATACCTCCCACAGTACATTCACAGCTTGAACCTATTTGAAATTTGGGAATTCCTAAACCAAATGGGAATATTTTTGTATATATGAACCCCAGGGGTTTTGTGTGATCTCCCCAGGCACTGTTCATCTCCTTGGTAGTTAGATGTCTTAGTTCCTCTGTGAATCAATCATGATAAATAACAGGTTCTGCTTTTGATGTTGGAAGATTTTCAGTCCTCAATTATTGAGCATCTTAATACTTTATCATCTGAAAAATGCTGCATTGCTCTTCCTTTTGTTATATAAAGCTGAGAAAAGCTTATTTGATTCTTGAGAAGATTAGGAGGGCAGACAAAATCACAGATAACAACAATTTTCCCAGACAGAAAGCAGGGAGGAGGCACTTAGATGAGTCCTTTTTTTTTGTAGAATGTTTGAAAAAGAGGCAGCAGGACTATGAAAAGAGTGAAATAATCACTGTTTTCATAACCTCTGTTGTAATTACACTCTGTATGTGGCTTGTGTATGTAAGAGTCCAAGTCCCACCTGCATTTATACCTCGTGTCTGCATGCATCACTCACTCCTCACCGAGTGCCCAGGGAACAATGGATATTGGAGCAACCTAATGGGCCAGAAATGTCACACTGGAAGAAAAGGAAGCAAGAAACTGATTCTTACTAATAAAGAGAAATCTTTCAGGCACTTAACATTTTGATACCCTCCTCACAATGAGCATTTCAATTCTTGTGAAGCAATCATTTTCCAACTCATCTGAATGACAAGTGCTAGCAATGAAAAATAAACATAATAATGATCTAATATGTGCATCTGAGGAGGTCTTGCATGCATTATTTGCTCCTAATGCCTGTTGAGAAGATACATATCATCAGGATATCACGTCAATCATGTTCCTCTGTTTACTCTAAGCTGTTAGCATTAAATTGGCTCCAGACAGGAGGAGGGTGAGTATGACACAAACCAAATCCACAGTCCTGGCTGGGATGAAAGAAAAGACAAGGATTTGTCTATGTGAATTCCTCCAAATAGACCCAACATTTAAAAACCTCTGCTATTTCTCATGAGTGCTTTCCTTACAGCACTGACAGGGAGGGACATTGGGTGTCCTTCTGATGCTGAGGTCATGGCATTTATGATCTGTACATCCTGATTTCAGTGACTTCCTTCTTCTGGTGCCAGCAATGAGAGAGGGAAACTGAGAATGGTCCTACAAAGGAAACTCATATAAATGTATGTCTGTTTTTTCCCATTTAAGTAGGAGCTTGAACACATCACAGAGAATCTGGGCCGGATATTGTGAGTCCATAAACCACTGTTTAATTTGCATCAATAGAACACACCTGATTTTCCTCTGGTTTACATTTATAAGGAATGACTGATAGAAAGACCTAATTTGATATTTGTATTAAATTCCTGGTAGCATAAGGAGGAATGTCCTGATAGGCAGCACGTCTTGAAGGGAGAGGAAATCCAGGGGCTGATACTCTGTTCTGTAGCAGTGATTTGCCATTCATTTACGCTGTGACTGCTTGATTTATCTCTATCTATTGCTGTGTTGCCATCTCATTTTTTCGTGTCTGGCCTATCGAGTGCAGCCTTTCAGCAGAGGTGCTGTTATTGGTACGTACCTGTTGGAAGGGGGCAGGTGACAAATGGAGCTCTGAGCTCAGTTACACTCGCTGTTATTGCGCAGCCAAAGCCATTAAAGGAGGAAGGCACCGGATGAATGTTAGAGAATAGCATTTGCCACACACAATAGCTGTTATTCATCTCTTTCTCTCCTCAGTCTGTTCCTCCTGATGGTGGCACAGTGAGTAAGTGTTTTCCTATTGGGTTTTTGCTCATCATGGTTGTCTCTGCCATCCCTGTGGAGTCAGTTCACTTTCAGAAAGTCCTCTGCACCTCTCAGTGTCTGTCTGAGCAGCGTTGCTTCATTTGAAGACTATACTTAGAACTAGTTCATTGTATGAAACAGTCATGATAGTAATTCGTTCAGGGGAAATTGCTTTTCCAAAGGTGGAGAAGTTAATTAAGTGTGTAACAGGAGGAAGCTAAACCTTACTAATTAGCGAGAAGGGTAACGATTATGGGAGAGAACAGATGACACTTGGCTGAAGATGAACTCAAGAAATTGCTTTAGCCAAAAGCAAGTTAGAAGAGTGAATAGAAGATGAGCTTTAAGAAAGCAAAGACTGTCACTGTGTCCTGACAAATTACACCTCATTTATAGTGTGTCTGCCAGGTATTAATCAATAATTTGTCGGGGTGATCCTTCACTGGGAGGCACAGACCCTGCTTTGTGTTATAGAGAATTTCATCAGATGCTTTAGGTGCTCCCCGGGAGGCTGTGCTGAATAACAGGGTGGCAGCTCTTACAGGCAGCTGTGAGAATGTTTATGGGGGATGTGGAGGGGAAACTGCAGCTCCACTGCTCTGCTCTCCATTTTTGGGCTCTTCTCCTGAGTGCTGTCCATCACTCTCACCCTGTTTATTCACATCAGGCAGGAGGATTGTTTGAAAAGGTGGGCTTTTGTTTGGTCCGGAGTCAATTTTTTTCTTGTGGTGTGTGTTGAGAACCAGTCATCACTCACAGCTCACTTTTAGTAGGGTTGTTCTAGTCAGTATTTTTTGCTTATTGTAGCAGTAATGTAAATACTGGATGGGAAAATGCTTTATTCACTTGCCAGATTACCAATGAAGTGATGTGTTCCACCTACAGCAAAATCAAACCAATCTCCAAGATTTACATGAGTTTCAAGAACAGCTATTTTATAAAAATAATATCAATATGCTTATTTTACTTAAGTATGATAGACATTCTTCAGCATTTTCTTTCTGTCCTTTGCCCAGAGGATTTTCATTACAAAGCTGTGTCTCAAAGTCTGCGTCCATACTGCATTCCAGTGCCTATTTGTATAACCAGATGAGACAATTACCATGTTGACCTACATTGTTATAATGATAAATCCAATTCAGACTGCTCATAAATACTGTTTTATCTTGTCAGTGTGTAGCACCGAGGCTGTGCTGCAAGAAACTTGTGGCCTGATCTTTTCAGCCATGTGACTTAATCCTTCTTTAAGGCCAGTGCTCAAACTCCAGTGCACTGTAGGCAAATACCATCATGTGTTTATGACCTTTTCTGTTTCCTTCTGTAGCCAAGGACAAAGAAGTGCAGTTCACCTTTGGATTCAATACTTTTTGTTTCCTTTGAAGCAATAGGTCTGGCCTTTCATCAGTCTAGTTACTGGTACCTGCATGCTGCCACCAGTTCTTTGGTCTTTTATTTGGAATTAATTGAGTGTCAGTGCTCTGGAGTGAACCAAAATAGAAGGGAGAAAATCTTGTTTTCTTTGCTCAGTGTTTAGATTCTGATGGGAGACAGTAGCACTACAGGATGGAAAAAGCAGATAAAATGTTTCAAACTATTAAATTTCAATTCTTTTTGTTCAGCAGATATTTTAACAAGTGCTCCTTTAAAGCATTGTCTGGTCTCGATTTAGTAAATTCTTGATCTGTTCTAGACAAATAGTTTTTTAAGAGAGTTATTAATAAATGCTGAAGATGGCTCAGCCTTGGGTAGGAGAGAGAACACCCTTAGAGTCCTCAGCATTTCAATTGCCTTGCTGAGGTGAAAAAACTTTTAGGGCAAAGTGTATAATTTAAATCTAAACCAGGTTGTTTTTTTTTTTATTATTAGGAGAATTCCTAATGGAAGGTGTTGTAAAAAAAATTGAAAAAGTAATCAGAGTATATTAATCATTTAAACTTCCTTGGAGTCTGGGGCACTATAACTTTAATTAGTGATGCCAAATCATATAAAAAAGGTTCTCTGTTGGGTAGACATAAAAGATGAGGCAATTTCTGCATTCTGCCAAACATTACGTGTTGTCCACATGATGCTCACTATGCCAAAGCAAGGAACTTAACATGGCATATTTAGTGCCAACAAATATGTTTTTATAACAAATGACAGTTGAAAGAGATTTTTAAGCAGAGAAGGGTATCTAAGTTTTTATCATTCACTGAGTGTTCATGTGAATTTGTGTTTATTCGCATTAGCTTGTGTGGGCTGCTATTTATTTGCATTTCTGTAGTGTCCAAGAGATCTCTTATTATACAGACCACATATATTTGTGCTGGATGGTTTATAAATGATGATTTTATATAGAGGAAAGGATTGAGTGTACATAAATGTGTGTGCATACGCTTATCTGGGACATACCTGCCATTAGAGAGGACTTGTGTGGGTCTCAGACAGGGGGGTAATGGGATCATTTGTGTCACTCCAGTCCTCTACTTTGCTTCAGAAAACTCCTCAGGTTTGGCTGCAGTGTTAACAGTAAGTGTGTTTGATAAAACAGTTTGAGGAGATAAAAAATGCTTTAGAGACAAAATAGTGTTGGTAAAAGTCCACGGGACGCCACCTCTAAAAAGGCTTGTCAGATTTAGTAAAGGAGACCATGGCAAAAGAGGTGCAAATGTAGAAAAGATCCTAGGAAGAGTCACCTGGAAAAATGGACAGAGGTGTCTGTTGTCTGAAGGAAAACTTGAGATTGATTGAGGTTCATCCATGTTCCAGATGGAGGGGAAAGAGAAGCTAAATTCCAGTTTGAAATGAAAGTAGAAAATATATTCCTTCTGATTTGCCCCAAGCCTTTAAAAGCCTTGTCACAAAGGCCTGCTATAGGATAAAACATATATTATACCTTTTCCTCTGTGCGTACATGGAATTAACACTTAGAGAGTTTCACACTATTTTCAAATCCTTTGCAGTCATGTGCATCAAGAAAACAAGATCTAAAACGTTTCTATTGCATGATGCAATAAGGAGCAGCAAACCTGATTATTTTAGAATTTATTTAAGGGGAAAAAAGGCAGAGGTAGGAATGAGATTAACAAAATAGCCTAAATTCATCTGCAGATAATAGGATTGTACCGGGGATAAATTTTTCCCCGTTTGTTTCCCAAGCTTTTTATATCTGAAGCTTGAGGTCAGATCAATAGGGGAAGGCACAAGATGCCCATAAGTGAGTTACAGGAGTTTGCAATGCTAAATGAAATATGTTTAGATTTTTTTTTTTTAATTTTGGGATGGTGTTATAATGTAAAACATCCTCTCAGAGTATTTCATGTCTCTCCTTCCACTCTTCTGCCTTTTCACAAAGCAGTTTGAAACTTGGAGTGCTCAAGTAAGAATTTGTATTTTCTCTCAGGGTGTTATCAGTGGTTCATGTGTGGCCAATTCCTGGGGCAGTGACCTGGAATGGTGAGGGAAAAGGCCACGAACAGTCCTGGCTGCTCTGTCCCATCTCCTGGCTGCTGGAACATCCCCAGAGGAGGCAATGCAGCTTCTTGTGAACTGAAGGGAGTCAATCACAGCTCTGACCGATCCTAAATCGTGCCTGTAAATGTGACACACCACTCTCATTCTGTGCCTTTGTCCCCAGGTCCTCCAGGAGGCAGAGGAGGAAGTATTGAGATGACAGAATATAAAATAAACTCATCTTTCATTTGAACTATTCAAAATTTCTCAATGAGTTTTGATCTTGGTAATATTGACTCTCCTGCATTTTAATTCTGTTCAAACAAGTTCTTCCATCCAGCACTGATGAGGCAGAGGTTCACCCTTTGTTCATTTAAAAAAACCCAACCAAACAAGCTGATAAATGTCTAATAATTTGTTTCATGTTTACAGCACTTGCTTTTTTCTGTGGTTTTATTCATGCAAAACTGACTTTGCAAACATTGCTAAAAGTAGTTCACAACACTCTGTGGACTTGCTTGACCTCAAGGGGTTTTCTGCTTGTAATTTGAAGGTTTCAAAGTCCCCTCCCTCTGAAGTGGAACTGGGCATTTGCTGTTTTGTTTAGGATGGGGGTTACTTCATTACATTAAGTGTTGTCCTCTACAACTATTTTGCAGAAAAAGGACTTTTTTTTTTCTTTCCCCTCTCCTGAAGATATTCAGGAACTTCACTCTGGGTTACATATTTGTCTGACCTGTCAGGGCATAGATCTTCAGCTGTGCTGGAAGAACCTGTGTTAGCAGAAGGGATGGATTTGTTCCCATGTCACCTTTCCTTTCCAACATCCCTGTTGTACCCTGACATCCTCAGAGCGGCCGGAGCTGTGTGGCAGGGCCTCTCAGAGGATTCCTTCCAGCAGCTCCCTGATGAAACACTCCTGCCACCCCCAGAAGTGGGATGGAGGGGTCACCAAGAGCCCAGCCACGGGACAGGTGCTTTTCCTGGAAAACAGAGACAAATATCCTCAAACGGAAGATTTCCTCCGTCATTCACGTGGCTTTTCCATCTGCCTTCTGAGACCTTTAGGAAAGGTAATCACAGCAGCTCTTTCAGCTGTTTTGAAGGCATCTGACCAGTTTTTTACATGAGAATATGACTGAACAAATATTTTGTCTCCCAAACCTCTACCCTTGCCAACCTTCCTGTGAGAAGTAGGCAGCTTTCGGGTTTGAAGTTAATTAATTAGAGTGGGCAAACTTACCCCAGTCCTGGCTTCTGTTCATGAGGCCACAAGGTTCAGAAGTTCAAAGCTGTGTCTTGGTGGAGCTTCTTCTGTTACATAAGCCTGTACATCTCATTAATGGCTGCTATGTTTGCTTACTGAAAAGAAAGCAATGGTAAATAAGATGGAAAATATAAAAAAATATATATAAAATATATAAATATATATAGATAATAAATGGAAAAATGAAAAAAAGAATGACCTTTTCAAGGTGGAGATGTACAACACTTGCTCAGAGCTTTGAAGGTTATAGACACTGCTTTCAGCAAAGCTGTAGGACATAACTGAAGCTTTCTTCACTGCATCACACAGGTTCTCTATGCTGGCCAGGTAAATCCCTCTCTACCTGCGGCCTTTGAGACATGTTGTAACTGCAAAACTCAGAATTGGAACACAAAAGGTATGTCCTATAATTGTAGCTGCTTTCATGTTGTTTTTTCAAAATATTATTTGTCAGCGGTGAACTTGACAGCCCGTCATTTTTATTTGAAAAAGTATTTTCACATTTAAATAATCAGTACAGTCACTGATGCTGTAATGACTTAAAAGCAGCCATATTTCCTCAGGAATTCTGCCTAGAAATAAAGCACTGATGGTTTGGATGCAGAGAAACAGATTAAATAAAATGTCTGGGTTCTTTGGTTGCTGGTATTTTTCTCCTCGGGGAGAAATCTGGAGTCCTTTGGCAACTGGCCAATGAAAAGTCATGCTACAGAATGATAGTCAAAAAATCCAGTGCAGGGAAAGGTATTTGAAGACACTTTTGCCACTTGGTATCTGGAGATCAGAACCTTTTCTTGAGAAAATGCAGTAATATAATTTCTGTGAAATGATTCAGTGAGGTTTGGTGCTGTCCTCTGGGCCGTGACCACGAAGGACAGTGAAAAAGATGTCACTGCACACTGTTCTTTGGTGACCAGGATCTGCAAACCCCCTGAGAATCCTCACTCTGCCTGCAGGGGTTGACATTTCCTACTGGCAGTTTCCAAAAAGGCATCTCACAAGAACTGCACAAGGACTCACTGCACAGGAGAGTTAAAATTCCCAGACCATTTTGCTGCTTCCTGCTCTGCCCTGCAGCCTGAAGGCAAAGAAACTCCCTTAATAGAAGGAGTCCTGGCTCCTCCCTTCAGACTTTGCTTTAACTGGAGCGTGCAGATTGCAGAAATATACCACACAGCTCGCTAGGTGAGGAGATGGATATTATATCTTATTGCACACTTCATGCTTTCAAATATACTTCCAAAATGCTTGAGTGGTTTGGAAGAATTTCACCTCCTGTACCTAATCCTCGGACTCTGAGCACATTTGATTCTTTCCTCTCTGTTAAAATCCATCGTGATGCTCCCGTTGTCTTCTTGCAGCTCAGACTGAGGTCCTGGTTGAGTTGCTGTGGTGCTGTGTCTGAAAGGGCATAAAAAAACCAGGCAAAGAACAACTTTGCAGCTTACTTTGATGATACTGTGTCATGTTTAATCAGGGAGGATTGAACCAGTCACCTTGAGATTCTGAGAGCATTGTTCAATACCATTTAAAACATTGATTTTCTGTAACTATGAATCCTCTCAAGTAGTCATTAGACAGGAAGCAAGTTACCTGGGGGGGTTTTAATACAGAAAATGTTAGGAAGAGAGAAATCTAGCCTGGAGGAGGCAAGCTGGAAACCGAGGAGCAGTTTGTCAGAGCTGAAGCAAAGGTATCTCCCAGGACTGGCAGGGGTGATGGTATTCAATTGATTCTCAGAAAGAGCTGGAACAACTTTCTGACCTCACCTCACCTGACAGCAATACTTTTTAGATGACTAAAAATGGACAGAGTGGTTAAAGAAAATAAAAAATCTTGGTAGATATGAAGAGCTAAACCATGGATCTCTTTTTGAGAGCCAGCATTAGTCGTGGGTGTTTACTGCCAACAGATGTTTCAGTGCTAAGGCAACTACTTGAAAACATTGCCCAAGACTATGTGAACCTTTACTTCAACAAAAAGTTATTTTCCATAATCTCTCTTGGTGCCTGAAACTGCTGAGCTGAAAAAGAATGGTTGTTACAGGTGTTTACTGTCATCACCTATCCCGTGGGTTAGAATGATACAGAGCGCAGGCAACAGAGTTGTTAGGTGGTTTTGTAATTAAAACAGAGACCCAGAAAAGCATCCATTTATGCAAAAATATCAGCAGTAAGGAACAAAAATACGTCTATTTCTCTATTCTAATGTAACTTGTATCAGCTGTCTGCTCCTGACAAGCACTATTTGCCTAAATTACAGCAGTACCAGAACTTGCTAATTACTAGCAGTACTGTCCTGCTAATCGGAGAAAAGCCCCTAAGTGGAATGGTCTGCTGCTAGAATGTTATGGGGATGTCCATGTACATATAGCTAAGGTACTGGGATTTCATCCTGATCTCACCCCTGGGGTGTGAGCGTGGTCTGAACTGGGTGTTCTGAAGTACAGAGTCGCTGACAGAAACCACCTCAGGCTGGCAGGTTGTGCTGTGCCATGGGAAAAGTGATGGAAGTCACTCAAATACTCCAGTGCTGCACAATGAAAGGGGGCTTTGAAGGCTGTGCTTGGATGTGCTTCCACTTTGCCTTTCCCACCAAAAACAACTCGGTCTGAAACTCATTTTGCCGCTGTTTTAGAGATCAAAACCAGCGAACAGTTTGAGAAGCAGCAGTTTGGCTTCCTCTTGCCCTGCCTGGCTGTGGGAATAACAATGCCACATGGACATTTCTGTGGGACTGGACTGGACTGGAAGAACAGCGCTGGTGAATAACTTCCCACAGCCATGGAACCCTAGGATACTTTGGGTTGGAAGGGGCATTAAAATCTGCCTTGTTCCAATCCCTGCCAGGGCCAAGGACAGCTCCCACCAGCCCAGGCTGCTCAGAGCTCCTTCCGACCTGGCCTTGATCTTGTGGGTATTTTGTGGGGGTCTCAGCAGGGATTTCCTAAGCAGAATTAGCATAAACTGTGTGCTGATGGATTTGAACATTTCTGTCTCTGCAGTCAATGCTGAAATATTTCATATTGCTGCATTAGTGAAATGTAGCAAATGGAACCAGTTTAGCAGTGTTTCCTATATACATTTGTAACATTTCATTTTTAAAATTGCAGCATTTATTTTCTGTCCTGCTTACTCCTCTGTAAAACCTACAGACCTTAGTAAAGATTATGCATCATAATTGATTTCTGGATTGTTGCAAATGGCATAAATTAACCTCAAGCAATTAATTTGTTAAACTTTCCAAATAATTATTTCCCTTATCCAACATGGTTCTGGTGGTTTTGCATTTGTCTTTGAGAAGTTGTTTTTCTGCAGCATCCTTTGCTTTAGTGTGGCAGAACGTATTTGAGGGGGGAAAAAAAAGGATTAAAAATTAATTTTAATTACTTTAGTTAATGTAGACCACTTTGGCAATACAAACAGGTCTTTGAGGTATACTGACATAAGACAGTGGACAAGCAAGTGTGGATATTGTCTGATTGCCTCTCTCTGATGAAGAAGCTTGAAAAGGAACTTTATAAAAACTACTGGTGATGCAGCGCCCTTGCTTGTTGTGTGCAGTGATTCCTCTGGCACCAGTGGGAGAGGACGTTTATTTCAACATCACTTCATCTGACAACGACCCTCCCTGTGTACCTGCTTGAGAACGTGCTGGAAACTCTCTGCAAGTAACTACGACTGACCTCAGCAGGGACTAATTGCTCCGTTAGGAAAAAAATTCAAGGGAGTACAAAAAAATAAGGGTAAAAGAGTGTTGCAATTAAAATTGACAGCTTTTAAAAAAAAATTCTGTTGCAGTCTGATGGGAACTTTGGCAGTGGAAAAAAGGGGTGAGTTGAAGAAGGGAAATAGTCTATTTAGAAAATATTAGAATGAAAGGCACTGCGTGTTCCTTCCATCAAAACGAGCAGCCCGGTGACAGTTGCGTGATTTCATATAAACATTTCAGTTTTGTCATAGCCTTAGCTTAAACAGACATATTACAAGAAAATTGTACTCCACTGTAAGATGTCAATCTGATTTATTTTCCCCCTTGTCACAGTAGGCCTTTGGTTTTTATTTACTTTGGACAGGGATCAAATTTTTTTTTCCCCCTTGTCTTTTTTCCCTGCTTTGATAGAGCTCACCTTGGTTGCTGTTCTAGAGGTTGCTTTGCTGGAATATCAACTCAATAGCTCATTTTGAGTAGCTGGGAATGAAGGGGCAGTCATTTTTCACCTGTAAATGTATCTTAGAGAGCACATGATTAATTCATCATTAACTTTGATCAGCTGCTCTCAGAGGCACGGATATGCAGAAACCCAGAGGAGGCTCCACAAATCTCTCCATGAAGCACAAGTTTATTTGTCTTTTCTTCTGGGATGCTTTTGAGGCAACCATAAAGCACGTCTTCTTATTTTGAATAATGTTCATGGTAGGTGATGAAATCCCTGTGTCTGGCATCTGGCTGTGTGCTTACTTCCTTGTGGTTTGCCCCCCTGTATCCAGGAATAATAGCAACACATATTTCCTCCTCTACCAAATAAACCTTAATCTAATCTACAAAAAAAAGTGTTTACCATGTATGATTCAAAAGTTGTTTGTATATTAACAAAAATCAGAAATCCATCAATTGCTAATACTTTGAAATATTTATTATGAAGTGAAATACTTATTTGAAATTAGATATATGCAGACAGGGTGATTTTTCCATTTCTCCTGTGTTATTCCTGGTTATTTTTTCAAATGACCCACTATTGTTGTGTACAGTGAATACCTGTGGCTGTTCAATTCATACACTGCTTTTGTGCCTTGACACTTCATTGTGTAATTCAGGTCTCATCATCAGGGTAGGCTGTGGTGAATCCGGGTGTCCAGACTGCATTTCTCGGATGGAAAAGGTGGGTGTGGGGAGAATGTGTGGATGAGGTAACATTTCAACCCTTCTTTCCCAACATATGTCTACTTTTTGTTTGTTTTTTCATAAAACTGGCCAAATGTTTCTTAATCATATTAAATAATTCTTGTGGTTCAGGGTTTCTATAGAAAAAAAAAGCTCATTTTCACTGTAAACCTATTTATCTTAAGGAGAAGTGGCAAAATCTGTCCCAGATAGGAATTGAGGCTGGTACTCCTTGAAGATGCAAATAGTTTTATCCCAAAATACTAATTAGATATACAATTATTTATTATATTAAGGTAATATATGCACATGGGCCTCTGTTCTGTTGAAAGACAGAAATTTCAGCCATACCACGAGCATGTTGATTTGTCATCAGCTGTTCAACTGTTTCGAGTATAAAGTTAATTAATAAACTTAAAGGCAATTAATTCTACCTAAGACTGTTTTTAAAAAATGTGTATTTAGCACTCAGCTGTAGCTCTGGCAGACGCTATAGGAGAGTCACAGAGCTATTCAACTACTCAATAATTTTATCTGCCAATTGTTCCATTATTTTTCATTATTATTTGAATCTGTTGAAACAACACCTGTGAGTTGTCGTGCTATGTCTGCCATAGTGTGAGTCACTGGAAAAGCAAAGAGAATCAGTTTGGTTCTGCCTCATTTCCTGCAGGGTTTGTAAGCCCACTTCTGAGCAGGTTCTAAAATGTTGTGTGACATTAACTGGTTCACAGCTTCCAAGCACAGCTAAAGGCAGAGCTGAACAATCCATGGGTACCAAACGATGGACATCGACACCCAGGCTTAGAATACCCAAATGTGAGGGTGCACCCTTCAGTTCACCCACAAATACGGACAGGGCTGGGGGAAAAGCAGTCCCAGGACTCTGACCTGGAAGGGGAGGCCTTGGCACAGGGTGCCCAGAGAAGCTGTGGCTGCCCCTGGATCCCTGGAAGTGTCCAAGGCCAGGTTGGAGAGGGTTTGGAGCAGCCTGGGACAGTGGAAGGTGTCCCTGCCCATGGCAGGGGGTGGCACTGGATGGGCTTTAAGGTCCCTTCCAAACCAAACCAGTCTGGGATTCTCTGGCTTTGCTGGTGATGCCAAAGGACCATAAACCAGTCCCTTCCTTTGCTGCCACGTGTTCGGCCGCCTCTGGAGCCAGGTGTGCGTCAGGAGCAGCCCTCGGTGCAGCGGTGCCCGGCGCTGGCAGCGCGCCCTGCTGCGGCGGAGCTGGCACCGCTCAAACCGCGCTCAGGCCAGCGTGGCTCCCTCGGGCGCTGCTCGCTCCGTCCCCTCGGGGCACAGAGCCCGGCAGCGGGAGCACAGCGCTGGCTCTGCCCGTCCGCCCCAACGGCACCGGTACTTTGGTCACAAGCCACACCCCATTACACAGCTCTGCCAGGACTTTTTAGAGTAGAACTTGCCTGGGGCACAAAGTCTCCCAAAGCTATTTCTGGGCTGCTGCAGTTTACACAGCGTCTTTTGTTCGAGGCTGCGCCTAAAACCACAGTGCAGCCCTTGCTTCCAAACAAGCCAACGCCTCCTTTCTTTTTTTAACATCTCCACTTTCAGCTCTGACATTAGTACATTTTGTGGCTTCTCGGAATTAATATTTAAGTTTTAATGTTGTTAATAGCTCAGCCTTTAATTTACCTGTGTTGCTAGAAGCAATTAATAATACCTTACTGATTCCCCATGAATAGCATAAAATATTGATGTAAGAGCAGAAGGACTATTTATACTCCTGGAATTATATCCCCTCATTTCACTTGTCTATAACAGACAACTTTAATAAGACTGTAGGAGGAGAGTTATGTTGGCTTCTCATATACTCTCAGCCATCTCTACTAAAGTATTTGGTTTTATTCTGGAGTGTTTTATCTTTAGCTATTTGATATGTGTTAGTCAAAGGAGATACATTGGGTTTACGAAGAGCAAATGGGTAATATTTTTTTGCCCATGTTCTACAGCAGGTGACACCAGGTGATCGTCCTTAACATCCCCGGGCAGACAGTGAAGCAGGACAAGTGCCTGACTTTCAGTTCAGGGGCCAAGCTAAAAAGGCTGCAGGAGAAATGGTTCTAGGTGTTTTTTGAACAGAATTTTGGGCGTGGAATTTGTCAAACACTGTGAATCTGGAGATTAAATACGACTTCTTCTCCATAGGATAAGGCCCATTTCTGTCAGAGCTTTGCAGGTAAAGACTAATTGCGAATGAGGAGAGGTGGGGTACCCATTCTGCCAGCACTGCTGCTGAATAATAAATGCCCATTTGACAAGCAGTGCTCACACATCATCCTGCAGAACAGAATGTGACCGTGGTATGAATATCACTCGGGAAGGGAGAAGACAGATCACCCCATCACGCTGAATAAGTTATCAGAGAGGGCAAGGGGAAAGGATTACATCCCAAAGGTTTGTCCCTATTGTCCCGTGCCAATGAGAAAAATTGTTTGTGTGATTCTGAGTTTGAAAAGCCCTGAGAGCCTGTACTTCTGTTCCACAAGTATTTGTCACTAATTCTGTTTTCTTCAAATCTCCTTGGCGAATATATTTGCTATTAATACCTTTCCATATGTATATGTACATTTATTTCCCCCATCCCTGCCTAAATTACAACTGGAGTCAAAACCCAATGTTATCCTGTGCTAAGATTATTTTAGAGATGAATCTGGAGCTCAGCTAAAACTGGGAAGCTGAGAAGACAGATTTAAGTCATAAAGTGGAAACAAGGCCTTGTTATTAAACCTCTCGTTGCAATGTCTGTTTGCTAAAACACTGAGGCATAATTACATCTCACAAACATCAGTGAACAGGTGACAGCTGTTCAAACCCTTTGTTATGGCCCTCAAAATATTGCTACACTGTGAAATTAATTCAAATTAAATATCCCAAGGAATAAGAAATAGGACTAAGGAACAGTCCTAATTCACATTCTTTCATGCCAGTCTTGCGTAAGAACTCTGAAAAGCCAACAGTACATTTTGAAGTATATTTCAAATTTTCACAATCTCAGTGGCAGGTCTGTGAGAAAGGGCAGTCAGCGAGGGTGGAACCAACCTGAGGCTTGTGCTTCCCCCTTCTGCACCTTCTCTCGGAAACAATTTTGCGTGTGAAATTGGAAAGTGAATTATTCTCCATGTCCCTCAGCCCTCTGTGTGGGAATGGGGTTAAGAGAGTTTTTGTGTCTCACAGAGAAGTTAAATTATAAATGACTTTATAAGGTGCTCAGATTCTCCAGTAAATGTGTGTGAAGTGTGAAATACACCCAGGCAGGGAGAGTTAATGTTATTTTAATAATATCAAATCAGGAACCTTCCCTATCAAAGCAGGCTGAAGCTGCATATGATAATGGTACTGATGTGTCCTCGATTGCTGCTGGTGTAATTATCTGGTGCNTATATATATATATATAAAGTATTGTGACATTTGAAGCAATAGAGAAAGGTTTCTCAATAAAGCCTTTCTAAGGAGCTCCAGGGATCCAGGAATTACATGTTATCTTATTGAATGGTGCAGGTCTTACATACATTGTTCAAAATAGAATTTCCTTCCTCTACCTCCCCCAGGAGCAGATGGTTTCAGTGTTTTCTTTCGTTGTTTTCTTGTGGATTTAGGATTATTTCACTCAGTTGCCAAGACTTGTGTGAAGATTGGAACTTGACCTTTTCTTTTAATCAGTCTTTTTTGTTGTTTAAAAGGCAAGAATGTACTGAACTAAATGTGACCTTGGAAAAATACTCATTTTTTTAACAGAGAATTCTGGAGTTTATTCTCCTATGATTTGTACAAACCAAAAATTGCGTGCTAGAGTGCCCAGCTCCCAGCATCCATGGGCTGCAATCAGGAAGCCAAGCAGAAGTGGGAGGAGGGCACGCAGAGCAAACTGCGAAGGTGTAAATGGCAGAGAGGAGCGCAATTCCCTTGGCCATGATTTCCATCTCTCACCCAATAGCTTTCATTTCTCAGTGCCATGTTCCGTGGGGTGAACAGGACAAAGCCCTCGGAACAGCAGAGCTCCAGTGGGAGGGCAGGGTGGCACAGCCCAGGGGTGTGGGGGCTCTATCCCTTGCAGACAAAGCTTTCTTGTTTGCTGTCAGTGTGGCAAATGTGTTCCCTCTGCAGCGGTGCTTCAGCAGTGTCTGGGGAGGGTGGGGGGCTGGGGATGGTCCCTCCTGAGGGCGCCTTGGGTGGGTTTGAAATCTGAAGAGCAGTAGCTGGGATCCCCTTGTCCTTTCAAAGTCACCAGAAGATAACTCAGTGCGACGACATTTGGAAACCACCACAAACATTTGTGGGAAAAACAAGGCCTGATGTTAGAAAAATTGCTGCCCTCTGACATCCGTCTGGTCTTTTCCTTCTGACACACACGGCAGCCTTGTACAACCTCTCTAAAATTCCCTATAAAATATTATACACCATACTTGACTCAAGTATCGGGGGACACTCGGTGGTTCCAAAGCCCAGTAAATTAATTCACCTTGTCATCCCTTTTGGGCAGAAATGCAAGAAGTGATATTTAAGCAGATTTGAAAATAGCAGCAGTATTTTTCTTCCTATTATTGCCTTACACTGTGTGTCAGATGTGATAAAGAGAGGAACATGTTGTCTGTTGGGGAGTGTGGCAATATCTTTGAACAAATCCAGATAACTTCCGAGCTGACAAATAAGATAGACAAGTGTCAAACCCTAATACACATTAGACCAGCAGGCAAATGTCATCTTCTGCTCATTTCCACATCACGGGTTTTGCTCTGTGCTTAGTTATTAGGAAAAAACAGGTATATTTTGGGGTTTTTGACAGAAAAGTTTAGAACAGATGGATGGATTAAATCTGTCGAGTGAAACACTCCCATTTTAATTTGCTGCATTCAGACTCAGAGAAGGGCAAGGTGAATTTATTTTGATTTTTCTATGAAGAAGAAAATTAAAGGCTAAGACAAAGGTTATTTAATTAGCTGCATAATTCTTAGCAGTAAAACAAATGCTAAACAGGAGAGCACCAAAAAGGTGCTAAGTCTTGAGAATAATCCAAATGAAAAATGCATATTTTTTTAAGGTCTGAAAATATATAGAAACATCTATTGAAAATAACGTGGTTACTTTACAGCCTAGTTAGAAAGGCACCATAATATTTATAAAACAAATAAAAATGCTTATAAAAGTAGTGTATTTATAGTCACAAAGCAGTGTAGATTTCAACCCAGGAATATTCTTAATTTTGTTTAGTCTCTGATCTTTCCAGATCAGCCATAGACTCTGTCAGGTCACTTTTCCCCAAACCTCTATGATGGTTCCCAATTTTCAGCTGGCTTCCATTAATATTTGTGTATATCCAAAGCAA
Organism: Machaerirhynchus nigripectus; assembly: GCA_013397975.1. Classification (NCBI taxonomy): domain Eukaryota; kingdom Metazoa; phylum Chordata; class Aves; order Passeriformes; family Dicruridae; genus Machaerirhynchus; species Machaerirhynchus nigripectus. The sequence continues at coordinate 179,647 of VZRQ01009506.1, read as the reverse complement.
AAAAATGATTAGTTCTTGAAACCCAGAGAATAGCTTTGTAACGAAATTCTGGAGATCTCTTTTAGGTTTACGAGACAGCTTTGTAATGAAACATGCAAATCACAGAAATGTATTCTGCATTTTATGCGGAAAATATTTCTCTTTTCCTGGAAAAATGGACTAAGCTTTCAGTCAAAAATATGAGTGTTTTCAATCAAATTCCATTTCCCCTGGGAACGGTGATGGATTTTCACACTGATGTGATCACCACTGCACGCTGAGGTTCCGAGCAGATGTTTTCCTGAGTTTGTGTATTTTGCAGCAGTCCGTTGTTTTCCGTGATTGCCTAAAGCAATTTGTTAAAATCACTCCGCAACAGGACGGTAACACTTTGTTGACCTCTTTGCCAATAAGGTATGCTTTGCATTTGCAGCATTGCACCCACGAAGCTTTTAAAAGACTTTGGCTTCGTTTTGATTGTGAAATGGCTTTTTTTCATTAGTACCCACTTATGTAACCTGTGTCATGTAAAATGGATTTCACAAGCAAAATGAAATAAAGAGAGCGGCTCAGAGTTTTATTAGTTCATATACAGCTTGAACAGCACTTCCTTGATAAATCCTCAGCTGCAGATTGAATGTTTGTTTCTTTATGGATTACTATTTCGTTTAGAAAGCCATATAATTTAAATTAAATTTCGGGACCCAGTCATCTGTATTCACCAAGAAGAAGGTCTGCAAGCCAGGCTAAGAGTACCAGGCCAGAGTATTTTGTGCTAGGACTGACAAAGAAACCACTTCACAGAGCCCCTCTCGCAAAGCACATCCAGAGTGTGCTCAGAGATTTCCCCAAGGTTATCCCTGTTTGCAGGCTTCAGAGAACAATGCAGCTTTGAAAAAATACACCTATGATTACTCTTAGAGCGAAATTAAAGATAGTGGATCGGGAGGAGAAGAATTAGGCGTGCTGTAGGTTGTAACAGACCCCCTCATTTCCCTTGAGCCGTTAGGAGGGTGCAGAGAAGCATTTGGTTAAATTAAAGCCTAATAAAAGTCGTAAAATACTGAACTTTTCAAGACTTATTGGAAACATTTCATTGAGGAGAACACCATAGCTGCATATGTAAAATAGATCTCAGAAAGCAAATTAGGGGATTACTTGTGAAACAAAAGCCTGTGTGAAGCTCTCTTATCCATTTTTTCCTATTGATCTGAATTTATTTTCCATCGTGTCCTGCAGTCTTCTCTAGTCTCCCCTTGCCACTCCTCGTGCTGTCACTGTGCTCCTTATGGATGCACCTGCACCCTGGACAAGATCTGGAAATGCCCTTGGATTTCAGGAACAGCTGTACTGAGCTGAAGGGCAGAAAGACAAACTGGACCACTTTGGGATGACCTTGAGCGCGGCACCCCTCGTGGACAAGGCTTGCCAGAAAATTCTCACAAAGGCTGTCCCTAATCTGAAGTGGGTGAACAGGAGAATTTGAAGGCATTAAGGAATTCCTGCTGCCGTGAGCATGCCTGGATTAAGGATAGCTGCAGGCTGCTCTGTGCTCTTACCCACCCAAAGGGGTTGCTGCACGACTCAGTGAGCAGTAACTGCGGGGGGAACAACCAGCCAGAGATTGGTTTGGGCTGACCAGGGTTAAGGGGAAAAATGTGTGAGGAAAATAACTGGAGCTGTTTTTCTTGTGGGAATGTGTCTGCTTGAAGGAGCTCTGGCCAGCAGCACATTTGTGATCAGAGTGGGACATGGATGGAGTCCCTGTGGCCCCAGAGGAGGAAGCCAAAGCTCCAGACTGTGGCCACATCAGAGCAGCAGGGTCAGGCTTTAACAGGTCACCGAGGTGTCCCCAAAGAGCCACTTCAGCTTTGAACTGCGTGAGAGAGACCAGCTCTGTGAGTGAAGGCAAAGTCTGGAGGACGAGACAACTTGTAGTGCTCAGTTCAAACAGGCAGGGCAGGGATTTCAGTGCACACACTGCAGGTGAGTACTCTCACTGCTGAGCCCTGGGGCTGCCTCTGACCAGCTGCCCCTCCCCTCTTTCTGCAAATCCAATCTCAGGTTCATCCTGAGTAGCCACATCTAAACACTTCCTTTTTGGTCTTGTGATGGAATTTCTGTTTTGCAGCCCGAATACTTTCAGTTAATAGGATTATCTGAATTTGGAAGCAAAGGTGATACTTTGAACCCATCTCTGATACAGTTCCACCGATACCAGAGGACTAACATTTGATGGGAGCTGGAGCAATGTTTAAATTTTCACTCCAAGAAGAAAACTATATCAGCTTCTCTCTGGGACTTTCATTGCTTGTTTTTTGCACCAGAGGGGATAAGCACATTGCTCACCCCTACAGAGAAACACCCAGTTTGAAATGAGACTGGAGTGTGCTCACAAGGATGTGCAGTAACTGTTAATGGACCTCAAAACCACATCACGATTAATTGGAATAAATTGACTCCCGCATGTATTATTGGGGCATTTCAACGCCTGTTGCATCATGGCACCGATATCTCCTGAACTGACTAAATTCCTGCCAGCTGCAGTGGAAGAGCAGTTTGAAGTACTGGGAAGGATGTAGACAGCTACAATGATGATATTGTTACATAAGGATATGGTGATGAGAACGCAAACCACCCTCCAAAATTTGAAATATGAAGTTTTACCTGGAAAAGGTCAATATCCTTTGTGACCCACTGCAGTTCACTGCAATACTTGTAAGACTGTATAATGGGATATGTTCCAAGTGCAATGGGTAAATAGAAATTTTGTGTGTTTGTTAAGGGTGTGGTGAACCCAGTTGTGCCTGGGCTTTTAGATTTAAATGTCAGTAGGAAGAAAAACATTCTTTGATGTCAGACCATCAGCAGCAGATGGGTTCATGCAGAGCACCTCTAGTATTAAATACTTCTCCTTTTCTGCTGTGTTATGATGGGATTTTCCTTCTGCTACACCATGAGGAAGAATTTTTGAAGCACCTTGAAATGTTCCCCAGTCTGAATAGAAAATTGCTGCTCAGTGTATCTGACACTGGTGGATATGAGAGGAGATAAAAGGTTTCAGAGGAATGACAGCAGTTTGCCTGGCCTGGGCGCTGGAGACACAGCAAAAAAGTGCAAATTCAAATACATTTCCTGCTTATTTCATTGGTCACTTCTGCTTATTTTGTTGGTCACTTCTGTAATATGGAGCAGACAGAGGGAAGGTTGGAAGCATCAGCTGGTAAGTGACAGCTCTTTCACCACGTTGTGCAGTAAACCAAGCAGGCACTGGTCCTTGGGACTGGTTTGCAATCGATCTCCTCTCTGACTGAAAGCTATTTTGTTTCAATGTTTTCCATTACTGACTTCTCCGTTTTATTTTTCACAGAACTTCTAGA
>VZRQ01009506.1:0-176225 GCA_013397975.1 Machaerirhynchus nigripectus | reverse complement strand
TTTTTTTTTTTTTAAGTGAGGAATAAAGTTCTTAAGGCACCTCAAAAACCTTACTGGCAGGGAAACAGATGAACACCAGCTTTTTGGTTTAGGAGTCTGTGAGAATGTGTTTCAATTCCTTCCTTTCCATTAGAGGTTGGATCTCGTGGAGCGCTCTCAGACAGATGGACCAGGGAAGGATATTCTGCCGTTGTGTTGGATTCCTCCCAGGACACTCTGCCTGTTTTGAAGAATTTCAATGTATTTGTGAGAACACCATGGGAAAGAGCAATGAGGCTTTTACCTTGTTACCTCAGAGAAAGTTTCAAGGGAAAACTCAGCCAATTGGTTAGCAGAAAAATAAGTAAAACTGGGGTGACTGGTAGAGTCTACCTGTAAATTTTAGATTTCAGTGTTCCCCAGATAGAATATGTTTCTTACCTTTGTCTGTAAAAAGTAAAAGGTCCTTTTTTAGGCAATAACAGTGTAATCTTCATGCTCACCTAGTGACCTCAGCCCATCTGAGAAACTGAAGTGGGTCTTCCCTTAGGAGGAAAAGTGGGAGCGCATATCATTATCGTATTTTTGCCCTGAACTTCTAAATCCTTGGATTATTTCCATTTGTAACATTTAGCCCTCTTCCTATTCTTATAATTGGAAAAATAATTTAAAGAATATATAGAGGTTTATGATTTTAACCTCATTCTTGGCACAGCAGATCTTAAACTTCTGTTGTGAGAATTCATTCCCCAAGAACCATTTTGGTAAGGTCACTTCCCTCTCTGTATCCTGGGATGGCAGCTGTAATGTTTTGGTCGCATTTTACTGCATCTACAAGTTATATTGCTGTTTAATTACAAAAAAAGGATGAACTAATTTGAGTTTTCATCTCCAGGGGTGATACTAAAATCTTGCAAGCCTTCTAGTGAAATTCTGGTGAAGTAGGTTGGGAACCTTTTTAAAAACATCTATTCTTGTGCAAACCCACGGCTCTTTAGATCCTATCTGCAGTTTCAGTTTCATCCATTAATGTTGTGCATGGTTTTATATTGATTACACACTTCAGAACACTTATGGCTCTGTTTAAGGTCTGTTTGGAGAAGGAAAAGGAAAAATGCAACTGGATACCTTCTCTGTATTTCCATTTCCGAAAGTAACTTGGCTCCAGTCTACTGAAATGTAAATTGTGTGAGTAGCTGCTGGTTTGTGCAACATCTGAGCTCCCTCAGGATGAGAAATAGAGGAGATTAAATCACGAGCTGCTTGTATTCTTAATGACAGCATGTGTGTGGCATTTACCAAAGATCACCGGGATGGAGGAATGTTCGCAGGATTTCATAAAGGTCATTTTTGAGGTTGAGCCCCATCTCGTTACTGCAGAGTAAGGCTTTTTCTGGTTGGTTATTTGTTTGTTTTGTTATGTTTTTAAAGAGAGAAACAGATTTGACCATTAGCCTTTCCATCTTTGGCTGAAAATTTCAGTGAAATTAAGTTGATATTTCCACCTTGACCACCACTTCTAAATAACTGTATTTTCAAACAACTCTCTACCAGTTTTTAAAGGCAGGAAATTCTGCTCCTTAGTGAATTTCTATGGCTTGGCTTCGTTTCTAAATTAGAGGTGCTAATTTAGGTTTTGATCACATTTTGGTATTGATTCTTTTCAACAAAGAATGAAGATTTCCTGTGAATACCTCAGGAAGGCAAAGGATTGCTTGTCTGCTGCAACTGTGCCAGTGTGTAATGTAGTATTTTTAATGTCAAAATGCAGAGTGCTAATCCCTTCCAGAAATTCCTTAATCTGCTGAGGAGGCAGGGGTTTCCCCTTAGAATCCTCTGGAACACAACTGTGTGGAACACGGGTTTGAGCCTGTGTGAAATTCTTGTCACATCCTTGCCCAAGGACCTTGTTTTGAGAGCATTAGTGGACAAAAAAGTGTAACTGGTGTAACTGGTCTGTCTGAGGCAGAGGGTAGGAGAATCCATGGTACCTAAATGATTTCTGAAAGCTGTCAATATGCTGTTTGGCACAAAATTCAATTAAATGTTGTAGTTTGGGTATTTTTTTTTCTATATAACCTATTCCAAGGCTTACCAGCCCTCAGAAGCTGCAAGGTTCCCCCAGCACCCAACCCTGGTGCCAATAAAGCTGGTTGTGTGTAGTATTAAGAAGGTTGATAGATGGTACAACCGGTCACAGACCTGTCACTGGGGGCATTTTAAACTCTGGGAGATGGTTTTTATGTTTATGTGCTCTTGATCAAAGGGCCTGGAGTTCTTTCAAGGTTTTCATGCTGGCTATAGCTCAAACTTTTCCATGGTTGTGCTTGTCCTTCTTAAACTTTAAGTGGAGTCACTTTGATACTGAGGGTTTATCTGAGGATATAAAAACACCTTTATCTACAGATAAACCCGAAATAGTGAATAGATGTTATTTTTTTCTTGTTAAAAGCTTGCCAAGGTGTGTTCAAAGTGCTTAATAGATTATTCTGGTGACTTCCCCAGATGAGCTCTGTGGATTGGATTGCAGTTTCCTGATTCCCTTCTGCCCTCTCACTCGATACCAGCTTCGACCTTCTTCTGTAACCAGATTTCCTTTCCCCACCCTGAGAGACATCGATCTGCTCCGTACAGCCTGGACACCTCCTCCTGTCTGATGGACTTGCTCACTTCTTAAGAACTTGTGTGTGGTTGATTCTGAATATACTCAGTGACTGGGCTTCATCTGCCTCATTAAAATCATCACATGATGTTTTTTGAGTAATATCTATGTTCAGCTGGGTCCCAAGTACCATTAATAGTGAGTTTGCAGTAATATTGTGTGTCAAAAAAAAACGTGGTTCTGCTGTTCTGGCACAGAGGAGAGCAAGGTTTAACTCTGCCTCATTACACAAATCCCAGGCCCCATAATGCTTTTGTCAACCTGCTTTATAAAATAGATAGGGCAGTTGCCAGCATGGCAGATCAAAGGATTAAATATTTAATCTTTTAGAGGCTTTGCTCCTTAGGATCTACAATCAAATGATAAAGTCACTTACTTTTGCTTTGAATGGCGAGTTCCTTAATGGTGAATGTCAGGAGACGGAGTCTGGAGAAGAGATGAGAAGGAGCAGCTAGGAATAAAGCAAGGACAGGCTTAATAGATGGAAGCTTGACGAAGGTAGCACACAGAAACAAGGCAGGGGACAGCTCTGCTTCTCTCTGTGATACACAAAAATGAAATTAAAATGCACTTATATGCAGGTTATGAATTACTCGCCCAGCAAGGGTAAAAACAAAATTCAGTATAATCTCTTGATGTCTGTGCTTTCCTGACAAAACTCAGTTTTGTCATTCCTAATTCCCACTGATTTGGTAATAAAAGCAGGTCTCAAAAGGCTACTTAGTGCCTGTTCTACAGCCTTTGCATTTTTGTGTGTGGATGTTGTGTATGGCTGAACACACACGAGATGAACATTTTTATTCTTAATGCTTGCATAACAAAGCTGGTCAGTGCCCCTCTTCTTCCTGGGAAGCACAATTGTTTGGACGGAGAGGAAGACAGAGTGGAAGAAAACAGGCCCAGGTACCACAGTTTGCATCCCCAAATGCTCACGAATCCCCTGAGGAAGCATTTGTGGGGCAGGAGTCATATCCGGGCAGGAAAGGGCTCAAGGGACTGAGCAAAGTGCAATGTGGGGGTTGTTTCTTGTGCCTCATAGTGGGGGATAATAGCAAAAAATGCGAAATAAATTCCTCCTGTCACTCTAAGAGGGACAGAAGGGTCTCCCAGGCTCTGGTGATGGGATCCTGTTTACGACTGGGATGTAATGGATCCGTGGACTCACTGCTTCATTCCTGCAGGGAGATGACACCAATAAAAAACACCTGACCCTGTAGTGTTCCTGAAAGCTAATTGGCCTGGAGAAAGAAGATCTGGTCAGTAAACAGAGATATTCCTTAGCATTTAGCTAACCAAGTTAATTTATTAAGGGGAGGAGCACGTGTGTGTGGAACACAAAAGCAGAGTTAATTTAATGACATCTCTCCTAGCATTGAGTATTTCCAGCCTGCACTTGGGCAGATGTTCTGAGAGTCAACCAAAGCACTGCTGAGAATCAGTTCAGTTCCTGAAAATTTCCATCTCATTAAATTTCTATGTATGGAAAGCAATTTCTTCACTGTAGATAATAATTTTATTAACACAGCTATTAGCACAAGGAACCCAGAGTGTTAAAGGACATTTTCTAAAAATAAGCAAATTTACATCTGTTATAATAAACTCATGACTAACCCTTCTTAAACATTAGAGAAAGGAGAAAGAACTCCAAATTACAAAAAAATCAAACTGAAATAAAGAAATAAAAGATCTGACTAGAAAAAGACCAAGCTTATCGAGATGGCAATAAGATTTTCATGCATCTGTTTTGGCAGAAAACTGTAGATAAATGTGGACCAGTAAAGATTGGTGGGAGAAGCTTTAAAGCAGACTGGGTGGTGTATACATAATAAATACTAGTGAGCAATGATTACAAGGGGAAAGCTGGAGGGGACAAACTCCCAGAGATAAAATTAAAATAACAAAAGAAAATCAAATGACCCTATTAGTGTCAACACAGGGAGAGCAGGTAAGTCTTGATATATTGAATTACTCGTATTTATTCTCTGCCCCCATCCCTGTCAGGGGTTTCAAATACAAGTCCAGCCAAGCAAGCCAGATGTTGCAAGTATGACCTAGGACTTGTACACATATTTTAATTTGTAGAGGAATTGCTTTCAAATGTGTGCCTTTACATTTTCAATGCACTAGGAATGTTTCTTCTCCTTTAAAATTCCTGGGAGCCTCTGGTCCCTACTCCTGTATGTACTGCCAAATAGAAGAAGTGCAGTTAGCAAATGCATTTCCCATTTAGTCTCACTTCCTTAACACATTGTAGCAGTGCATTTTAAAGTTATAAAACAATGGTCAAGGTGTTGACATTTGTTGTTATTAAAACTCAAGAGCTCCACAAACAAGCAGCACAGAGTACGAACAGCAAGAGGACACAAGCTGAAAAAACAAGCATAATGAGGTTTTTTCCAATTCCAACCAAAATAAACAATGCCTTTTCTTTTTTTTTTTTCTGAGAAATTTTAGGAACTAAAAGCTGGTTGCTCGGAAAGTATTCTCTCTGATGTGTGAGAAATAGAGTGAAATGACTCTGTGTGTTTGTTTATACCTATATATCCACACATATGCACACACACACAAACACAGAGGCTCCCAAATATACATTCACATGGCGCTAACAACCTAGACTAAATAAAAAGCAAGGAAATACAAAATTCAAGCTGTTTGCTTTGCCTTATCTATTTCCATTATGCATGGTAAATATTGCAGATCATATGGTCTATAAAATCACACGCTGTTTGGAGACTCCTTCAGAGCTCTGCCACAACAGGGGACTCTGAGGATAGATGCTGTAGCAGCTCTGAGTTTTCTAGATTTTTTTTATTTAGTTGGACTTTTCATGATATCTGAATTTATTTTGTGCTTGTCAAGTTCCTTTGTTTCCTGTGGTTTTCAATTTACCAAAAAGAACCCCCAAACAACAAACACAAACCCAAAATATGTTGTGGGAGGGCAGGCAGCATATGGGAGCCTTGAGGTTTTTGTTTTAGGATGTCTGAATTTTGAAGGAAATAGAATGCAGCAGTGAATAACAGTGGATGATTAGATAAAGAGGTTTGATATTCTCTTGCTGGGAGAGAATTCTCTCTGCTGGCTGCTCAGAGTCTGGGTCCCAGTGTGAACATTCCAGCTCCCCCGAGCCCCAGGTCAGCTCAAGTCCAGCTCGAGGTTTTCCTCACTCAAGCATTTAGGCTTCAACTGATCATCCAAAATTTCTCAAGAGAACTGTCTTGAAAAAGGAAAAATAACTTTTTAGGAAGTCAGACATATAAAACCATTCCCTGCAATTCTGTTTGTGTGTTTGCTGAAGAGGTGGACAGCCATGTGTAAGGTAGGAGTGAGAACTTTCTTTTGCTGAATGGTTATTTAACACTCCCAAACCAACACAACCGGTCACCTCCTCTGCCCAAGATGAAATTGTTGTCTCTATGCCTAGAGAAGTGTTGGTGCAATTGTAGGGGGTCTATGCACAGGGTTTTCAAATGATTTTAGGGTCGAGCTTTGATTTAAAGCCAGAAGTTGTTGTAAACTGTGATGAGTTAATGCCAGCATTTATCCACAGGAGAGGAGAACTGTTAGGAAGGTGAGTTCATTTGCTCTGTTAGACACGTTACCATTAGTTCTATCTGATAATGGGTCATAATGTTTCTAGGCAGAGTTAATAAGACTATGATGCAAAAGTAGGAATCTCCTTTGGTTGGTTAATAACCTTCTGCTATTACTTTAATTTTATTATCCTAAATTCAGATTAAAATTAGCACAGAGAATTACAGCGAGGTATTTTAGGATACTATCTTGAGGTTCTATGTGAATGGGACGAGTGCCTCTGCACCCAGAGCAGGGACCATAATTCTGTGGGCAACCAGATCAACTCCTCCGGCCGCAGCTTGGGGTTAGAGAAGAAATTCTGTCCTCAGCTGCTTCCCACAGTCCTCTCTGAGTCCTGGGGCTTTTACTGCTTGTTTGACCACTCCCTGACTCATCCTAAACTGGCCCAGTTTGCAAAGCCACCTCTGAGAGTAAATTGTCCTTTTCTCTGTGGTTCATTGGCTCAGTCAGGCCAGCACCTGTCGAGATCTGAAGCTCAGCCTGCAGCACTGAGGCTCCACCTCTGCAGCACCCAGGAGGGTTCAGCTCCTAAGTGCATTCCATTTTAGATGGTGTGGATGGCTGCTAAATAATCCTGGGGTTTTGACTTTGCCTTTTGTTCCTATAGATCTGTTTAAAAAGTTGAATTTGATACTTTGTTTGCAGCCTGCATCTGTGAGTTGGGCCAGAGGACAGCTCATTTTCAGATAACACATACCAGATAGATACCTAACGTGTAAAAAGTTCCTCTCTTCGTGCTTTTTCTTTGTTGAACATGCATTTTTCATAAAATATAAATATTTAGCATGTTACTATGCTAAGTTCAACAGAAGAGATAAAGAAACGATTAAAATTGTACCTACATAATTTTAAAGAAATAAAAGAAAAAAGAGATCATAGCCTTGGAGAAAAGTGAAAATCAGAAGAGTTCTCAATATATGTGACTAAGGCTGGTAATCTCAAGAGAGGGTTTTTTAATTAAAATCATTCTATTTTATTTTAATGAATCAATACTAAAGGTTCCTGCAATTACATTGAATGTTATGGATTAGAGGAGAAGGAGACATCTATTTTCTATGGCTGATTTCAGCTTATCGTTACTACACAGCATTTAAAATTCCTGTGGTTCCTCCTCAGTCTACAAGGCTCCCTCCTACTAGTTATAAACATACAGAAACTCCATACATAAATTAGGAAATAGTTTGATTTTCTCTGTCTTATGAGAACATTCTCTCCTTTTACTAGTAAAAATATCTGCATATTCAATTTTCTTCTGAACTCTCCAACATTGCTCAGGCGAACCCAACAAAGAGATTTTTCACTGTGTTAGTTTCAGTGACTTCAAAAGCATTGTGTCAAATATGCACTGACTCCTTTACAAACAGCTAAGCACAGAAAACCTTTATTTCAGGGCTGCTTTGAGGCTGAAAGTAATGAGTTCTGTTCCTGCTGCAGCAGCTGAGGAGGTGAGAGCGGCACTGGCTGCACGCTCAGCTGCTGGGGTGAGGGAGCGCTGCCACAGCGCCAGGATGGGAGCGAATTTTGCAAGAATCTGAAACGGGTTTATTGGTTTTTTATTATTTTTTTATTTTTTTATTATTTTTATTATTTTTTTATTATTTTATTGTTTTTGCAATGTCCCGCCTGCTCTGTTTCCACTGCCTTCCCAGCAAACGTCGTGGGGGCTGAGGAATGGCTGGGAAGTCTTGGAATTCGTTTTTCGGTTTTCACCTGGTTCAAGAGCTGAAGTGGTCTTCCTGCAATTTTAGTGTTTCAAGTACTTCAAGAGCAGCCCTGCTGAGAAGGACCTGGGGGACTTCTTCCCCCTCATGATTAGTATGTTCTCACTGCCCCTCGAATAGAGAGGAGAGTGCTGCTCGTGTCTCACGGCTGTTACAGCGATGATGACAGACACTTTCAACAGAGAAGCTATTTTTCCTACTAATACATGGATTTTTCTGGGGTAGAGCAGCTGTGGCAGCAGTTTCATTCCACCTGGAGCTCCCCTGTAGTCTGTCACATCATTTGAAGGCAACGTGATTTGTTTATACCTGGCTAAACAGTGCTCCAGGCAAGATCCAGGCCTGGGCCTGGCGCGCCCAGCGAGCATCGAACCCATCTGGCTCTCTCAGAAGTGCAGTTCGTGTTTCTTCATTGTTTATGTACAAAACCTCATGGATCCTCCATGGTGGAAATCGCTTCCTCTGCATCAAAAGTGGCTCTTTCTGCTCTTTTGGCTGCTGTTTGGCGCTGTCCCTGCTCAGGAGCTGGCTGCAGCTGCTGCAGGGGCTGCAGGGTGTGGCAGGGAGAGGGGAGCAGAGGGAGCCATCGATCTTGGTGACTCCTGATGCACATGAGCACCTTCCTCCTGCTTAGGGGCACATGCAAGGTGATTAAACCATCAGCACTGTTACCCTGAGGAACATCCATCCCCGCAGCAGCCGCTCAGAGCTCTGCCTGTTCCACCTACAGAGGAAACACAAATGGATCCTTGCTCCGTGTGGGCTGAAGCCTTCCAAGCCTTTCCCGTGTTTGTCTCAATTTAGTGCTTCATCATAAAATGCTTATTTTCCTTTTGGCCTTGAACGAAACTGACACAGCAGTGGATCTTAGGATGGGTTATTGTAGTTTATCGAGGTTATCCTAGTTTAGCAGGGAGACATTAGGTTGGCAGGTCCTGTAGCAGAGATGGGGTTATTGGTATGTTTAGCATCACCCTGTAACATTTACCCAGAGCGTAAATTGTTGTTTTAAAGGTTGTTAGATTGTTTTAAAATTTTAGACTATTTTTAAAAATTCATCACGCAGAACTCCAAATCCAAAATGTAAATAGATGTTGGACAGGCATGAATCAAACTGCTTTTATCAGCAACATAAGCAAATTATTTTTGATAAGTTTCTGTATGTGCACCAGTATTGGTGACATCTCCCATACTCTTATTGATTACAACCCACAGACAGTCTTAGACTGACTTTGCTGATGTTCTTACCCTGACAGCAGAAAATGCAGCTTACGTGTACAATAAGATAATACAGAAATCACAGCTAGGTCTTCCCAAAAATACACAACCCAGAGTTTAAGAAGCAAAATTAACCCTTTTACTCTGCATTTCCTAGCTGATCAAAGTTGTAAGTCTCATTCTGCCAATATGAAAATCCAGTTTTAAAAGGAGGGAAAATATTTATAGGGAACAAACTAGCTCAGGAAAAGAAAAAAGCGGGTTAAGATTTATTTACGTCTTTACATTGTTTTATACAATTTTCATTTTAAAGCGATTTTTAAAGTAATGTAGCAACAGTCACTGAAGTCGTAGAACTGTCTTACTTCGTAGTCCAAACTACAGCATAAAATTAGCAGTTAAGCAAAGATGGGAAAAAAAGTGTAGTTTTCATCTTAAAGTCATGGTCTCAACTGAGCGCTTTTAGAAAAACACGGAATGAAAATTGAAAGTCCTTGGAGACGTGTTTGAGTTATGGCTGAGCCCCAGGGCTGCTGCACAAACAGCATCCTACCAGAACCTCATCCATACGTTATAAGCTATATGCACCTCTTAAACTGAGGTGGAGTAAGAAATTTTTCCATTTTTCTCATATTTCTGCCTCTGGGAAATTGGTATTTAGAGGGCTTTTTAGCCTTCTGGTGCTTCCTGGTGTGCAGGAATCACTTAGATAAAGGCCATCCTCCACAGAGCAGAAAGTATGGGATAAACTTCCTGAAAATATTTGTGCTGATGCAGCAGTTACTAATTAAAAACCCCAACAAATAAATTCCCTGTATCCTTCTGCGTCGAGACTACTGGTATTTAATAGTCTCATTATTAACATTATAACACATTCTGAACTTCAGAGCGCTCCTGCTTCCCTCAGGCACAGAAACCATCCTGTGGCTTTGCATCCTCCTTTTTCTGAGGTATCTGTGTGATTTCCTGATTTTTATTTAGTTTACAAAGACATTGATTGCAGAATGTGCGACTAAAAATAGACATTTCTGAGAACGCTTCTGTCAAAACATTGCGAGAAAGCTGCTACCCAGATAAATCAGTTACTTGTCCTGACTTTCTCCTCTAAAACTTTCCCTTTGCATGTTCAGCTGAAAGACTCAGGAGTGAAGTGGTTTTTATTCAAATAGCACAGAGCAAGGCTGGCAGCTCCACAGGCCTTTCCAAGTCAGCCAGCTCATGCAGGAAAAAACCCTGTGAAGATTAAACCTCTCTGAGGTAAAATCCAAAGTAGCAATTTTTCATCACATTCCAGGAAATTGGTCCCTAAATAGATTAATTATGGAGATTAATAATTTCAGCTCTGCAAGTTAAATTCAGTAAATAGTTGCAGTTAAAATCCTTACTCTTTAGTTAAAATACGGAGTACATTAGGATTTAAAGAAGGTTAATTATCAAAGGAATGGTGGATATTTCATTATTTAATTCAGACATTTTGGGTCGCTTATTTCTGTCAGCAGAAAAAAATAAAATCTGGATTTCTTTGCCTCAAAAAGAAATATATATACACATATACATATACATACATATATATATATATATGATTTTTTTTCCATTCTGGTCTGTCTGAAAAACTAAGAAAACCGTTATTTTCCTGACTTTACTCGGGAGTTAAGAGACTTGTATTCCCATGGCTGTTCCCTGATCCATTCTCTTTGCCCGACAGTGCCAAACACCGGCCCCAGCTCTCGCACAGATTTTTTTGCGGTGTAGACGTGGCTCACTGGAAATTGGATGACACCACCAAACCAACCCCAGGCCATCAGAAAGGATTTATCAGGCCTAATCACAGGCTCGTTTGTGTGGCCACATCTCCTGTTTCAGCGCTCCCCAAGAAGGGAACGGCTCCATCAGTCTGGTCGATACCATAATCCCCTGTAAGGAAATACAGCTGCAGAAAAGAGTCTCTCTGTGTTTAGCAGGTGTTTATTTTCCCCCTTTGTGACAGGAGCTCATTAGTAGCTCTGGAGTCAATGAAATTAGAGCACTGTCAGTCCAGCAGAGCTAAATGGGGTCTGTATCCAACGCTGGGACACTAAAAGCCTTTATCCTACAGAGCTCCTCCAAAGACACGACTTCAGCTCATCAGCAGAGCTGTTGCATTTGTTTGAGATGTTATCCTGCAGATTCAAGGGGCATATTAGAAAAATATGTTATATAAAAGTGATGTTAGTGATGCCTGAAAGTTGGCAACAACAATGCAGAGTTTCTTAATGCCTACTAAGAACTGAGGAGTAGGTTTGGTTTATCTTTGCAGCTTAATGGTCAGAAAAAGAATTGTTTGAGGATAAGGGTGACATCACTCACCTTGCTGCTGGACAGATCTCCTCACCTCTGTTACTATTCCTGCTTTAATTGTTTCTACACCAAAGAAAGATGTTCTTTCCACAAAAGACTTTAGAACTACGTGTTACCCCAAGCTGCTTAAGGTAAAAGAATATTTGCCAGTTCTAGATATGCTTTTGCATTCTTTACTCTCACAATGAACAGGTAAAGTACAGCAAGTTCACATGGTTTTCATATTAGAGTTGTCATTTTGGAGGTCGTCACTAAAACATGGTTAAATTTCTATTTCCATCGAGCGCTGTGCCAGAATTTTGGCTGCGGCTGCAACTCAAGGCTCAGTTTCTGTGTGCATTGTGCAGTGGCAAACAGAAAATTAAGGCTGGAACGGAATTGAGAGCACTGCTAAAACTTCCTTTGACTTTCAAAAGAGCAGTATCAGAACTCCACCACACTTTGTGTATGATTAGGAACTGCAGTGTCACTGCTAAAGGATAAACTGTTAGACAAAATTCATCAGTTGCACTCGATTACGTGCGTCAGGAAGCTAAAAAAAGGCTCCCAAATAGAACGTGTAATTTAGCTGTGAATGACAGCCTGTATGCCCCAATACAGCTCAGTATCTGGCTGGAATGATTACTTAATGTGACTTTGTGCTCTATTCTGAAAGATCCCCTGGACAGAATTCGCAAATATTTTAAGAAGCTGCTATTGCCAGTGTCAGCGCTGAGCAGTGCTGCAGATTGGGTTTGGAATCATTTCAATTCCACATCCTGACACGTTCCTTCAGTGGCTCCCATTTTGGATCAAGTTGGAAATAAAAGTGGAATGTTTCCTAGCAGGAAGGACTACTGCCTTCAGCTCCTTCACTCTGGCCTCTGGCTCCAGTTACCCCTCTTTCCACGAGAGGAAAAGTGGTAATAGAGAATCATAGAACCCCAGAAGGGTTTGGGTTGGAAGGGACCTTAAAGATCATCTTGATTGGATTGAAACAAACCAGAGCAAAGTGCATTCACTACATGCTCAAATTCATGTAATTGTGTAAATTGACACAAAGTGAGCAGAGTTTGCAAAGGGCAGGAAGGGAGTCACTGATAAAAAGCAGAAGGAAAGAAATTAAGAGAATAAAACAAAGCCTATATTGTGAATTTTGCTTTTCTGGATGCATTATAATTGTCTGTTCCCACATGATATGAATTATTCACTTCTATTATTATGCCAGACCTGGGGGAACACACTCATTTACCATTGGTGCAGGCATTGTTACCAACCTACACGTTCTGCTTGACTTAGCCAGAATCTGCAGCTGAGTCTGACTCAGCAGTTCCTCTGTCAGAGCTGCTAATAAACCTGTAGACCATCACTGCATTGAAACAATTCCTGGTTTTGGTAGGCTGCTTCAAAGTGAATCCTGGAAAATCTGACTGTATATGTTTATGGAGAAAAAGTGGAAAAAGAAATCTTTCAAAAATCAAAGGAAATGATTAGCAGTGTGAGATGGAACCACAGAATGGTTTGAATTGGAAGGGACCTTAAAACCCATCCAGTGCCACCCCCTGCCATGGGCAGGGACACCTTCCACTGTCCCAGGGTGCTCCAAGCCCCGTCCAGCCTGGCCTCGGACACTTCCAGGGATCCAGGGGCAGCCACAGCTGCTCTGGGCAACTTCTGCTCATCACCCTCCCAGGGAAGAATTTCCTCCTGGCATCTCACCTGGACCTGCTGTGTGTCGGTGTGAAGCCACCCCCTTGTCCTGTCGCTGCGGCTCCTGATCACCGACAGCGTGGTGGCTGGCCTGGTGATGCTATCATAATGAGTTATTTACTGTGCATATAAACCAATGTCATTCCAGGAAGAAATAGCATTAGGTAGAAAGCAGTGACATTTTCGGGCCTTGTTTTATACTTCTAAGATAATTATGTTTCTTTGTATTTGCGTGCCTTCCCTTTTTTAAAGTGAAAAGCCTCCTGCTGTTGTGGAGGTGAATCAGTGCTGCACCATTTTTGCTAAGTAAAAAAAAGCCTAGTTAGTTTATTTTTATATACAAAGTCTGTGAAGATAGTTGTAGGATTTCTTTGTGGGCAGCAATGGTCTTTTTGCTGAACTATTATTGCAAACATTCACTTACCTGGTAATGAGAACGTATTTGCACACTCACAGTCAGCAAACCAGCACACAGAGTAAACACTTAAAACCAAAAACACAGAAAAGAGCAGGGGGGAAAAAAAGCTTTAGAAAAAACCTGTAATTTCTTCAGGCTGCAGCATGTGATTTGTGTAAAAGCATTTAAAATGGTGGTACTACTTTTTTGGATTAGGTGGAGAATGGTCTATGTGTGTATGATGAATGTGAGGCAATTTTTGGAATAACTGGTGCTTTTTTACTGGCAGAAATAGAATTAAAAATGATAAATATTTTTAAATAGTGATAAAACCATACCATTAAAAACAGTTTTAATTCCCTGAGAAACCTCTACCTCTTTTGTAAATGAAAATTATTTCAGTTTGTCTTTGAACTCTGTGAACTAAAAGGTCTACAAAGTTATTGTGTGGAAATTGTAATGTCAGAGATGTTTAATGTTGGGATTTTCACTTGTTTGTATCCTAAGATAAAGTGACTAATATTACAGCTTGGAGATGTGGGAGTGGAGGGCTGGGGAAGGGAGGACTTGGTGAGAAAATGAGTAGTTTCAGATTTTAGGACGATGAGCAGCAGTTGATGGTATTTAATTCCTAATCTTGCTGCTGGGCAGGACACTGAGCTGGTTTTTCCTTCAGGAGGGTGTGAGCACTTCTACTTCGTGCTCTGCACCCGTGCACTGTGGTGGTAGCCTGGCTGAAAAACTTCTAGATATCCCAAAAAAGTGCCAGGTCAGCCTGGGAGTCACCAGCTCACAGCAGGATCCAGAACCAGGTGCTCTCTGGAAGCAGAGTCAGATATATTCCAACTCAATACCTGTATAATAACTTAGGGTTTAGAGGAAGGGAATTAGGGAGTCCTTAGTGTGCACGTAGACATCCTTTTAGTCAAGACACCTCCTGTGAATTAGCATAAGAATTATGCAGATAAGCTCTTTATCTCGCTTCTGTGTAGTTCTTTGAAGTCCTTAGAAGTTTAGGAATTTAGCTAAAGGAAACTGAATAAGCAAGCGGCATTTTGTTTGTACAAGAGATTAACTTTGCTTAAATATAGGTATGGCTTCACATTGCTATCTAGTGACAATCATTTCTCTGTATGCCCATGCAAAATTAATTCTATATCTAAGATGAGTTTTACAATTCACAATGTGTTGCTGTGAGCTGAATTCAAATTATTTTCTTAAGGAGTAAGGGTATTGTCGTGATGAATTCGGAATAGTGCTACTCTTCGTGGGACTCCCAGAGACAAGAAAATAAAAGGCAGATTGCAGCAGACAAACTTTAGATGTACTCACTTTCAATAAGATTCGGAGACAGGGAGGGCAGTCAGAGATAACAACCAAGAGAGGAGTGTGGAAACGTAAATTCCACAAGGAGAAGAATTCCGAAAGACCTCAGTCCCAACAGGAGAGTGTTGCCACCATTGCCATGTCTCTTAAGGTGTTTTTCCCTGTGCCAGAAGGGTTTAGCAAAACCTTTATAATGGGAAGGGTTGGGTGGGAATGGAAAAAATAAATGTCCTGGTTTGGGGTAGAGTCAATCTCATCTCAGCAATGGGGAGATGTGGCACAGTGCTGTGTTTCGGGTTCAGCGTGAGGATGATGTTAACAACACTCTGATGTTTTGGTTGTTGCTAAGTTGTGTTTATCCTAAATCAAGAATTTTTCAGTGTCTCATGTTCTGCCAGAGAGGAGCTGCATAGAAAAGGTTGTGAGGGAGCACAGCTGGGACAGTGACCCAGCCTGGCCCAAGGGACATTCCACACCACAGGACATCCTGCCCAGTGCATAAACTGGCGGAGTTGCCCAGAAGGGCCACTCGGGGTTTGGGGACAGGGTCTGGCATCTGCCAGGGTGTGGTGAGCAATTGTTTGTTTTGCTTTTCCTTTTTATAATCCTTATTAATATTTACTATCATTATAATATTTTACTTTGTTTCAATTATTCAACTGTTCTTACCTCAACCTACAAGTTTTATTTTTGACTGTCCTCTCCATTCCTCTGGGGTGGAGGAGGACATTCCTCAGGGGGGTGAGTGAGGAGCTCTGTGGTGCTTACCTGCCACCTGCCCTTAAACCTAAAAGGGGTGACAAAGGGGTCACCCAGTGCTCACTCTGAACTTGGCTTCACCTGTTCTGCAGGCGAAGGGTTCATCCCAACAGGCAGCAGGTAACTGCCTTAAAAAATCAAAAGCAAAACAAATTTGATACGATTCTGTTCTAGGAACACACATTTTCCACCAAAATAAATTTATCAAAACAGATTATCAAAGTTTTATAATTAACTTCCTAGCAAATAGGAATTAGCATATATTATATGAGTGCTGTGCGTTAATCAAAGAATATTTAGTGAGGCACCCACCTATGCATGCCCAGGAATTACAAAGTTAATGAGAGACAGCAGCACATGTAACTGTAACTAATTAAGCAAGACACAAAAAATTCCGTAGATGTTTGACTGAATATGTTAGAATTTACTCATTATCATATTTACATGGTGAGTTTATTGCAGTATTTAAGTCTGGCAAAGTAAGGTATTTAAAGTTAACTTTCTGCTCTACAGGTACCCCCTCAATGTAATGCTTTGGTTTTCAACTCCTGTATTTTAAATAAAAGAAGGTTAAATACCTAAAGGGTTTTGACCCTGGGTAGACTGAATTAGCCCATGAGGTTGTTTTTATTTATTGCAGAAGGAAACTTACAGGCAATAAGTGTTTCAAACCAGCATCAATACGTTGCCACAAAGTAGGTGGACTCAAACAAGGGATCAAAGAAGTACAACTGGAACTAAAGTGTGTTAGAAATTAATAGGTTACACTTAGAAATATTTTAAAAAAAAGTTCAGTGATTTCCTGTAGCTGCTGTGAGTCTACATTGAGCTTTTTCCACTTGTCTATACACAGACGTGTGCTTATAAATTAATTTAAAGGTGCAAGTAATGATTCCTCTTTGTAGAGGAATGAACAATGACGGTATAAACACCCAAATGGTTTGCTACACCATTCTCCAAGAGAAGAAAAGTGGTTGTTTTAGAGGTATATTGAATAAAAATGTCTAATTTATCCCTGTAATAACAGCTTAGGTTGCAAAATGTTGTGTAGACACTCAGGTGTGAATATGAGGAGTCACCCAAATTTGTACCTCTCCCAAATAATGTTTGCTCTGTCTGTAGGCTGAGTTCTATTGTGCCCTCTGACATGAAATCAGAAATAATGTGTAACCCTGGATTACACAGGGGTTTTTTGTACGATGCTTTGTGTAAACATTCAGAGAATGATGTGAAATTACTGACAAGATGTTTATTTATTTTAATTTAAAGAAGGGCTGCTATAGCTCCATTTTAGAAGACACAGAAAGGAAAGAAACATTAAAATGTATAGAAAATCATCTGTGATTATGAAACACAAATAGAGTAGTTTAGATGAGAAACTAGCACTGTTTTTGTCCTTCGTTTATTCTCATTATTTTCTGTATCAGAATGTGAAATGCTCTGGCTGGTATTAATTAAACCTGTAAACTGAAGGTTGTTTGCTTCTTTTTACAAGAAATATTGTTGGTTACAGAGCATGTGTTGTTTGTCAAGCTCTCGCTGTTCAGATGTATTTGAGTTTCCTTTGTACCCGCTTTGAGCTTCTGAGGGGCTGTTGGTTGCTTTTTTCCAGGAAAATGTCTTTGGGAAGTGAAACCTTTCGGTTGAAATGCATCCTCACTGCTAGTCCAGCAGAGCTCTGCTGAGTGGCAGGCTCGTGTGCTGTCACTGAGAAGGACTGAATATCACAGCTGCTTCATCCATAAAAAAAACCTGATTTTGGTTTTGTCAGAGGTTTGGAGGAAGTGAGGCAATTGGCTTTCAGCTTGTTTCCTACAGAAACAAAGGTTGTGAGATTCTGCTGTCTCCTCCTCGATAACATTTCTAAACTGTTGGGCAGTTTTAAACGATTTTGACTCAAAGTCACTATGTTTCCACTGATTTGCTGAATATATGTCTGGATTGATATCAAAGTAGTGCTGTGGAGGAAAAGTCTGCAGTCTGAGCTCAACCTTAGCACAGAACATTACAAAATGCACTTGACACAGCCATCAGGGTTCTCTTTTGGATCAGACTTTATAGGTCTGCTTTATGTTTACTTTGCTTTATGATAAACTTTATGTTTACTGCTTTTTTTTGTGTGTGTTACATAACAATGTTTCTCTGTGGAGTTAAAAATGAGACCCTGAAACAGCAAAAATGTTGTTAACTTACATTAGTAGAGTAGAAGTTGTGTTCTATTTAGTGTGGTGACGAGCTACGTAAAGTAACAACTATGGTAGGAATATTGATATTGTATAGACTGTAGTAGCAAAACAGTTTGGTTTTTTTTTAATGCCACAAGGATTTCAATTTTTTGTTTCATCTATTTCCTTTTCTGTTTGGATCTTTGTGATTAAATGGTTTAATAATTTAACATATGGTAGATGTGATTGGGATCTGCTTTGGCCAGCTGGTAGATGTGGGTTTGTATGAAAAATGCAATCAGGGAATAGATTCATTTTTCCATTGCTGAACAGTGGAAGGCACTTGCGTTCCCATTTTGCAAATGCAGGATTTTAGCTTCTCTTTCAGAGAATTGTTGCATTTTTTTTCTTATTTTCTGATCAGATAATGCACAGATTGTAGGAAAAAAATAAGTGAGGACTACCCAGGAAGGAAATTATCTTTCTCTGAGAAATCAAAGAATAAAAGTTGGCATTTCAAAGATGTTCCTCTTCCGTCAGACTGTACAAAGAAGTTACAAAAAACCAGTGGAAGAGAAATCTAGGAAAGTTGGTTGGAGGTGATTAGGCTGGTAATTAAAGTGAGTTTTATTTGGGGAAGGCGTCGTTTGCAAGCTCTGCTCTGCCGTCTTTCTGTCCTCTGGGTGGTGCCCTGACAGTGGGTTAGAAAGGCAAGTCCACAGCTGGAGTTTGAATTTTTAATAACCTGGGGAGAGTAGCTCTGAGACACAAGAGATTGAACTCCGTGGTTCTGGTCCTAAAGATCTTGTTCGTGTTGTAAGATCACAATATTCTGTGCAGCAAGGCCCTGCTGGTCAGAGCTTCCATGGCTGAGGGTCATCCCAGGGGGACAAGGCAGAACAGGGACTTGCACTTGAGCATGTCACAGCTGGAGCAAATTCATTGTTAGTACTGCTATCACTGTTTCAAAGGGCTGGCAGCAATAGCGTGTTAATATTCAATTTTTAAATCTGATTCTTAATTAAGTTGTTTTATCAAGAGGAATGTCAGGGAGGGCAGAGGAAAATAAGACTTAATGGAGAAGTTATAAGTTATACTTCACTGGCTTTGGTGTGGGTTTTTTTCTTTTTTTAGAGATCAGGTCTGTCTTATTTGTAAAATGTCTAATTACAGTCTAAAATAAATAGAAAAGTCATTCAGACACTGAATGGTGAGTGATCAGCATGAGTGATCCCCAAAGAAGTGCATGAAGGTTTCTCATTCAGTTGAAAGTTGAGTTCAGGGAACGAAGTGTTAAATACAATCAGAACTAAAGGCTGTTCTCATCACTAAGTGTATTTTTTCTTGAGTTTTGTTTGTTTGGGGTTTTTTTGCTGTACTTAAATTGCAGGTGAAGCCTTCCAAATGCTTTTATTTCCATGGCTGTTTCGTGTGTAGATCTTTGATCTCTGTGGATTGAACACAGTAAAATGTTTCACAGGAGAAGTCTGAGCACACAGCTGATTCCTGTGACTTGCTGTTGTAATTTTTAAACACTTCCCCATGTTAGTGTGTCCAGGGAGACCACTAAACTCTTAAGAAAATCAAGTATAGCTGAAAAATAGTGTAGAAGAGCCAGAAGGGGCAGTGTAATGTTGGTGGCTGAAAAATGTATGTGAAAGACTGACAGAGAATGTGCTGTTGAGTCGTGGAGAAAGAGGTCATAATGATGTCAATAAATGAGTTCATTATGATGATATTTAAATAATGTCCAGTAACTGTGTGTTTGTCCTCTCAATTTAATTTTTTTTCTGTTTGGAGCCCCCTTGTATGTATTTAAAAAAGAAGGTGAGACATTTGAGATTCGTGGCCAGTACTGGGCGGCGGACACCAGGCACAGCCAGTGAGTGCTAATGCCACCAAATCATCAACCATCAATAACCACTGCTGCAGCCAAGACCTGAAGCTCAAGAATTCAGATCCTCCTCTGTCACGTGCACTGTTTCCTACAGATGCACAGAGGTTATTCCTGTTGCATTTAATTTGAAATCCAGTCTGTGTTTTTCCTCTCTGCCTCTGAGTTCTCTGTCAGCACGCAGCAAGGTACAAGTGACTTTCTTCGTAATATCTCTGTTCTGAACTTAGAAATGAAGATCAGATCCGACTTTTTTCCCTGCATACCTTTTGCTCGTGCTTTTGGAGGGATGAAGCAAAGGCCTTTCAAAGCAGATTGGCTTCATTCCAGCACCAGACAATGCATTTGATTATGAGGCTCTAAGATCAAGGCAGTTTCTTGAAACCAGCCTCAACTTCAAATAATGCACGGCTGAGATGTGCAGATGGGTTTGATCTGCATCCTGATGTATATCCTAGCTTATATAGGGCTTTTTTTCCAGTGGAACATCAGAGGACTTTTCCGAAAGTTTGCTTTCCAAAGTTCCAACTTGTTTTCCAAGTTGACCATAGAATTAACACCCCATTTTGTGCTTCCCACTAATCCCCTGTTTCTAGACTAATTTTGCTGTTCCACGGGAATTAACAAATTCCTCAGTTTTATAGAGAGACAGCAGGAATGGCCAGTGATGATCAGTTCCTAAAATCACAGTTGCTGAAGATGTTAGACCAGTGAATACAATTTTTTTTTCGGTAAGGGCCAAAGTTTTTACATCTGTTGCCAATTCTCTCAATTTTTTTTCTCATGACTCGAGTGGGAGGTGGTGTGATACTTCAAACACCTGATTCCTGGAGGCACTCGATTAAGAATCTCAGCTCTTACATTTGTTACATAAAAGAGGCGATGAGAAAAGAACTGTACTTATCTTGCTACTGCAGTTTACCTTGCCATTGTGCTACCACAAATGTATATAGTATATCATATTTTGATTTTTGAATATCACTTCTTGCATATTTCCATTCTATTTTAGTGAACTGGAGGCAAGGTGCTGAAATAGAAAATACATCTGAATGAGAAAATGGACAGAGAGACTGAGAGGTAAATCGGTGACACAAATTGTTATTTCCTCAAGCTGTTAGATAAGACAGACCCGAGAAAGCAGGCAATAAAAGCAGAGCAAAATGGAAAAACTGGAGGTTATTGACATATGATCTAAATTAAAGCATCTTGTGTTACTGAAAACAGTTTTTCATTTTTTAAGCATTCAGTTTTGCCACTTTCAAAAAATAATAAGTTGTCTATTGTCTCCAAAAGAATTTAACACTTCAGTGTCTGTCTATTATTCCACATTGTCTATTTTACACAGAGAAGCACAGAATCAATGTTATGTTTTCAATATCCATATTGCCTAATTCTGTTCTTTATGAGTCAAAACAATGTGTATTACCCTTTTTTTTTCAAACTTGGATAATTTTTTTGTGTAATGGTAATATCAAAACCTGAAACACGTTAAAGCAATGACGTCTATTAAAGTGTTACAAATAAGGCCCTATCCCACCTCCATCCACAGCACACAGCCCCATTCTCTTGAGATTTAGCACAATGACTCTCAGCCTTCAGTGTGTCTGCTTTGGATACAATCTCTGCAGATTAATAAAACCCAATGAAATATTTGCCTTAATTGCACTTCAGCCGCTTTCTTTTAATCATGTTTAATAGATCTACCAGCAAGTGCAGCTTCCCACTAGTGGTTTTCTCATTAGCACACTATTGGAAATAAAACTTGAAGATGAAGGTTGGCCACTAAAGCAGCAGAGGATTTAAGGTAATGTTTCCTGGGCTTTTACACAGGACATTCTCATAACCCTGGCAATAAAAGCTGTATCAGAGAGTCACTGAGGCTGGCACAGAGCTCTGCAGGCTGCACAGTTTCCTCTCCTGGCTCAGAGCAGGAGCAAACAGAGCATGTTCCTGGACATTGTCCAGCTGGGTTTTGAGTATCTTTAAGGAGCCTCCGTGACCTCTTTGGGCAATTTGTTTCACTGCTTGACCACTCTGGCCTTAACAAAGTTACTTCTTTCTTATGTTTAAATAGAATTTTTTGCATTTCTTGTATTGGAGGAGCTCTTGTACAAGAGGTGTTTTAAGCACCTGATCGCCTCGGCTGCAGCAGGCAGAGCATTCCCAGCAGGTCAGGGAGGGCATCCTGCCCCTCTGCTCAGCCCTTTGAGGCACATCTGGAGTGCTGTGTCCAGTTCTGGGCTCCCCAGGACAAGGGGACATGGAGGTCCTGGAGTGGATCCAGTGCAGGATGCTCAAGAAGAAGAAGGGGCTGGAACTTCTCCCTTATGAGGAAAGGCTGAGGGATCTGGGAAACGAAATTAGCACCTGGGTTTGATTCAGTTGTCTCTCAAGTGAAGTTGTAAACAAATGTGGAATTTAAAGGAGGATTAAAACATTTTGATTTATTCCATTCTGCATGTTCAATACCAATAATTTCATCCCAGAGAGAATAATCTAAATACAGTAGGGAGATCAGGATTAGATCAGGATCGATATTCAGTTCAGGATAACAATAGCATTCACTCGGATTAACTGCTTGCATCCACTTTTCTATGGTACCAGAGAAGTAGTGAATTTTTAACTTTCAGTGTCTGCAGAAGGAGTAGAAAACTCTCTGCTGCCATTGGGAGGTAAGAATGAACATCAGAGGATGATTACGTGCAATTCATGTGTTTATGTGTATATATAAGTAAGTGTACACACAGGTGTATATTTAGTAGATTAGAAAAGTGCGTGAGGGATCTCTGTCATTCTCCATCAACACATCATAGTTTCTTTAAGGCAAATTTAGGACCCCTTTATTGACTGTCCATGTATGTACAAAGAAGAGGCTCTTAGCTGCACTGAACAATCTCCTGGTATTATTCATAATGGCAAAACTTTTATCTTTAATATCGATTTTGAAGCTTAGCTTACTTATCAGCCAGTATCTCTGGCTTCATCTTGTGCCTTTAAAGCAAGAAAAGTCACCAAGGAATTTTGTAAAAGTTGTAGTAGTTCAGAAAGGTAAGCTTCAGGCCAGGTTCATCTCTTGTTCTCCAAGCTTCCCAGCATTAAAATTGATGAAGAGAAGATTTATCAGGGTGAGAAGTATTCAACCATAACATACAGAAATCCAGAGCTCCATGCATGTCCTCATTTGTCTCTGTCTTCAGTCATTCGTCATTTCTGATCATTCCAGCTTTGTGCAGCAATGGTTCAAGTTCTGTTTAGAAAGAGCTCTCATTGTTACATTTGTAGAACCTCATCTGAAATCTCTGAAACTTAATGAGGCTCTGCAGTCTCAAATTCACACTTAAATTTATGCAGGCCAAACCATGCTATTACAGACTGTCTTCATTCCTTCTTTCAGGGAAAATGTTTTTTTGCTAAGCAGGAAAGCGAAATTTAGTCCTTCCTTCCTNCTCCCTCCCTCCCTTCCTTCCTTCCTTCCTTCCTTCCTTCCTTCTTGCCTCCCTTCCTGCCTCCCTCCCTTCCTCCCTCCCTTCCTCCCTTCCTTCCCCCAAGAGAACAAAGTAGTTGAAAATAACTTGAATTCTCAACTGAAATCTTGTAAATTTTCATTGTACTTCATAAAAGGGTTAATCTGCTGATAAGAATCAATGCAGCTGATCATCTGATTAATTGAACTAAATTGTAATTAGGTGCTAATGAAGATCATTTGTAAGCATATGGAATGCATGTTATTCTTAAGTTGGATTTTTAAAGCTTGACAGTTTTCTGTTCCACAGATTTTCAGTTTTCTCTGCGTTTTGCTTTGGTAGGTTTCAATGCTGTATTTCCCATATGGAAAGAAATGAAGTAGAGAGAGTAGAAAGGATCTGGGTTGTTTTGTAAGGAGGTTGAAACATGGGTGTGAACATCTAAAAGTGTTTTGGAAATTTGTTTTGCTCTCTGATGGATGAGGTGGACAGGAAAGTCTCTGGACCAAGGGTTATGACCATGCACCCTTCACCTGCCAGCTGCCTCCTTGCATCCCTTGGGAATTCACACAGGGACCAGTGCTCCTTGACATGAAGATGTTGGATCAGAGCCCCCTTTCAGCATCTTTGTGGGTAACATCCCCTCAGAGGGAGAGGCAGGAGAAGGCAGGGTGCTCTTCAGGCTGTGCTGGTTGGGTTTGGTCAGCCTTAGGAGGAGAAACCAAAAAGAACCTCCACACCAGCACACTTTGGGTATTTTGCTCTTTTGTAACACCTGGTTCGAAATAAGGAGCAGAGCTTTGTGAGCAGAGAAGTACAAAAGGCTTTGGGCAACTTGATGTCTGTTAAAAGCAAAAATAATAACCCATACTTAAAAAATGGTGAAACCAAATCAAGCTCGAAGAGATAAAACATTCAAATCCCATTGGAAATCAATGGGCTCTGATGTCACTCACACAAACAAGGTCTCTTGTTCTTGAAATTAAAGGTAATTGACAGTTTTTTCTTGTTTGGTTTCAATTTAAAATAATGATGCAGAGTTAATTCTCTGCTGTCTAATATCTGAGTCTTACACACACACAGAAAACCACAAAAATCTCATTTGCACCGAGATTGCCAGTTAATGATTTTGATCAGAGAATTGCAGTGTGGTTTCATTAACTCTAAAAAAGCTTTTGGTTCTTGTGTTTATGCCAATTATAGTCTGTTTTGAGAAAGGCATGAGTTGCTGTAGCTTTTTTGGGCTATTTCTCATTGGAAAAACAAGCTATTGAGTAGTTCTGTTCAGCATAGTTACTTTTCAACAAAGTTAGAGTTAAGCATAGTTCTGCGCTTTCAATAACTCGAAATTGGTTGAAAATACACATAATTACAGAGGACTGAACCTTTCTTTAGTATGGGTTAGCATCCTGCTCTATCAATAAGGCAATAATAATAATCATAATAATAATAACAACTTGAAAAAGTAGCAAAGCCATTTTGATATCATGATAAATGTTTCAGATGAATTGCTGGCTTACGCACTGACCTTGGTGAGCGCCTTCATGGGAGTGTTGGATGATTAGGTCCAACTTGTCAGACAAAACAACAGTTTATGATCTTAAAAAATTAAATTACCTCAGCATAATTTAAAAAAATGGTGGGGGGAAAAAAGACAATAAATGCAAGTAGCTGTTCAGGTCATGTCTTTATTAATAGCATGTCATTAAGCAAACTAAAAAGCGTGAACTGTGCCATATTTAGAGATTAAGTGGGAGCAGAACCTCATTAGCTGTAACAGGAAATCTCAGTCGGATGATAGCAGGGCTGGGAGCACTTCACTGAGTACAGCTGTAGAGTCCAGCCTGATTAAAGGGTCACACAGAGAAACAAGGCACCTCAAGCACTGCAATATATTGGGCTGGCTCGGTCTTGTGCAGGGACTGGGGAGCTCCACCTCTCCTCCAAAAGGGGCCTCATGCAGTTCCAGTGGTAAGAAATAAAACATGGGCAAGGGTAGGCACAACAGCACAGAAAAGCCTTGATTTTATCAGATTTGAGTGGATAATTTTAGCCTAATTTATTTTGAGATATAAGTGCTGGCATCACTGCAACTGGACTAGACCTTTGGACTTAAATTTTGGATAAAACAGGAGTAATCTCTTGGCTCTGCATGTCAGGTGTGCTCCTTTTGCTCATCTCTAGATCTTAAGAGCAAGGAATAAGATTTTAAGCACAACACACCACAAGCTGGTGGGAATTTGTGCAACCTCTGCTGTAATTTGGGTGGAATAAATTACAGGTGGCTCCAAGCTGTGCCTCCCATAGTTAGTAAAACACCCAAGGATTACCCAAGTCCTTCCCTTAGCAGGAGCTGATGATTAGGTTTTTGAAGAAGAAACACTTATGACTAGGAGAGACTAAATCTATTTCTAGAACTCTAAAGTTTGTCAATTGACCTCATGGAGTCCAAGCTCTCCATGAAAGCTGTCAGATTATCAGAAGATTTTTCTCCAGAAAGGAATCCAGTATGAGCCACCATTATCTCTTTATAGTCCAGAAATGCTGCAGTCTGTCTAATAGCTGATATTTTTATATGTTCAAGTAGATGATGAGTGTTAGAATCAGTAAAGATGCCCCAATCCTCTAAAATGTAAACTCTTTTTAATAAGTAAATTCACTGCATCTGTATACTGTCCATAAAGACAAATAAAATGTAAATATTTCTCAGCTGAAATGCAGAACTGCTTGATCTCTCTCCTGGTGCCATATTTTACTTGAGCTGTGTCTGACTGCACATTGTCCTACCTATAAATAAAGTCATTAGGTTGTCCACAGAGCCTTGCAGACATGTCTATAATCAGCAGTGTTATAATCCGAGCACTTTCTGTATTGGGAGTTTGATCTATACAAACACGAATACAATAGTAGAGGGATTTTAAAAGTCAAATAAATGTCACTGGAGTGCAGTAGTAAATGTGTCCAAGGAACGTGCTACCTTAATTGAAAATTCAAATTACTGAGCATTGCTCCTTTTCAATAAAACATTCAGTGCTGTTGAATGAAAAATCAATAGCTGCTTTATAGTGCATTTTTCTTAAGCAGTAGGCAAGAACTCAATTCCCCTTCAAAGGATTTTTATTCTTCTATCTTTAGTATTTACTTCTCTCCCTCTTTTTCTCCCTCTCCACAGTAGAACAGTCTTCAGATTCTTTTGTAAGTCAAAACATTCTTCACTGGCAAAATAAAACCCGAACATGTGGTATTCAAATTTGGTAGCTATTGTTGTAGTTAAAGTCATTACAAAGTCAGGTGCTTGGATACTTCTCTTTTTCCTGAGTGAACACCTAATTTAGGCTGTGTCTACTGAGGTTTCAGGAAATACTCCAGTTCACACTGGGATAGGATAGGATTTAATTTTAAGGCAGGAGCTTTGAATCCTTGTAGGATAATTTAAGATTTGTCCTTGATATTCAGAGAAAAAGAAAAAAGATAAAACAAATATGTAAAAGCTCAACTGGAAATGGTTAAAATGCGCTGGAGATTTGAAAGGAAAATGGAAAGGAACTTGTAAATGCCTGTTAAAGCAGAGATCTTTGTGCCATGTGAAGTTCTCAGAGAAGATTCTCCATGACGCTTGATAGAGGTTGAGAGTTTTTGATTGCTTTTGATGTTTGCTTTTGATGTTTGACCTGTGCAGTTGGCAGTTTTCCACCTGGGCAGGCTCCACGTGAAAGGCCATTCCTTGTGTCACTTTCTATTTTCCCTGGTTTCTTTGGGAGGGAGCACACAGAGTGTTTGTGTTTGGTACCTGCCACCTCTCCCCTCCTTTTGCTGTACCCCCGTGAGCCAGGGAGGCTTTCCAGCCATCCAGCCTGCAGCTTTGTGCCTCTGAGAGAGGAAACACCACAATTTCTGTGATTCCTGCCCCAGCTGTCCCAGCAAACACTCTCATTTCCAGCGTGGAAACTGCTGCAATAATCTGCACCGCAGTGATGAGAAACGCTTTCAAATTTATTGTACAACTTGTGGCAAGAAAAGCCCTCGTGTTACAAACTGCTGTGTACAGAGGCTGGTGGGAGTTTCGAGTCAAAATTATATTAATCTTTGAGGATAAGTATGTAGGAGGTCATTAAATACCAGCATATAAATCACAAATATTGATTATAGCTGGTGCTTGAATCCATAGTGTCACTACATATGCCATAGCCTAAAGTTGTGAATATATTGCACATTCCCACAGCTTTTTGAATTAATTCTAAGCACCCGTTGTTTTCCAAGAGAGGAGAGAGCAATGACAGTAAGTGTTACTTAGAGCATAAGCTCCCAGGGAAATGTGCCTTGCTAAAAGACCAGGAATGAGCTTTAATTTAAGTTTGCAGATCAAAATAATTCCTCGGAACATAGATGAAAATTGTGTGTGCCGACACAGACTCGTTCATTTAAATGGAACTTGTCCTTTCACAGCGTTGCACTGATGGGACTTAGCAACAAGGATCATTAGTCTCTGAGCTAAAAATGAGAACAGGAAAAGAGCCAGTTCAAAGTATGCATTACAGCAGGAAAACCACTGCTGCTGCGTGTGCTGGAAGTATTATTGCCTTTCCCTGAGATAAAGATTGCTTCTTCAGCTCAGCCTTGTTGTTGTCCCCAGTGCTATAAGCAGCTGGGTTGGTTTTTTTTTTCCTTTCCTTTCCTTTCCTTTCCTTTTTGTTTTGTTTTATATTCTGCAGCTTTTCACATTAACAGGTGCTTGTGGAGAAGCATGAGCAGGCTTAGAGTCCTAAAAATTCCAAAATGCTGTAGAGACTGGTGTGTGGGCTGATGCTGAAATTCTCCCATGTGGAGCAAATCATGAAGAACTTATGGCTGGTCACCCAGAGGCAGAATCTAATCTGTATTTGTGGTAACAGATGTAAATTCTGGAAGCCTTTTCAGTATCTTGTACAGTTTGTTTTCAACCAGCTGAAAATGAGAGCTTGATTTTTGACTCATCAGTGAAGTCAGAGAGTGATGAAAGAACCAAGTCTGTTATTTTGTTCACTGCATAAAGTCAGTGTCCTTAAGTGACTTCTGACTTTTTTCAGTAAACATATGATGTTTTTCTGTCCATGCTGGGCATATCAATGAGTGGCAAACAGAGTTCAGAGCAAGTTTGCTCTGCCTCTCCCTGCTCACCTCCCTGGCCTCCACACCAGAGCCTGCTTCCAGCACGGGGTGTATTGCCCAGGTGGATCCTGGCGGGGTACGTGGCTCTTGGGACACCTCTGTGTCGTGATCCCTTCCTGGTTCACCTCTCAGAATCAGAACAAGTTCCTGTCCCTGGCCTTGCTGCAGCCTTGCTGGGTGTGCCCATCATCTGACCATCCTGCCTCAGGGGTGTGCTCATCATCTGACCATCCTGCTTCAGGGGTGTGCCCATCATCTGACCATCCTGCCTCAGGGGTGTGCTCATCATCTGACCATCCTGCTTCAGGGGTGTGCCCATCATCTGACCATCCTGCCTCAGGGGTGTGCTCATCATCTGACCATCCTGCCTCAGGGGTGTGCTTACAGCAGACAGGCACGAGCTGCACCATCCTGCAGTTCTGGTCCACCCGCCCAGTTTGGGGACCTCTGGCTCCATCCGAGTCCCTCCACTTGGTGGGTGGGAAGAGGAATGTGGGATGGGGAGAGGGAAGAGGCAGGGGAATTATGAACAGTTATTCTTTCTGCTACGTGGAGCTGTGACTGCAGCATCACCTGAGAGCTGCTGCCCCAGCCTCCCATGGTGCAGACACAGCATCGCTCTCCTGTAACGCAGAGTTTGCTTAATTTCTTTTAGAAAAATTTCCAAGCTTTTAGTTCTGTCCTGAATCAGTGTGAAAAGTAGTTATTTGTAAAAGGAGGATGTGAATTGAAGAGTTTCTAGTTGACACAGGCTCCTAATATTTAATGATTTGGATTTTAAATTTTTTTTTCAGTTTTGTTTTTTTTTTTCCGTAGGAAAATCTATTTTCTTTCTCAGGAAAAATATAATAATAAAAAAATAGAACATAGAAAGCAATCTACCACCAATTGCAATGGGCCAGAAGAGATAAGCAACTGGAAAAAAAAAAACATGACAAAAGGAACAAATGCACAGTAAATGATTGATAACAGTGAGATAAGGTAACAGAGAAAGATGGGTAAAATCCCAGTTTGATTCCAAGCTGGTCTTGTTAACAAAATAATTCATAGAAGATGATGTCTGGAGGGCTGTGGGATTATGGGTAATCTTTGAACTTGGCTTAACCTTGAAGAATTTAAGTCAGTGACTTTGTAAATAAATTTAGTCAAAGTACCTTTAGTGTTTTTCAAATGTAAGTCAGAGACATATTGCAGCAAAATAGCAAGAGATGCAAAAGTAGTGGTAATGTCAACTCTTCTTACTGAAAGATGTGTAAATTCTGAGAATTAAGTAGTGAAAGAATGTAAAATAAGCTTAAATTTAACATTTTAATGATTTTACTTTTAAGACAAAAGAAAAAGAAATGTTAAGTTTCCCTACATTTATTCTAACCTCCTAAAACTTAGATTTATTTCTTTTTACTCTACTGAGCTATTCATTCTTTGTGATGCCTGTATCAAACAGGATAACCCAGAAGTGTTAAAAAATATCAAATTGCTCAGAACGTTTCCCCAGAGTGACATAAATCCTGGCATTTCAATGCTGCATTCCGTTACCTTACCCTAAGCAGGAAAATGAATGGCTCCTGCTAATACATAATCTTATTCCTGAGCAATGCTGAACAGCTTCCTCAAAATTAATTTCAGACAAGACAAATGATGTGGAGGAGCCAAGCCAATCCCCCCATGACCTCCCCTGGAGGCTTTTCCAAACTGCCACTGCTCCTGCTTGTAAAGCAAGTCATGGGAGCTGTCAGGGAGAGAGCCAAGCAGCCGGGGCAGGGAGCCAGATCCCGAGGCTGGAGGCGCTCCAGATTCTGCTGTCTCTGTCAGATGTTTGCTGATCGTCTTCCATGTGTGGGGATGAGGCTTGGGGAAAGAATTCCTGCCATAGCAAAGATCCCCAAATATGATGGTTTAGAGTATCAGCTTGCATCGGATGCCTTTCAAATCCCTTGTTCTTGTGAAGTGCTCCCAGAGCTGACTGAGGCGGAGGGGAAAAGTAGGAGCCCCATGGTGAGAATTTCCATGTGTGGATTCTGTGGAAGGTGTAAACTCAGAAACTCGGATATGGCTGAACTGGTTGTTTATATTGTGGTACTTTCTAAGTCTTATGGAACAGGTTCACATCTCTTCATATCCTGATTTTCTGTTCCGTAAGAAATGTGGATAGAAAGGAAGTCTGAGTGGTTTTGTGTCAATGTGATAACCATTCCAGAGGTTCCTTTTCCCCATTCGTACGAATCCCACAATGTGAGCAACAGAGAAAAAGGAACAATGCTCAATAAACATTTCACATTGCAGGGGAAGGAGTTAATCTATAACACCAAAATGTTTCTTCTTTCTGTGAAACAATTACTTTTTCCCCATTCAAGCATATGGGGCATTATAGCCGATTTTAGAGCCTATCCATGGCTTTGTTCTGCCTGATTTCAACCTAGCCAGAGCAAAATGTGCTAAACTGCATTAAGCATTAACATCAGAGGATGGCCCAGCAGACCACATGCAGCTTTTAATTAGACACAGGCAACTCTGTGTGAGCTGCTTGGCTTGCACGGAGTTAAACCAGAGCAGAGCTTGACCTTCTGACTGCAGAGAGCTAAACGCTGTGGCACTCAAGCCGTGGTGATACCAACCACACTGCTCACCTCCCCTTCCAGCCCAGCCCAGCGTGCCTCCTGCCGACTGGATCCAGTGAGCGTTTGGAAAGGTGTGTTAAATAGTAGCCAGATCCCATTCTCTTAATTATGCAGCTTTCACCAGTGCGCTGCACTAAATCATCCTTGCCCAGGGGTGGTATAATTACTGCTGAATAGCCTAATGCTGAATAACTTAATATACTAGAGGCAATAATTATTCCCAGAATGCGGCTGTTCCACTTTGCCTGTTTACTCGTGTTCTTCAGAAAAATTATCCCCTGACTTCAACACTCTTCAGGGCACTTCTGGTCCTTGCTTTGAATAATTTGGTCACAAGCTCAGCCCTTTGAGAGTAAGCTAAAAGACTTCCTTAGAAGAATGAAAATGGTAATGGAATAAATATCTTCAGTAGCTCTATAGAACATATTTTTAATTCTGTCATGGTCATGCTATTCATTTTAATTTAATCTCTACTGCCAACGCATTTCTTTTGAATTGCTCAAAATTCTTTTTTTCCCTTTAAAAAAAAAAATGAAAAAAGAAAAGAAAGCTAAACTTACAAACCCCAATAACCAAAGGTCACTTTTATCTTTAATATTTTAATAACCTATTATAGTTTGCATTTGCAACTGGGGGATTCTCATCAGATCCAATGCAAAGTACTGCTCCATTTCTTTCAGGCACGTGGTCCTTTTCTTGCTTTGTGCTTGGTGTGGGTGGGAGCAGCTCATTGCTGTTATCCCTCTCTCTCCACTTATCTGCTTTTGTGACATTTGTGTTGAACAGCATGGTGATACTGGTGGTACGAGAGTTTTCACTGATGTGTCTAAAGGCTTTCCAGAAAGTTTATCCCACAAATGCTGCTCTGACAGGAGAATTTTCTCCAGATGAGAGGCGTTAGCTTTACAGAGTGGAGTTAATATTAACCCCCCGAAGAGTTTAGCAACTGAATATGTTTCAAAACTCTAAGCTGTTATTTAGTATAATTTTAATTATTTAAAATATGGATCACAGTGAAGTGACTTTGAAAATTTTGCCTACTTTACATTGGAAATGTTCAGTTTAAGTTATAAATGTGTGGTGTTGATCTATCTGTTTGTATGTGACCATCTTGGCCTCAGTATTTTATGTTAATTTTCTTGAGAAATAAGCTTTGGGTCTCACCATGATTTGAAAAATAATTTTTACTTAATTTTGCTTACTATTGTCTGGTTTAAGATGTGAAAAATACCCAGATGAAAGCAAACACTGGGAATAAAGAGTTAAGTCTATACAGACTCACACTAAGCTGTCTGAAGGTGGCCCCTGTGACCTCAGCAGTGTTTATTTGCCCAAGGTGCAAAACTCTTTCTAAATGACCCCAAAGTGCATTTCTGCATTTCTGAGCGTGTTTAAATGTTGCAGCAAACAGTTAAACTCCTGGGAATGGATTCTATTACTTCAGCAGACACTCATTCTAAACCATATTTGCTTATAACCCTATCTGAATAAAGGCTGCCCTGGTTCTGAAATCTATAATGTTATTTCATTACCCTCACATTCAAACACGCATACAAATCTGACAAGGAGGAAATTCATTGGCTGAAAGCAACTTCCACTTCAGCAGCTGTATCTATTTTGGTGTATTGTCTTGGAGGCTGTGTCAACGAGCATCCCCATTCAAGTGTTCAGTATTCAAGTGCTGAAGTTTTTGATTGGAAGCAGACTAATATTAATCTTCAGTTATCAAAAAGTCTAATTCATCCTCTATTTCCCCAAGCCCCCAGTAAAAGGAGCTGCTCTTTTTTTATTTTTTAAAGTCTGACAAAAAATCATTTTTATTTGCTGAAGTAAGATTTTATTTAAACAAAATTACCACCCCCAGAACAGGATATGAAACTAAAGAACTTAAGTGTCTGATGTTATGGCATGTGAAATCAAAAGCGTTCTCAGTACCTTGGAGACCAGACCTACCAGACGAAAATCAAGTAAACTAATTAGTGTTGAGCAAAGAACATTTCATATATTATGGCTCTCTGGGCTAATTTCACCCCTTTCCAGCTACTCATATAAAACTCCTTAAATCAGTAGGACATGAGGCAGTGTACTGAGAGCAAGGTCAGTGAAACCAGACTCTTTTGGGATGTAATGAATGGAGACAGAATTCTCCAAGGGATCTCCCTAATGTATGTCAGGAGCACAGCAGA
Source organism: Machaerirhynchus nigripectus (assembly GCA_013397975.1). NCBI lineage: Eukaryota > Metazoa > Chordata > Aves > Passeriformes > Dicruridae > Machaerirhynchus > Machaerirhynchus nigripectus. The sequence goes on along the minus strand of VZRQ01009506.1, from coordinate 143,065 downwards.
TCACAGAATAGTGATTATGTATCTGTAGGTCTGGGGTTTTTTTTTAACCCAACTGCTTTTTCCATATTTTCTTCTTGAACATTTTAAAACTGAATATGAGGGTTTAGCTGGAAGTTCTCATTATTAAACTGCCTCTTCATGGGGAAACAATAAAAGTGGACACATGGAAAAAAATCAGGAATATGTTCCTATTTGGTTAAAAACTGAAGCTGATGAGCAGCCATGTAATATGGCTTGGATTATTCCTTATTTTATGGAGGGATGTTTTTCATGGATATCTTTAATTGCAGAATTCCTTCAAGTGGGCTGTTTGAACATGCAGAAGAAGGGGCCCAGACTTCTTCTGGGCAGTAGAGCTGAGTTGCTGACTCATCCTAATAGATGTTTTATCTTTATTTATCACTAGTAAAGTCTGTGGCTCGGTGTGGAGTGAGATATTAACACATCCAAATCATTTGGGACTGTTCCCCGAGATAAATAAACAGGGAGATTATGGAATCCTGCAGGAAACCCAAGGCATAGGCAGGACTTATTTTGAATAAAAGAAGAATTGATAGTTTTTGGCAAATAATGGAAAGACCCAAAGTAGACTTGTATAATTTATAAATAAATACTACATCTGATGTTAGCCACGAGATAGTGCATCTGCAGTACTTACAAGAGTTTTGCTTTTTGGTTTAGGTGGTGTTTGTCAAAAAGATTTTAGCCAAGAAAATGGAAAAAAGGAAAAAAAAAAAACAACCAACCAAAGAAAATTATTAGTAGCTTAAAACAGAAGTCTAACACTTAAGGAATATTGCATATTTTGCCTTAAAATCATATAAAAATTCTCTGTGCCTGCGTGTTTTGGGTGCATAAATGTTTGCTGGATCTTGAAGTTAATGTCTTGTAAAACCAGGCAAGAAAACAAAAATGAATAGCGCATCTTAAAGCAAATTATCCATTAGATTTCAGAGATGTACTTGACCATCGAAGTCTAATAACTTTGTAGAATCATTTTTGTTCCTTCAGGTTTATTTCCTATACAAGAAGCATGACTTGTCCATACTGAGCATGAGAGAAACAAATCTGTTTTGTTATACAAAGCACAAATTGGTTATCTGGAAGAAACAAACGTATATACACATTTCTGATTTATGTCTGAAGACAAATATGAGGAAAATATTTGATTTAGCATAACCTTGTCAGTGTTTTCCAGGCTGCCTTCAGTCACAGAGGCACGTGTGCCAGTATGGTCTGGTCTGTCTCTAATGATTTTTGATGTGGTTATCCTTAAGAAGCTATTTTTTTATGAACTGCTAAAAGATTTTATACCCTGAAGTACCTCTACTTTCACCATTCATAACTAAATTGGAACACTCAATTTTGAAGTAATAGTTAGTGTGATTTATTATTTACCATGGCAGAAATGAAGAAATGTATTTGAAAAGAAGCCAGTAGCAAATTACAATCGATTTGCACAATATAACAAATAAAATGTTTTAGGGAGGCAGGCTTGCTGGTTGACGTGATATGTGATCCATAATAATATTTCCAAGATGTCTGCTTCTTTATTACTGTCAACAATTCATTAATCATCTTCCTACAAAGACAGCAGCTCACCCTTCCCCCTTGTTCAGACGTCTAAGGAAGTGCAGGTTGTGGCTCTGCGATTTCAGCCCATGTTTGACCAAATGCTGTTGTTTCAGTAAAATAACCATGCAGAGCTTCCAGGTGTCCATTTATGTGCCTTGGGAGTGAAGACAGGTAAAATTACTCATCCTGTGATGGAATCACCAAATTATGGTCATGTATATGGTGATATATGGTCATTTTCCAGTAAGGTAAAAGAGTGTATTTTTATAACCAAAAAAAGAAAAGGGCTCAAATCATAGAATTAGAGACTTATTTGGGTTGGGAAGGAGCTGAAAGGTCACTGAGTTCCAACCCCCCTGCTGTGGACAGGGACACCTTCCGAATCTCCATCTTCCCATGTTTTAGTGTATGTTTTCCTGCTTGTTTTCTTCCCCAGCAAGAAAAGGAATCAGAAGCCAAAGATGCCTGAGCTAAAGAAAAGAAAAATGTTCTATCCCAGTGATAGTAATGTGCCTAAATGAGGTAGAATACAGAACAGGAAGGTTTGTTGCATTCTCTGCTGCCTGGTATGTGTGTTTCTCAGATTGTGTTGGACATTTCACGGCATCCTTGAGATAACACAGGAGAGTTGCAGAGGAATGAATTTTCTGCTTCCAGTAGAGTCTAAATGAAAGATTAGATCAGCAGAGATGTTTAGGCATGCAAAGATACAGATAAATGCTGACAGGATCATCAGAAATCCCATGTTTAGGCCAGTGAGTTTATTCAGAATTAAGTGCATTATCCATGTAATTCACTTTTGAAAATATCATCCATCACCAAGCTGGATGCTCAAATGCCACTGTAAATCTGGACCAAGCTATTCTTATTGGTAACCAAGACTGGGGGGAAAACAACTGCAACATTTAAAGAATACAATGATAGAAATAGAGCTACTGCTTTATTTTATCCTTGAACAAAACAGAGGCTACTTTCTAACACAGCTCATTACTGTGAAAGAGATCATTCTGCCAAAAACACAGAGTAGTGCACTGAGTTATCTAAAAAGCCTCAGGAACTTCTTGGCCAGACAGCACAATCTGTTCAGGCAGCCCTTTGATATGCTATCAGCAGACAGAGAGCAATCTAGCTGTGGCCATTCCCTCTATTACTCTCCCAGACTGTTGCTGTTCCCTGGGTTGTATTTCTGTTCATATCCATGCCTTTAGTAATCCTTAATGGGTTCCCCTTACACGAATTCCTGCAATCTATCCTCAACCAGCGCACAGGCAGGGTGAAAATGTGGGGTTAGAACCCTTCATTCAATCAAACTGAGCTGGAAACTGCAGAATGGGACATTAGCACCAATTAATTTACGCCATCAGCAGAAGGCTTAACTGCTGTTCTTGCTACGTTGTGCTCCTTGCAGAATAAAAATAACAACTGGCCACTGCATCAGGGCTGCTGAAGAACGCAAGGATAGAACCTGCTCATTCAAGTAAAACAAGTTGCTTTCCAACTGATGGAGTGAATAAAAGCTCTACCAAAATCTGTAAGAACGTTTGCTGAGGCAGCTTTGGCTGAGCAGCTATTTTTATGTAACTGTAAACAAGCACAATACTTATACATTAATATAATTGCTGTTGTTCATTGCCTTCATTCAAGGTGCTTCAGGGGAGACAAAGTGAGGATAAACAGTTTGAAAGAGCAGAACATCACCAGAGCAAAGTCTTTCAAACTGTTCTTAATCATTGAATTTTGATCTGCACATGAAATTTTTCACGGGAGAGAGGGCTGCACTGATTTTTTATTTTTGTTTGAATGCAAGTCATTTGCTTTTGGAGATCTTTTTCATGGGTTTTTCCAGTCTTTAATTTTGGAATTAAACTCTGCCACTTGGATAAGGCAGACAGGCAGCTAATTAGCGAAAAAATGGGCATTGAGAGCTCTTGGAAAAAAAAAAATCTTGCTTTTGTAAGTGAAATGATTGCTGAGGATATGGTATTGATTTGATAGTTTTGCAGCTGAAAATGTTTGCTAATTGGAGAACCAATTCTGTATTTTTATTCTCAGCACAGAATCAAGAAGCTTCTGAATTAGGCATCAAAAGCAAATACTTGCTGAAGGAAAAATGAATCCAATAAAAGCCCAGGATGTGATACTGGATGACACAAGGACCTGGCAGCCGTGCTCTGGGCATTCTAAAACTGCCCTGGAAATGGACAGGTAGAAATAATCACAAATATGAATCCAAAATTAATACCAGTGAATGCTAGTAGGCAATTATTGCCGGCCAAGCTAATAACATTTTTCAACTCTGGTTTTCATCAAAATGGTCCATGGGTTTATAAGTCCATCTGTCACAGTGATTCACAGTAAGATATAAAACCTTCTGATGTGTTGCCCTTGCTTTCATAGAATTTTGTCTTTTTCTGACAAATCATTGTGATAGAAAGAAACTACTAAAAGGATAAGGGGTAAAAGGGAGAACTAAAAATGTTAGGTTTCTTCAAAGCCTTAAAAATTCCAGCAAAATATCTGAACAATTTGAGAATTTGTTTAAATTATTTTTAAATGGCTGCCTTTCCTCCTTTCCCTCTATATTTGTTTCATCAGGCAGTGTTAATATGGTGTTAATGCCATATTCAGGAAAGAGAAATCATGTCCCTGTTCTGTTTCTCGTGTCATTCAAACAGCAAGAAGTGTTTGGTGATCTACAGGAGCTGAATATTTGCAGTCTGCTGGTAACAGCTGACACCAATCCCTTCCTCACATCTGTATTTCCCTCTCTGACTTTTCTCAGGTTTGTTTGGTTTTAGTTTTGTTGTGTTTTGTTGGGTTTTTTTCTAATAAATTTTCCTCTCTATTACAAATAAGGTATTGATATTTCTGAAAAAGTGCCAGCCACTACCTTGAGTAATTCCAATAAATATTTGTCCAGCAGTTCAAGAACAAAGAAGAGCTGAACTGAATCCACCACCACCACCATGCTGCCAGCCTGTTCCCTGCTTCACACCCCTCCACGTCCCCAAAAATAAGTTATCTATGGAGCTCTGGGATGCTTGCTAGGAAGATAACATAAAATATAGAGATATGAATAAATAAGAGTGCTTGTTTCTTCCAATGTGTGTGCCTTGTGCTGTTTTATGTCGCTTTCATGTCCCTCCCTTCATCCCTGCTGTCTCATTCCTTTTATTAATTGCTCTGCTTTTTCTCCCCTTTTTTTTTTCTGGCCTTTCTTCTACAAAAACATAACTTCTCTGCTACTCATTCATTTTTGCTCATTCATTTTTCTTTTCTTCATTGTCGCTTGACTGTGTAAGTCTCCTTTCCTTTACCCCAGAGAGATTTTTTCTGTTCTCTCATTTCACTCCTTATGATTTGTCTGCCCCTCCTTCTGGCTCTAATTCTTCCAATTTCTTTGTCACATGAGCTCTGTCTCAGTGACTCCCCTGCTCTGCATTCTGCCTCTACTCTTTCTCTTTATGGCCTTCTACATAACTGATTTAATTCTTTTCTCTCCTCCACAGTGCACAGCTGGCACCTCCAGCTCTATCCTCTGATCTCCATAGAATCACAGAATATCCTGAGTTGGAAGGGACCCATCAGGATCACCGAGTCCAGCTCCTGGCACAGGACACCCCAGGCATCCCATCATGTGAGAGCCTTGTCCAAATGCTCCTGGAGCTCTGGCAGGTTTGGTGCTGTCCCCACTGCCCTGGGGAGCCTGGTCAGTGCCCAGCCACTCTCTGGGGTCAGAACCATCTAATACCCAACCTGAACCTCCCCTGACACAGCTTCAGGCCGTTCCCTCGGGTCCGGTCACTGGTCACAGAGAGCAGAGATTGGAGCTGCCCCTCCTCTTCCCCTCACAAGGAAGCTGTAATGGCAGTGAGTCCGCCCTCAGTCTCCTCTGCCCCAAAACAAGCCAAGCACCCTCAGCTGCTCCTCACACACCTCCCCTCAAGGCCCTTCACCATCCTCGTTGCTCTCCTTCAGATGCTCTCTAACAGCTTTATATCTTTTTTGATTTCGGTGCCCAAAACTGCCCCCAGCACTCGAAGTGAGGCCACCCCAGTGCAGAGCAGAGCAGTTCCGGACAATCCCCTCCCTTGACCATCCCGTGCTGCTGTTCCTGAGGCCCCCCAGGACATGGATGTCCCTCCTGCCTGCCAGGGCACACAGGTGACACATCCCACTTGCCACCTTCCTTAGCTGTGTTACACCATCGCAGCCTCTGGGCTTCTTCTGGACCCTTCCACCGCCTCACCGGGCTGCACCTGCAGCTGCTTTGGGTTGTTCTAGGTGGGCATAAAGGAACAGAATGGCCTAAAAGCAGGTTCCCTGTGAGAGAAGGCACAGGAGCTGCTGCACTGCTGCTCCGGGGTGCTCTCCCTGTGCATCGGAGCGTGCGGGGCTGTGCTGAGGGAGGGGACTCGGCGCTGGTGCCTGCTGAGCTCTGATTGTTCTGCGCTTCCCAGAGCTGTGAGGGGCAGAGCATAATTAGATCAGCAATGAAGCTTTTTACAGTCTGGAATCATTGTAAGTCCCACTGACAGTTTGGTATAGTGAAGGGTTGATTTTATGGAGGAGGGAAGTTATTGAATATGTCGGTCATAATAATTAGCAAGGCCTGTGCTCACTGCAGCAGAATGATGGGCGTTGTTTTTTCCCTTTGGGCCTATCTAACTTGGATAACAACTATTTGAAGTTTCACCTTCACATCTTCTGACAGGTGGAGGTCCATACTGGATCCAAGGCCTAGAGAAAAAGCTGGGTACCCCTAAAATCGCTGTGCCTTTGGCCTGTTTGGTGTGATGGCTGCATCCACAGCAGCCTCTGAGCTCTCCGTCCATGCTGTTCGATTTTAAAGGCTGGCAGGTTTTCCACTCAGCATGACCTGAGTGGCAGCCACTGAGCCACGCTTGAGCAGTTTGGGGGCTAGCCCAGGCCAGGAACCATCCCCTACCAGGCAGTCGTGGTAGGACTGCCCAGCTTTGGCACAGGAGGACTCAGCTGACTGGCAATGAGCTGTGCCTGTTGGTCCGAGAGCCCCGAAATGGTTCCTGGGTTGTTTCGTTGTGAAAACCAATGTGTTAGTTTTAATCTGTTCCAAAGCAGTTCTGTAGCATCCTATGGACTTGCATTCAGGAAATCACTCACAATGGTCATTTTGTGTCTGGAGTGCCAGACTTGCAGAAGGATGGGTTTAAATATGCCAATAGCGACGGAATTTTCTAAGAGTCAAATCAATTCTTCAATCCCTTCCCTGAATCAGTGTGTGCATCTACTGCTTAATGTTATTTATGAGCTTAAATTGGTAAAATGAGCAGTCCTAGGCCTGTATTTTTTAATGCATCAAATAGTTTCATTTTTTCTTCCTAGTAAAGGTGAAAATATCAATGTTTTTACTGTTTTTGTTTGTGCTACTTCACTTTGAGCACTCATCTTACACCAGTGGAACTCCATGAAACGCTGCTAATTTACATCAGCCCAGGTAAAAAAAAGACAGTCATAGGCCACTCAAAAGGGGTTTTTTTAAGTGATATTCAACTTTTTATGTAAGAATTCTTTCCTGTCCACTGTTTCTTCCATGTGTCTTTGAAAGGGGAAAGGCCTGCTATTGTAAGAGTGCTTTCCCATGCTCTTGTGCAGGCAGGTTTTAAATAGATCACAACTTATTAGGTGCTGAAATAATCAAGTTCCTTTTTTTTTTTCCTCCCAGACCAATGCTAAGAAACTTTGGATGGCTTTTGGTTTCATTTTTCTTACATGTTACCAATCTTGAAGATGCTTTTACCAATGCTGTTACTGCAAACATTTCCAGGTAACCCTGAAGTCCAACAAAGAATGTTCCCACCTCTATCAGAAATATTTGTGTGGAGAATGTGCTTGGCATTGACCCATTTGTTTCACCTTTCCCTGCAGGAAGAAATCCTTTGTTTTATTCAGAAATTAATATTGGATGTGTTTGCTAAACCTTGCGTTCTTCATGTCTGAGGAGTTAAAAGTTCAGGATGACAATGTAAATCTCAGCATTGATTTCAGCCCTCCTTACTCTGTAAGTACTGTTTATTCTTGGAGAGGTTCCCATGTGATCCTGCTTTGGAAGTAATTACTGGGTCAGGGTTTAAGGCAGAAAGCATTTGTGGACTGCTAACACACAAGCTGACAGAAAATTCTCAGCAGATCTTAACTCAGATCTTCAATTCTGCAAGACTTTTTCAGAGCGTTCTGATCACAGATTGTGGTTGAGATAGCTTTATTCTAATCTCACCCATCTCTGTTTGTGACCAAAACCAAGTTTTTAATTCTCCCCACCCACCCAGGCACATTTTCTCAGCTCCAGGTGCTCTCTCACAATGCCTCCTACGTTGCCTGGCAGTGATGATCAGCTCCTAACAGAGTGACTTGCATTCCAACTGGGCAATTAGAGACAAAGGTGGTAGCTTTGTTTAAAGTTTTATATTTAAGAAATCTTCAAAGTATCTTATGAGCTCTAATGACAGGGTTATCAGCAAACATGAAGAAAACACAATGTGAATTATTTATTCCTTCATCTACTTACCAGCTGAAAGGAAGTCAGCTTCTTATTTAGAGTCAAATCCCAGCTCTGCTAGAGACGTGCATCATGGTAAAGGAGTCAAAGATGTGATGACAAAGCTATTTTAGCAAAACTCCTCCAAGGCAAATGTTAAATAATGTATTTATATTTAAGTACATTTCCATATAAGTAAATATAAGTGTATTTATATACATGTCTATATAAATAGTATTTATGTATGTGGTACATTTTTATATGCACAGTTTTTATAACAAATACATAAAGAGTTTATCTAAATATATTTATAGTTTAATTTTTTTGACTGAAAAATAAAAAAAGTCTGGTTTTTTTCTGTAACAGACTCCAGCACTTGACACACTTGATAACACACTTTTTCTCCACTGAGATTTACAGAACACCAGAACCTCCTCGCATTAATTGGGATGAATTGGTCAAAGGCACATTGGAGTATACCTACAGTTCCCTTTTAAAAACTGGCTAACTAAATTTTAAAAGTTTTAATATTGGAACTTCTAGCTGGATAAAAGTCTTGGAAACAGAACATTCTGATATTTATGAGCTCCTCTGCTACCAAAACCTTGCAAACCCAGTACAGTAGAGATTATGGAGATTCCAGATTCCAGTGGTTGCTGAACTGTGGCACTTTATTTTAGATGGATTGTATTGACGGCTTCATCGGGACAGGAAATGGGATAAAACATTCATTTTCAATGAGTTAGTTCTGTTATTGATTTTAGTTTTCATACCTATACGCCTGTAACAGTTCCCTCAGCACTTTCAGAATCCACGATGAGGTGCTGGTTGACTGAGGTGCTTAGGTCTATGGGGCTTTTAAAGTTACCAAGCAATTCTTAAAAGTGATTAAAAAGAGCGATTTCCTAACTTAGTAACTCATGTAGAGTCTCGAAGACCATGTCTAAGCTATTCATCATAAAGCAAGCTTAGAATTCACTGCATTCATATTTTAAACAACCTGTCATCGTTTATAATCTCAGTTTGCACTCCCCGATGTAAGAAACAAGATAATGTGCTAGGGTATGGCTAGATAATATTCTGGATGCAATGGAAATGGAAGAAAAGCAGGGAAATACAGAAAAAAGGCTACCACATCATTTTTAATCTGTTTAACAGTAATTTCCATCAGGATGTCAGATCAGGTCACATTTACAAATGAGCCATGGATTCACTGCATGGAAAATGAGCTAAGGAAGAGGCTGATATTAACTATGAATTTTTTTATTTTACTGGTTTAACCATAACTTCAATAAAGGAGGAATGGGTCTTTTTTAATTAATAGAGAACAAATATTTTCTTATAAAATTCTGTTGTATTGATTCTGATGTGCACACCAGGTACATTTAAGATCCATCTCCTCTTAGTGGCAATTAAAATATTGGTCAGCCAAGAAACACTGACCAGGGAGCCCAACTGCCAGATGAGGTGGGCTCTTCTCACTGACGTAGGAAACTAATTCTCTGTTCAAGAACTGGTGCTGCCTTCTGATCCTCAAATTCTGTTCCTCATTTTCCTTTTCTTATTCTTGAGTCCAGCTCAGCAGAATTTATTTCCTCTTGAACACAGTGACCCCCAGTTCCAACTGTGCTGTCTAGGAAGGATTCAGCAGAATGTTTTATACTTTTTTTCTGAAGTACCTCAGACTTCTTAATTATCCAAGTCATAATTTTCTGATCCAAAGTCACAGGAAAAGGACAAGCAAGGACTAGGTCTTGGAAATTATTAACATCAGCTTCATCCAAATATAATAAAATTTTAATATAAATTTTATTTTAAGTCTTTTTAGGTATTTTACCTAAATTAAAATGAAAATTACTAAACTACTCCTTCAGAAAATAGGAGTAATGTAGTCTTAAAACTGACTTTATTCAATTCTCTTTAAGCATCCAGGAAAATTACCCAACCACAAAAGGGAGGGACCCCTTTTGTTTCTAGCACATCAAAGACAGTGAAGACTATCCTCATGGTCTGAAACCCAATGAAAAATTCACCTTCCAGATCCCCCTTAAGGAGTCAGGGAAAGACCACAACCATGGGGGACGGATGCATGGCAGAGAAGAGCAATAAGTTTTTGAAATAGGATGAACCCTGCAGAGCCTGGTCCCTATCAGATCCCAGTTACCTCAAAAAGTAGATGACTCTGAAACATATTTTTTTTTACCACAGTGCTCTTCAGAATTTTAGTTTAATTTATATCCATCTCCTAGACTCTTATTGATGGAGTTGTTTGAATTTTCAAGCTTGGCTATTCCTTGTGCATCAAAGGAATGGGAAGACAAATGTACCCATATAAATCAGGGGCATCATCTCTCTTTTGTGCTGAATAGATGTGATTTAGCCAGCACCAGATAGACAAGAACCATAAATCCTCTCCTGGCTCACTCAAAAAGTATTTCCAGCCACACTTTGTTTGAAATTCCTGGTCTTTCCCTTAGTCCTAAAACCCCTCTTAATCTTTGTCCAGGTTACTGAAGATTTAAGAGGGTCAGTGTCTTCCCTGGCTTCATCTAAAATCATTTCTTCTTAGGCAGCTTTTCCTTACCAGGTCCAAAACCTGCTGGATTATTTTTGCAATTGGCAATTTGGCAATTTCTCGTGTCTAAAGATGCCACAGATGCTGCAAACTCATTTAATCACAATTGAAGGTTCATTTTCTTTGTGCTTTGAACTGTTAATGTGCCATTTCTGTCCATTACTGGTTATGAGCATATCACCAGATGATGACAAGCACCAATATGAGTTTGGGCTGTATATTCTTTTATTTCTTGCTTTAAAACTTAAAGAGGTAGCAGGCAGCTGATTTTTAATTGTTTTTCTTATTTACATTGAAACCTTCATACTCTCCATGATCTTCTAAAGGAAACATTTAAAACCTGTTTTGTAATAGTTAAATCCTGAATTGTTTTTAAAAGTAATGTATAGGTTTTAAATCTTGTAAAAAGTAATCTCCAAAGTATTTGCTACCTGGTTTTAAGAATTATTCACTGAAACCAGGCAGAGCTGTTGAAGTCCCAGAGGCCCAACAAAGCACTGATGACATTGCTGCCAAAATTGTTTTGGAGATTTGGCTGTCACTGTTCACCTTTTGCTGCGAACCCACCAGTTAATACAGAAAAAATTCCACTGAAAGTGCCGTGCCTTCCCTTCTCACTGCATCTTTGTTTCATAATCAGGGCTTGATACTGTGAACAATTTAGAATGTCTATATTGATTAAACCTTGGGAGTCCTCACTTGAAATTCTAGCTGGTATTCTGCAGACTATAATGAACATTACCGAATGCATGGTGTCTTCTGGGAAACACCTTGAGATTATCAAGTTTAATTTCCCCCAGGAAGTTCTTACAGCAGTGCAATCAAGCCAACTTTTGCTCTCTGTAATGGAATAAGATTTAATCTGCAATTTTTAAACCACCAACATTTCCTAATTTTCTTCTTTTAAAAAAGGAGGTTTGCTCTGGTTTTAGGCTCCTGCTAGACTTGTTCCCATAGTGCAAGTAATGAATATTCAATCCTTTTTTAGTATGCTGAATGTGTACAAGCAGCTTTAAGCCTATGGCTCGTAAGGAATTTATGTCAATATTGCAATTAAATCCTGTCTGTCATAATAGGTGACCTTTAATCTAGTGTATATTGAGTCCCTAATCTTTCAGATTGTAACGGAGTGATGGAGATGCAAGACTTCATGAAAGAAAGGCAGATCATAAGAAAATAATTATTTTTTTGTATAAACTGTGATTTTCCAATTACTACTCTCAGCTGGGACAGAAAAATATCTAACTCATGATATGTTCTGAGCCAAAATTAATCCTTTTGTAACTGCACCTTTTTTGATTAAAGACTAATTTTCCTTTCTTCCAGACAAAATCCTCAACCCCTGTGGTAATTTTAGCGTAATTTTATTTCTTTCCCAGTGTATCATTACAGTATACTGATAAATACAGGTTTAAAAAATATAGAGCAGTATTCAGATAAATAATCATTAGATTTATATTATCTATAAATATTGCTTTGATGGCAAAGTGTATCTGGCAAAAACATCCCTAAACTGTGCGAAAGATTTTTTTTATTATCAATTTATGAAGTAAATATCCAATTTTAAAAATTAATACTTTTGAGATATGTAAACATGTCTGTAGGTGCTGAATAAAGGATTTCAGGTTTTGGTGACGTGGCATGTGAACAATAGAATGGGGATAAAGCTTGAGTGAGCAGAAATTTTTTTGATGAATACTGGTGGAAATATTTGCATCACAGAAGAGAAATTTTCTAAGACTGACTGTGCTCACAGGCCTGTGCTTGTGTCAACAGAACCAAGCAAGAAAATTGTCAACTGTCACAGTGATCTTGTTTGTAAAGTAATTGGAAATGTAATCACCGAAAGTGCAGTGTGAGAATGAGGTGTTTGGGTTTTTTTCCTTAAACTACCATTTTCTCCTAGTTACGTTTTTGTTTCTAATTTCGGAGTTTGCTTATATTGCCCAACATTGATAATAGTGGGAAAAGACATTCTTAAATTATGTTCTTTGTGGAAATAGATCATTTTCACATGCTAAAGTACGGCAATGTTACTTAGGGCCACTGCTGGATATTTCAAGCTTCCAATGTCTTCTGTTTGATGATGGAGAGAGCAGACGTGGCTTTAAAGTAAACCTTTTAATTTAAATGTCCTCTCAAGAGGACAGTTCATCAGTGCTTTGGTCCCTCCTCTTACAGCAGTGGTGTCAGGATCCCCTCAGGGGAAAACGAGGCAAATAAAACCAAATCAGGGTAAACAACGGATAGCTTCTTAATTAGTTCATACAAGTCTATTCTCTTCATTCTGCACTACACTGATATTTTTTAAGAAGTTACTAAATGAGCCTCCTGAGCAGGGCACTTCCTACCATGTCACAGAGCACTGCTCCTTTGCTCAGGATGAACCAAGACTGGAGTACAAACAAACCAAATTTAAATTTGCATCAGGAACAGCTTAAAAACCCATATTTGGGCATTTGCTTTTAATTATAAAACTAGATTAATAAAAAGACAGTAACTTATACTTAACCCTCAAAACATTTGATTGGCTTGTGCTGTACTACTGTGGAACTTTAAATCCAAAAACTACAGGTGGAATCCCTTGGGGTTTTTTAACCCTTGAAACAGAACTTCATTTATATTGATATAGTCTCACTGAACATAAAGATTTCAAGGATTTGTTTATAGAATTTTCTTTTTAAATTCCAGGGGGTGGAATTGAGCTCAGAAAATGCCAAACCACCTCCTCTATTTCCTTTAAATCTACTCTAAGAAGCTATAGTTTAGACATGAATATCCTTTGAAAACTGTGAATGAGATCAGCTCACTTCATGCACTTAAAATTATAAGAAAATCCTTTTTAAGGTTGAAGTATTCAAGTTTTCAATTTCCTTGGTATGGGCTATGTCAAGAGAGGGCCCCAGAGGAACTTGAAAGAAATCCATGCAATTGCCACCCATAAATGAAAAAAGTCTGATAAATAACATCTGAAGGAGAAATTAGAGGTTTTCCAGGAGAACCAAGGGAGACAGAGACACAAAAGCAAGAGGGGGAGAGATTTTAATAACTGGCATATCAGTAGCCATGGAAGGGGGCTGAGAGGTGAATAGGGAGGAGGAAGGAGGATTCCTTCTCTATTTCTTCTTCAAAGAGACCGTTAGAGACTTAGATTGGTTCTGGTGGAGTCAGAGGGATGGGTCACTGATTTGAGAGATCTGAAGGTAGATTGTAAATTAAAAGCTTAAATTGGTATTGGAACGACAGAGACAAGATCAGAAAAAATAACTGAAAACACACATATAACAAAGTTTCTTTTACAGATGAGGGAAGTTCTGTTTTCTTTTAAGGCAAATGGGAAAGAGCTACAAAGGCAAAGAAAGGTTCCTTTGCCTGGTTTCTCCATATTGACACACGCAGGCACAAATGGAAGCACAAATATCACACCAATAGAGACCATAATCAAAAGCAGTGGGGAGGTTGCTGGGTTTACAAGCACGAGACCAAAGATGAGAGTTAGGAGTTGTTAATGTCCATTTAGAGAACTTCTCCTATCCACTAGAAGGAGCTATGAAGAAGAGGAAATCTTTGATCCTGTGGCTGCAGTGTGACACTGCTGTAGATTGTCATGGGAAGTCAGTGGCAGCGCGGTGCAGTTTGTCAGAGTGAGCTGAACCACACCAAGACTGCTCCAGGAGAAGCACGAGGAAGGACACTGACCTGTAGAGGAGGGCAAATCAACACACAGGTCATCCCTGGTTTGTGAGTGGTTAAAATTCTTTTTTCCCTCAAACTGTACAGAAATGGCTCACCAGGAAATCTCCATTACGCAAAAATGGGCCCCTCTGTGTGAATACAGTCCACAAGATGTCAGGTACATACTTGCCCTCTTTAAGTAATTTTTTGCTAAAAATATTTGTCTCCTTCCTCTCCAATCCCTGTAGCTCTTAGCTAAAAATAAAAGGACCTGATGGTGAATGCAAGTTTCATAAATGCCAGGACAATTTTGCAGTATGAATTTAAAATGTGTCTTGAACGACAATAATTGATATTTTGTAGGTTGTTCATGCTGTTTATGTAGGTCCCTAATCACTTGAGGTATGTTTAAGCTTTTTAACTGATACTTAGTTCCTTCAGATGAGTAAATTAATCTCCTGGGTACACAGCAGCTCGACATACCTGGGGTCGCAGTGCAGAAAGTTATTCTTGTTGCTATCTACAGATTGTCTTGACATGCAGCATATACCCACAGGGTCAGAAGAATTGCCCTCTGATTACATGTACAATAATCTGGATCTCCCAAGGTATTCAAGTGGTTAATTAAATATCAAGTAATTGCTAAAACTACTAAGTGACATTTAATTAGTATGTTAATTGATATCAAATTTGCTCTCACTATCTTGTTTCATGTTAATAAAATCCCTAAACATTTCTTCGGAGCAGATTAGGAAACAATGTGCTCCAAATGTACTAATGCAAAACAGCCTTAAGCATCACTTCTGCTTGTGGAATGGAACTTCTGACTTAAATTTTTATCCCAGCTGTGATACTTTCTCTATCTTTAAACTTACTTTGTTCTCAGGGTACATTATATTGAGTAGCACAGACCTCTCTTGGTATGGATTTTGACTTTTTTAATCCTGTAATCTCTTAGACATCTATCCAAAGTGGGATAACTGTTAAAATGGTTCAGGGCTGCCTCTGTTCCCCTGGGGAGTGACAGGCAGGGACGTGGGGAACGGGGAGTGCCTCCATGGTTATGTCAGGGATGCATTTCAGCACTGCCTCGCGGTGTGGCGTGGGGAAAGCTGTGCCTCACACAAAGCACAGAACTGCCAGAATCGCAGCATCGCTGACTGGTGACTCTGCAGCAGCAAAATGCTGCCTCAGTGTTAGTTCACACCAGGGAGGGTGTTTCCCTCCTCCTCCCCGTGAGGGAACAGCCATGCTTTGCCTTTCAGCTTGAGTCTTCCAAACAGCTTCACAGCTCTAATACAGGAAAGAGATGCCTTTAGGCTTGGGGCCAGAAAAAGACTGACTGAACTCCAGAATGACAAGAGCCCGAGCTTGTCCTTCCTTTCAACCTCTAAAATGTTCCCAGTGGCCTCATCAGGAGCAGGTGAACTCTCCAAAGTTGAATCCACTAAGAGAAAAAGTTGTTTTCCTACCATTTAATTGGAGAAGACACTGGAGAAAAAATCCTATGAATATTCATATGAATTTTTATATTAATTTCTTTCAGCTGTGCTCATGCCTTTTGTGTGTCAGCTTTTCGTGGAGTTTCGTCTACGTTTTATTGCTGCCAATGCACAGAGAGAGTTGGTTTTGCATTCAGGATCACAAAAAAAGCCAAGTCTAATTTATTCTCCATGAACATTCACACCCAATTACTTCAGAAGAGTCCAGCTGGGGAATAGGAACAACGGGGTACGACCACGCACAGGGAAACTACAGAGCTCTGATGCTAACCCTCCTCAGCTTCAAAATCTGGAATGTGCATGGAGGCAGTCTAAGCACTGTAAAGGGAAGCTGGTAGAGGAGGGACTGTCAGAGAACTTTGAATTAGGAATAAAGAAAACCATGATCTGTTTATTCATGGATATGTCACAGAAAAGAAAAGAAAAAAAAAAAAAGAGGAAAAATTGTTGAAATAAATTATTCATTACAAAGTACTCAACTCTAGTTATATGTCATTGAAATACTGCAATAGAATTAAAAATGCAGCAGAATGATCCTGATAGGCAAAGTATGGCACTGATTTTCAACTACTTTTGGATCAATTGGCTTGAACTTCTGTGTTTCTTATGGATGATGTTGATTTAGATTTCACAAACAGTTTCACACAGTATATTTTTTTAAGTTTCTCTTTGGATATATTGTGATAATCCCCATTCACTAATAGAAAGGTTTTAGCAGGTGAAATATTTGAAACCTTCTATAATGTAAAATGGATTTATTGCTGAATTTGTATGTAGCTCTTCCATCAGTTTAGAATGTCCTCTGCAAAGCTAATACTGGTTGTACAACTCAGATACACTGAAGTAATGGTACAGAAAACTGTAAACATGAATAATACATGTGAACAGCAGCCTATTTAGGTGTTGTGTAGCCTTAAATTCTTGAAAAATAATGCCCAAAAAAATTTCAGAAATGACATGTTTATCTGTAAAAATCTTCAAACAGACTTGTCACAGGAGATAAAAGCATTGCTACTGTTTGAGTCCCCTTCTCTCTTGCCCATTAGCCCTCACAGATAGTGTCAGCTCCAAAAGTATTTTAAAATACATCCCACTCCCCTCTAGCTGATACGGCTCTTTGTGGTAACTATCACCCACAAATGCTCTCTTATCTCCCAGCCACCTTTCTTTGCTTTCCACCTCATCTTATTCAGTGCCTCAAGGCCTTTGCCTGAAGCTTGTGTTCTGTCTGCCCCCGAACCTTCCAGGGTCACCGAGCTCCAGCTCCAGCCCTGACATCCCTCTCAGCTCTCTGTCTACCTGCAGCCTTCCCAAGCACTGGGGAAAGGCCGGGTATCCCGATGTTCCAAGCCTCTTCTCTTCCACAGGAAGCAGCTCCAAGTCCTTGCCAAACCATTAGGTGAATGACGGTATTTTGAATCCCCTCAGGAAGTCAGTGGAAGCCAGAGCTTCCCACAACAGCCAGACCCAGCTAAGCAGCTGCTCACCACAAACAGCAGCTCCAGCTCCTGCTGAGGGACTGCAGGAGCCACTTGGTGCCCAAACAGCAGCTCCTTGCTGGGAGCCCCAGGAGCTCTGCAGGGTCTGAGCACAGAGCCCTGGGTTTTGTGAAAAAATTTGATGGATAATGGGACTTGATTTGGGATTTGTTTTTGTTTGTGATGAGAACCTGTATGTGATGAGAAACTGGAGAAGAGAAGGCTCTGGGGAGATCTTAGAGCACCTTCCAGTGCCTAAAGGGTCTCCAAGAGAGCTGGAGACGGACTTGGGACAAGGGCCTGGAGTGACAGGATGGGGGAAATGACCCTAAGCTGACAGTGGGCAGGTTTACAATAGATATTAGGAAGAAATTCTTCCCTGTGGGGCCCTGGCACAGGGTGCCCAGAGAAGCTGTGGCTGCCCCATCCCTGGAAGTGTCCAAGGCCAGGTTGGACAGGGCTTGGAGCAACCTGGGATAGTGGAAGGTGTCCCTGCCCATGGCAGGGGGTTGGAAGGAGATGATCTTAAAGGTCACTTCCAACCCAAACCATTCTGGAATCTGTGAGCAGCCCATTGCCTTCAGCCGTGAGCGTGGAGCCGGACCCTGCCCAGGCCCTGGTGCACGGTGTCCTGTGCCTGGGTCAGGACCTGCTCCTGGCTCCAGCAGTGCTCAGCTCTGCTCCCCCCTCTCCCTGTCCAGCACTTTATGGTTGCAGCTTTTCCATGCACTGACAGTTTCCAAACCCTGCTGGATGCTTGCTGCCTCCACAGCCCGCCACGCTCCCTGGTGATCCCAAACAGCACCACGGCCTGCTACAGGCCTCCCACACCTTTATGGACATCCAAAGAAATAAGGGCGTGGGTACCAAAACCTTCCAGCAATGAAAGGATGTTGGACATACCCTGAGTCTGACAGAGGGATGGCAGTTCTTCGATCCTCATTTCATTATTTTGTCTTTGAATAATAACATAATTACTCATTTTTCTTTGGTTTATCTTTTTTTTTAGTCATGATTATTTTTTCTCTAGAAAAGATTAACATTTGACTACTAATTTTGTTTTCCAAAATCCTCTGGTAAGGGCTGGAGTATGAGAAATGTCTCTCTTAGTTATGATTGCTGTTTGCCTTGAGCGTGACTTTGGGCCTCTCTTCTAGGAAACTACAGAGCTGAAAACAGAATAGTGCTTTGGGCTGTAAATCCACCAACACTGATGTTAATGCTTTACAGCATTGCTGCTGGTTCATTTTTGTTGCAAAATCAGTAGAGTGACCAGTGTTTACCAAGAGTTAAGCCAGTAGTTTGATTATTTTCTGCATTGCTAATATGATTTCAATTGTTTCAATTATATTTGTTCAGGCATGAAATGCATTATGGATCATTCAGTTAATTAGGAGATGTAATTTGCTTTAAGTCCTTTGTCCAGCAATGTAAATCTAAGCCCACCGGTTAAAACCTGCCAATGTTAAATAAAAGTTTAAGCACCCACCTGTATAATGAAGTTGTCCTTACAGCCCTGCCTGCAGCAATGCAGTTGCAACAAGTCATAGTTTGCAGGTAGATAATAATATATTTTAGATAATAATATATTTGACTTAAAGCTTTCAGATATCTATAGTTTAGAAGATCTGATATTTAGTTTATAAATGTATACACTGAGTGTATAAATCTGTGTATATGTTTGTACAATATCCTAATCGTGATCTTTTTTTAACTTGCTCGCTACCAACAGCAAAAATTTACGTTTCACATCTACCCACACAAATAACAGTGGCCTTTCCATGCGTATAAATATATAGGCATGAAAACTTAGGGCTGACAAGTTCCTGTTCAGAGGTGGTGGAGTGGGAGTCTGCAGATGGAAATCTGTCACGTGGAGCCCCCTGAGCCACCGACGGGCTCGCAGGGGATGTGTTTGGGGTCCCACGAGTGCAAATACCCCCAGTTTCCCCCCAGGGAGGAACCCCACTCGGTTCTGCACCCAGGGAGAGCAGAGACCCCCCTGCCACGGGTGCAGCAAGGCCGTGGGGCAGGGCACGGTCCCCTTATCCATCAGCCACAGTGGCTGTTGTGAGAAAGCTGCACAGGGAAAAGGGTTATTTCTTATTTCCTTCTGCACAACCTGGCTGATTAACGATGTGTAACTAAAGGATCTGCCATGCAAAGGCTGTGTGAGCAGCTCTTGCCACGAGGAGTTGTGTTTTCTCTGAGCTGCCTCTGAAACAGCTGGCTGGGGAGCCCAGCTCTGCACCTCTGAGTACTTGTACATCTTTTTCATAAATTCATTTGCTCTTTAATCTTATTTATGGAATCGCCTGAAGTGTTGGAGATGAATTTTCACCAAAATGTCATTCTAAGGGAGAGCCTTGTATGGGATATTTCAGATTAGCAAATCTGGGAAAAGATGAAACCAATGTTATAAAGAATGTGCTGAGTGCACTTAAAAAGGATAGAGCCCTGCCAACAGAATCCCCAGCAGGTATAAGCACTGCTTAAAATTACTGAAAAAATACACTCCTGAAGGATAGTCAGATTGATTAGAAAGTTTGCTGTGGTATGAAACTATTCTAAATAGATTTTATACTTTTTAGCCACTTTTTTAGTATGGAATTTAAGAATCATTGCAGTGCTCTCTGTAATCTAGTTTTAAAAGGACTTTTTGTCATCTCTTTAATGAAATAAACCTAACAGGTTTTGTTTAAGGTTCTTACAGTTTTCAGGACGTGATTGAATATGTATTCCACCATGCTGAATCTTTCACAAAAAGAGACAGAATATGTTGCTGGCCATAGAAAAAATGTTGACTCTATAGAAACCATTTTGTAAGACTAAAAGCAGTTTTTGAAATATCAGATGAGGTGGGTTTTTTGAAGGAATTAATTCATGTACCCGGTTCCTAATAACTATATCAGTCAATTTCAGTTGCAAATTCTGACCTGAAACTCTGGTGAATAAAGCAAAAACCATAGGTGTGGTGCTTAAGTACATGGCAGAGGTAAATAAATTTTGGGTCTTGCCCTTTGGGTCTGCTCTAAGCTTAGGGAGAGTTCACAAGAGTTTCCTTCATTGATTTAAGTGGGTTACAGGCTCTTGTCTGAATGTAGACTCCCCCCAAACTGATAAATCATTATTTGAAGGAATTTTCTATCAAAATCCTCATGAAGCCAAATGTAAAAGAAAATCTAACAGAATCCCATCCCCAAGTATTTATGAACCATTCTCCTCCAACAGTTCAGTTGGAAAAGGAGCAGATACCTGATATTTGGTCAGATAATAAGGATATTGCTCTCTACTTCTAAATGTGTCTGCAGAGAAACTCGGCTTCTGCTGCTGTTTTGTAGCTGTTTTAAGACAGAATTTTCAGGTCTCTAGGGTTGGTGCTCTGGGTTGTTTCATGGGCATTAGAATCCCATTACAGAAAAAAAAAAACATACAGCTTGGAGCTGAGCTCTCCTGAGGTCCTCTCGAAACTACTGAGGAACCCTGAGCAAAGGGATGTTCTTTTGTACTGCTCTTTCACGTCTGAAAGCATTTCTGCTTTAATTCATTCTCTTTACTTCTGCTGTGCTGAGTATTATTATAGTCTAGTGAGTTCTTGAAAGTGGGAAATGCCAAACAAACAGGTGTCAGACTTCAAAAGAAGCATTTGTCAGGACTTAATGTTCTGAAGCTAAAGGCGACAGCTCAACCTAAATAAGCTCTTCTCAACAGGATTTAAGTTTCCTAATAAAAAAGTAATAATAGAAGTAAAGTGCAAATCCAACAGCCTAGAGAGTGGAAGGCTTAGAAAAATGAGCACCATCTGACACGGTATCTTGATTTAAAGCCAGCTTGTACTGTAGGGCTCAAAGTCCAAGGGGTCCACCATTCCCACATCTTTTCTCACATTACTGTGTCTGTTTCAGGGTCAGTTTTGAAGGATGTACCTACCTGTAATTTCCGTGAAGGACCAGTTAGGAATTTCACTCAGCACAGTTCTTAGTAGGACTTTTCCCATCTCAGAAGTGCAGCCTTCCATGCAAGGCGGGTTGGAGCCAAGGCTGAACTAAACTGGGGAGTCCAGTTTAGTTCATCATCAAAGGCAGCAGCAGCTGCTGAGCTGTGTGGGCTCAGAGGATCCCACTCCTATTCTCCTCCTCTCCTTGGGCTCAGAGGATCCCACTCCTATTCTCCTCCTCTCCTTGGGCTCAGAGGATCCCACTCCTATTCTCCTCCTCTCCTTGGGCTCAGAGGATCCCACTCCTATTCTCCTCCTCTCCTTGGGCTCAGAGGATCCCACTCCTATTCTCCTTCTCTCCTTGAAGTAGAGATTGTGGCAGTCAGAATTCCATCTCCCAGCAAGCTGAGTGCAGGGACAGAGAGAGGCTGGGATGTTTGCTTTTCACTAATATTACTTGATGCAGTATTGTATTTTAGGTAGAGCCATCTTTTCTATCAGCTCCAGCAAACATTGCTGTGTTTGTTCAGGCATCCCCTAATTAAAAGGCACCGACTCTGATGGAAACAGTCAAATGAAACGTGCTCACAGTGTGCATTTTCCCAATATATTTGGATTTATCCATCAAACAAATGTCTATTGTGATTCCTCATGACCAGCAGCTCAGGAATCAGATGTGAATGGTTGGATCAGTCTGCAGCCTGTGCTGTTCTCAGCATGACAATTCTGGTAAGGAAAAATAAAATCTGACCCTCGCAGCATTGCTAAGCAATGGCTAATCTGGGCTGAAGCACAGATGTGCGTGAAGGCACAGGAGAACACTCACATATATTAATGAGATTATTTGTGGGCTTCTGGCATGCATGTGATTACTGTTTTGGCTGGAACAGATGCACTGAAAGAGGAGCCTGTGTGTGTCTGCGTAACCACGCCATGGTAAGGAGCCTTTGAAAATCAGGTTTGAAGACATGGGGATAAGGAGTTACAGATTGTTATCAATTATGATGGGGGAAAAGCAGAAATATCTGTATGCAAGGAAAAAAAAATCATGTGCTGTGCTGAAATGTCTGCTTTCCAGAACAGCACAGTTCCATCTTCTGTCTTTGCAGCATTTGTCTATGACGGGTGGTGGGACTCAAAGTCCTCCATAAATTTGGGTGGCAAAGCCCCAGACACAATAAAAATAGCTGAATTTCACTGGTCTTCACCCTTGAGTGGCTCCTTTCCGGGTCTTTCCTCATGGCTGTGTTCTGTACATGTCCTCCAGCAGGGGCAAGAGGTTTCTGTGAGGATGAGCAAAGGATACATTTTTCTGCAAGTTGATACATTTCTGCTGAGTTGATACATTCTCAACATGTTCTGGGTGTTGTTCTGGGTGTTCAGTGGACAAAGTACCAAAAATATCTTCAGAAAATTTTGCTCATATTCGAAAAACTTACAGCTCTCAGGATGACAAAGTAATACAAGAATTTTGTTGAAGACCTATGTTGAATTTTTCAGTGATTTTGTTTGCTGGTGCCTTCTGACACCTGGAATGAATCGTGTTTTCTGACTCCATCTTGTGATGCTGCAACTTCTTTTCAGTTCTTGCACCAAAACAACCAGTATGCTTTCTTATTCTTCCTAAGGTTTACTTTGTCCCATTTATATTATTCATTAATACACTTGGTTTCCTAACATCATTGCAAGAAAATTAAGATATAGATAGATAGATAGAAATGGATAGATAAAGAGAGATAGATGATTGATAGATGATTGATTGATAGATAGATAGATATAGATAGATAAATAGAAAGATAGATATAGAGAGATAGATGATTGATAGATATCGATAGAGAGATAGATGATTGATAGATGATTGATAGATAGATATAGATAGAGAGATAGATAGCTATGGATAGAGAGATAGATGATTGATAGATGATTGATTGATAGATATAGATAGAGAGATAGATATGGATAGAGAGATAGATGATTGACAGATAGATATAGATAGAGAGATAGAGAGATAGATATGGATAGATAGATGATTGATAGATGATAGATACAGATAGATAAATAGAAAGATAGATATAGATAGAGAGATAGATGATTGATAGATATAGATAGAGAGATAGATAGATATGGATAGATAGATAGATGATTGATAGATGATTGATTGATAGATATAGATAGATAAATAGAAAGATAGAGATAGATGATAGAGAGATAGATGATTGATAGATAATAGAGATAGATAGATAATAGATAGATAGATAGATAGATAGATAGACAGATTATTCCCTTGGCATATGTGTGCATCCCTTCATCTTCTGCCTTGCATGCCTCATGGGCCTGTGAGTGTGATGGCTTCTGGCTCCTGCTCAGCATAGACAGAGCTTGCAATGCTACCAGGAAACTCGAAAGGAAAGATTAGCAATTGCACAATTGGTGATTATTTTAGAGGTTTACCTATGTAAAAATGTGAATGTCTTCTCATAAGGACAAATTCAGGAATCTCTTTCACTGCACTACCACTCATCCCATCAACTTTCCAGTTCTGCTTCAAATCGAGGGCCAGGGGAAAACCTTGCATATGTCCTGACATAATTAGCTCAGCGTTATTATTTCCTTTTCCTTGCCAGAAACAGCTTAGCCCAGACTTTCAAAAACATGGGAGAGATTTCTGGAAGGTAATTCCAGCTGCAATAATTAAAATTTAGCCATTACAAGGAATCCAAAACAAGCTACACAAGTAACTGTAGAGCCCTAGCCACAGCAGTCTGTCGGGTCCATTTGTAATACTTGATAAAATCAATACATTTAAAGAGAAGGAAAGCAGAAGTTATAAATGTAGAATTCCAGTGAAATAGTTCCATACATAATTTCTGCCCTATAAATGAACAATAGCATCTCGTATTCTACCTTTTTTAATGCAAGTCAGTGTCAGAAGTTGTGTTCTCTGAGCTTGCAAAGATGGAAATTGGATCTAAATTATGGATGTTTTCCCCTGACCTGTATGGTAAATGATCAAGGATTACAGAAGTCTCATGCAGTAGTCTGCTCTGCCTATATTTTTTAAGAGAACTGTATGAATATTCAAAAACGATTGTTTCTCCCATTTCAAAGATTAAAAAAAATAGAGCTGTTCAGCTGTCTCTACATAACACATTTCTCCCAAGGTCAGAGGGAGAGGTCAGAGACAAAATAAAAGTCACTCCTGAGAGTGATTGGCCACGAGATCTTTTCTGTGTTTTGAAAGGTCAGAGTCTATGTGGGACAAATTTAATAAACCGATCCCAGAAGTATTGTATCCAATTTCTGAGGAAACATTCCCGGATGCCAGAATTGGGATTTTGCCACACTGAAATGCCAATTGGTTTGTGATGTTCTGTCTTATAATTATGAAGGTGGCTCAGCTCCAGCTGAACCAATGATTGTTATGTCCCTTCTCAAAGAGAAGAAAGGTTATCTAAAATGTCTGAACACTGATATTAGAAGTGGTTCAAAGGGGAAACTTGGATCTGCTCTCTTCTTTTCTGTACTGAACTTGACAAAAGAGTGAATGGTACCAATAAGGAGCATAACACCATTAACCACCTGCTGTACAATCAGCATCTGAAGGACTCTGCACCTTCTGAGAAACACTGGATGGGTATTTCGGCTGCATGCAGAAAATGACCTGATTAAAGCTGAGAGTCTCAGGTCCTTTCTGATGTTCTTATCAAAATAAGGATCTTTTAAAAACGAAAAGGAAGAACTGAGGTATAATAAGGGCAGTGTACTCAGAAATATCCATCAAAGGTTTTCATTTTAAGAATTGCTTTACAAAATTTTCATTTGATTCATATTTATAATATTATTTACATAGTTGTATAAGATCTCTTAAGAAAGATGACTTTTCATCCTTATATATATTACACCTACAAGTGATTTTACACACCAATATTACCTATGAATGCAATCCACTGACTTCATGGGCACAGGCTGGACTGTAATTGTGAATGTAGGTTATTGGTGACAGAACAAAACACTCTGACTACTGGTGGATATTTCTTTCAATATGTGGTAGCAGAATGAAGATGCTGTAGCTCTGTGCACAGAGGCAAATCTCAGTTTCAGCCTGTGTGGATATAATCATTATTTCCTTCTTGCTGACTCTGCTTCAGTATTGATCATGCCATTCATTTCAGTGGGGTGGGTTGTGATTTAAACGGGTAAATGCAATATCAGCCTTCGTGACGATTACAGCTGAACACCATTTGCTTTCTATGAGATACAGTACCTTTTTCTATTACATTTGCTTCTGGCCTCCCCAACATAGCCCAGCCACTGGTTTTGTGGCTCTGCTTATCACAGGTTGTTTTTTACCTTACAGGTGTTTGTGGGCATTTGTCACACGAGCCTCAGTGTGGAGGATCCTGCTGGGGTGATAAGAATAAACGAAGAGGAGATGCTTGACATGATGTTTCCTGTCCATGTCTGATTAAGCGTGTTCTACCAGGGGCCATCCAGCCCAAACCTCACCAGCTATTTGTGCAGTATCTAGTACAGATCCTTGGGGGGTGGGAAAATCAGAACAGAGCAAATATAGCCTCAGAGAAGGAGCAGTTGGAGCCTGCAGACAATGTGGAGCATTACTTCAGAGGGGCAAAGCTTGGGCTTGGGACTGAAACCTAAAGGTAACGACTGAAATTATTTTAGTGTTGTTCTTTCCCAGAAACTTCCCCGAGGCCCCAAACACTTTTTATTCTTTCCCCTGTGCCAGGAGCACCAATTCATTCCCACACAGGATTCAAATTCTGCAGCTGTTCCCTCAATAACTTTCACAATGCAGTTAGTTATTGCTAATACAAAAAATCTATAGCACACCATGAAGTAGAAATATAATACAATATATTTAGGGGCTGGGTACCTCTCTGAAGACTTAAGGAAGCCATACAGGAGCTGTGCAGGATTTGTATGGCAAATTTAAAGTTTCCTGATGGCAAAGCATCAACATAACTTGTTTTGCGACATCTTCTTCCTCTCCACAGAGGGAGCAGCCTGAGTTGGTGGGGGAAGGAAAATGAGAGACAGGACATGGACCCAGCTTGCCCCTGGAGCCCCACTGGGCTCTGCAGTGCTCACGATGGGAGGATGCTGCTGGATGCTCACCTGCAGCAGGAGCATCTTTAGATCACCCTGAATATTGAAATGGGAAACATGGAAGATGTGCAGTGTCCGCGTTTTCTCCTGGTTACTGAGCTTCAAGATTTCCTTTAACTGCTACCAAATTGCTGCTTTGCTGGAAACTGTAATAGGCAAAATCAGCCCCAGACATGATGAAGTGTGACAGGTTCTCTTTCTTTGCCTATAAAATTCTTAATGGTAGATAATCAGAAGCTTTCTACTGAGAAACCTTCTTAAGTATTACTTTCCATCTCAGTTATTTAAAGTGAGATTCTTCTTTCTCATTTAACTGTGGATTATGTAATTTACTCTCATGTAACACAGAACAGAACTTCATCTTATGGAGGATGGGGAAAAAATGTACATCTGCACCTACAAGTTATACTTCCAATTATTGCAGCAGTTCAGGGGCCTACAGTTTAAACAATTTCTTACATAACATATTGAAGTAATCTCACCTGAAATACCTGCTATGGCCGTTTCTTTTCTATTTGTTAGACTGATGTCAATTCCCAAAGCAAAACCAAGAATTTTTAGGTTTTTTTAAAAAGGCCTTTACCTGTGGCTGTTCAAATAATGTGCATCTTCTGTTGTCGCATTTGGTTATAAAAACCACAGTATTTTGAGATAAAATCGTAAACCAATCACAAAATGTTGTGCTACCTTCAAAATGCAGCTTGTCTTCATTTATCAGGTAAATATGGGCTGTGTTCGATGGTGTCGTGGTTTCAGCCCAGCCAGCACCACACAGCTGCTCAGTCAGGAGCCCATTTCCCACGAGTTCCTTAAATGTCCTGGGCTCATCAGGCTATAAAAAACCACCACAAGTGGAAATAAAAGTTTTGAATCCAGAACCTTGATGCATTTGACAGTTTTATGCCCGTTGTCAACCTGGGGTTTTTCTGTTCCTTAATGAATCCATATATTGTTGTCTACTGTTCTTCATCTTCCTGTAAGGGAAAAACAGAGGCAATTATAACTTAATAACTTTCTCTGTGCTAAGAATGTGTGGTGACAGATAATGAAGTCCAATATACCGATCTGATTACAAGTTGCTCTTTAGATGGGGGACAAATAAGTACAAGATGGCAATGTCAGAGCAAGGAACGCTTACACGATGAAATATTAATGAAAATACATTGCACTTATGTCTCAATGACATCTAAATGGGAATCAGTTATCAGATCTTGAGTGTTTGCTACAAATTTCTACTCTGCAAAAGAAAAAAAAAAATCCAATGAACTTTAAAAATGTCAGCCAGCAGGGCTTTCAAATACATAATTTACTAGTTTGTTGGCTTCCTATAAATGGATAATAATAAACTCGTAGCTAAAAGCAAGCTCATAAATGCTGAATCAAAAATGGGAAGAACACCATGAAATGATAGATGCAGAGCTGCATGGTGGTAATTTTCTTCTAAGGACAAATTGCAGCCACGGTGTTAAAGCTGTGAATGGAAACCTTGACACCGTGTTAGTGCAGAGCAAGGTTTCCTTCCACGGGGAAGGATCTGTGCCACTGTTTCTGTATTGCTGCAGAACTGCAGGAGCAACAGTGCTGGAATTGCAGCTCAAGTCTGATGGGCTTCCCTGAGCACTGTATTTTCGTAGCCTGCCCAGTTAGGCTCGCCTCTTTGATACACTCTCATACTTATTTATTTAAACGTATGAAAAATAGGCTGTTATATTAATCAGAGGGCAGAATGAAGTCATTTCTCATGGAGAATTTTTAATCTTAATCAAAAATTGACCTATGTGTTCTATGTTAAAAAGGCATATATTATTGAATGGTATTAATAGAACCTTTAATGTTAAAATATTTGATACCAGCCAAAATTAGATTCTATTTTAAGCCGGTACTCTGGGCTGAATGACGATAAAAGCCTCTCATTTTTTGGTTTGATTTTAATAGCAGCCAGACTGGAGTTGAAAGGCTCTGTTCTGCTGCTCAGGCTCGTCGTGCTGCCTGACACTACAGCCTCATCTCCATGGAGCACCATCTCCCTTGCTGGGTGCATTCTATTAAACCAGGAGGTGAGACTTGACCTGGGCAGAGCAGTGAGTGGAACAAAGCCTAGAAGTGCACCAGGTAGTGGGGACTGTGCAGTCTTTCATTTGGATAAATTCCTCTGAGGCTCTAAAATCCCATTACAAGGCCCCCTGCCACAGTGGATTTGGGCTGTGAGCTCGAGCTGCCATTTCAGTAACGCCCTGCTCAGGTTGGAGGGTTGGGAGCACCCACACAGGCTCTGGACAACTCCTGTGGAAGGATTCCTGGGTTTGGAAAGGAGAGATTTCCAGCCTCATCTCTTCTGGACATGGTCTCAGTGCATGGCTTAGGAATGGGTAGTCAGAGCCACACTGGGACATTCTGGTACAGCACGGATTCACTTAGAAAAGATTTAGAAATTCTTTCTTCAAATGTTTATATTACAACATAACAAGAAAAAACCCAAACAACTACATGTTTGGCACAGAAACATTTAGGTAAATTGCATTTATGTAGAATAAATCCAGAAAGTGTAAAACTAATTCACAATGAGATCAATTTTTGCAGGTTTACATTAAAAAAAAAAAAAATTGAATCTTAAAGCTCAGACATTTAATCTTAAAAAAAGGACCTGACTTAATTGGACCTGATTTAACTGGATTTATTTTCTGTTCACATTAAAATCTCTGTCATAAGAATGAGCCACAGCATTGTGGAATATTAATATGGGGATATATTCTTATTCACACTATCTAGTCTCATGGTCAGCCTTATACCTGAAAAATAATGTTTAATTTAAGCATCCAACCCCTCCAATTTACTTATCCTAGCTATTTAAAAGATTATTCAAGTATCTAGCAGTGTGCTAAACATCTCAGCTGTGGTCTAGCACCTAAGTGACCCTGGGCTGGAGAGGATTATCTCCACAGGTCCTTTCCAACCTCAACATTTATGGGATTCTGTGACTTGCACTGCCCACCTGCAGTGCTGGATGATGTGGTACCCAGTGATCCATGTGAAAGCCGTGCAGGATAAAGGAGAGCAAGCTGTCCAGAGGAGGGTTCCCAAGCTGAGTTGTATTTTTGGAGAACCCTGAGCACAGCACCCAGAGCTTTCTGAGGAAACCATCAACATACTTCAAAATAAATTCCCTAACCACCTATTTTGCTTTGTGAAATGATGAGTTGTCAAAATATGTTTCTAATGTGGCACAAGGAAGTTTGCAGAAGGCACCAAGATCTGCTTGTGTCCCATGAGTCACTTATTTCTAAGCGGAAAACAAAACAGAAGTGTTTTTGTAGGCATCATTAGGCAGTTCCTCCTGCTGCCCACCAGGATCCCCACGGATTCCCCACTGCTTCGTCCATCCTCCCGAGCTGTCTCACACCCGGAACACAGCCAGGCAACGGGGGGCGATGGCAATCAATAGAAAGTACAATAAAATAATAAACTTGGCTGGAAACAGCAGAGGTGTAGTCAGACCTTGGAATCTAACCTGTGAACTACATTTACATTCAACAGGGCCTTTCTCTGTCCAAGTTAACTCCACAGAGCTCGGACTGGGCTCGTATGAGCAAGGCACACAATCAATCTTGTGCAAAAGCTGTTGGTGGAACAGAGTTGTGAAACCAGCTATTCCTGGGATTTGCACGCTCCAGGGCCTTTGCTGAGCTCTAACCAGTGGATCTAAAATCTGAACATTTAAATCCCATTAAAGAATTATCTGTGTGTAAGATGTTTCATGTGATGATATACACAACAGCACGTCTTAGACTCCATCTCAGGTCTTTGCTCTTGTATAATGCAGATTAGCTCAATTAGTCTTAGCCAAATGACTCAGTAAAATTAATTCTTGCAGGTGGACACATGACTAAATTTGAAACAAAACCTGCATCTCTTTTCATGCACTATAAAGCCCTGTAAAACCTAATTTGCATTAGATAAGGTAATAACTCTTCTCTATAGTAGTATTTAGAATTATAGAATCATAGAATGGCCCTGGCTGTAAGGGACCCTAAAGCCCATCCAGTGCCACCCCTGCCATGGGCAGGGACACCTCCCACTGTCCCAGGCTGCTCCCAGCCCCATCCAACCTGGCCTTGGACACTGCCAGGGATCCAGGGGCAGCCACAGCTGCTCTGGGCACCCTGTGCCAGGGCCTCCCCACCCTCACAGGGAACAATTTCTTCCTAACCTCCAATCTAAACCTACTGCCTTTCTGTTTGAAGTCATTTGCCAACCAGTGATAGTATTTCAGATATTTTAACACAATTTATACATTTAAAAGTGCAGTGCAGCCTCCCAGCCCCTCGGGGAAGGACTGTTGCACGTTGCAGGTGTAGAGAATGTGGCAGCAACAGCTTCCAGTCTGCTCGGCACAGGGAATGAGCAAGGAGAAGCCAGAGCTGTGGTTTTAAGGAGCAACACATTGTGCAGCACATTCTATAGTGTTTAAGGTGTTTTCTTCTTGTATTGTATCCCTCATTTCTCTTCCCTGGCCTTCTGCCATCTGATCCCCAGCACACAGGGACACTTCCCAACACCTGACTGAAGGTTTGGGCTGCATCCCAGCACTGCCCTGGCAGCAGACCCAAGTTTGGGGACAAACTTCAGACTTTGAATGCACTGCTGGGTTTTTTAGCGTGAAGCACAATCTCACGGGCTCCAGGGGAAGGGCAGGGGGCTGCAGCTGCCCCAGCGATGCCGGGGTCAGAGGCTGCTCCTGGGAGCCCAGTGCCTCTTTAAATGCAGGGAAGGTGGGGGAGCTGCTGCTCTCAGCTCTGCTCTGCGCCACGTGGACCTGCAGCAGCCTGTGAAGGTGAGGGAGCAGTGAGGAAAGGTCAGTGCAGCCATTATGTTTCTATGGATTAAACAGCTTTTTCCTCACATATATGTGAATCTATAGTGAATTCCCCTGCAGCCTTAGATGCCAGTAATTATTGACTGTGGTGTGGTACAGCTGCAGTTTTACTGCATCATTAGAGGAACCTCTTCCACTCTGGTGCTTCCAGAGACCTCTCCAGTCCTGTCCCCGGACACTTGTGATGTGCACTGGAAGATACATTGTGTGATTTCTCATTTTCTTAGAGGGAAAATGCTTTGTGTCTCTTGAATATTTTCGTTTTTGTGTTACAGGCAGCTCAGCACTCACTCTTTGGGGGTTTCTGCTTTGTGTGGGTGGAGAGCAGACGGTGTTAATGGAACTCATCAGCTGTGCAGAATTCTCTGCTTCAGCAGCCTGTGGGGCCTCAGCCCTTGGGATATGGGCGTGCCTGTACCTGAGGATAAACACCCACCCATCCAGCAGGAACCACTCCAGGGAAATGCAGAGAGCTCTTGGAGGAGGTGTGGTGACTCCTGGGTAGAGGACAGAAGCGTTGGTTGAGTGGAAAGGGGAGGGAAAAGGAGAACCAGCAATGCACAGAAGGCTTTAGCTGGGATATATTGCAATGACCTGTGCTGGCTTTGCCTGAAATACACGAGCTCCATACCCCAGTTCTGGCAGCAATGGCAGTGAGTATTTAACACAAGGCACAACTTTTACACTTCCATGTTTCATATTCAATATATCTTTCTAAGTGTGTTATTCATCGTACCCAAAGTGATATAAACAAATCCTGCTCTGCAGGCTGCTGTTTACTCTCCAAGTGGCATTTTAAGAGCAAACCTTCCCTCCCTGACATAACGCAGTGACAAATTGCAGCTAATACTTCTACATCCACCAGGAAAGGAGCACAGCAGCGCTAAGGATTTATATAGTAGGGAGCCGTGGAGCATATGTAACTGGCTGGCATTTTTAGTGTCCTGCCTTGATTTTGAGACAGCTTTGGTTAAACATAGCTTCTCGTCTTTGTCCTTGGCTATTTAAAGAATTAATTTTTCTTTCCTTTTTCTTTTTTCATTTGCTGTTTTTCTTTCGTAAACCCAAGAAAATCACCAAAGGTGTGTTGGTAACAAATGGTCTGACAACTTTATACAGTCTTAAAGAACATGTTTAGGTGAGGGGGAGAAAGGAACTGGGAAATATGAATGGGAAGAAAGACAATAAAAGATATTTGATAGTACTCAGATAAGTTTTTTTCAAAAGCTGTATAAGACCTCTATGTTAATATGAGACTTTTCACTCATTTGGCATTTTTTGTGTTCCTCTGAGACTGCCTTTCAAAGGCTTTGAAATGAGCTAATTTAATTTTTCTGTTGCTCCTCATCAAAACTGTTCTTCATCCCAGTGTAGTAGCATCTTAAAGTAAAAGAAAAAAAAAAAAGTCAAATTACAGAAAATCAAGAGGAATCATGAGTATTAGACCATCTTTGAAAAAGAAGGAGTTTGGTTCTACTCAAGTGCAGTCTTCCTGATCGCTCTGCTAATGTCAGCAGAGGTGGGCTCGGTAAGAATCACTCTGAGGCCATCTGAGGTATTTGCAGGAAAAAGGAACCCACTACTAAGGGGTACAGGAGCATCAAAATCTAACAAAGAAAACGCAAATTTCCCTTTTTCCCCTGGCTTCCCCCACAACCACTGGCTTGAAGCTTCCAACAATCAAGAGGAAATAACAGACTTTTAATGCTGTATTTATGTTTAAAACATACCCACCCTCAGCAGCGTGTGCTTCTTGTCCCTCAGAAGTGCCCAGGGAAATGCCAGTGGGCACCCTGAGTGTTTGGGCAGAGCCAGGCTATCAGCCTGAGTCAGCCAGGAGATCTGAGCGGGATTACTTTTAGACATCATCTGTGATTTTGAGGATTTCCTTCTGATATTTAGATATTGATAAAAATCCAAAGTTTCGATGACTGGTTTCATTTCTGGTGGAGTCTCCTCCTGGCACGCTTCCACACTGTAATGTGAGCATTACTCTCCTTTCTCTGTCCCTCGTCATTTGTAAGGCATTCATTTTGGTTTCAGCCACTTAGAAAACAAAACCGAGTTAGTCTCGAGTTTGTGAATAATTTGGCATCCTGGATCTTAGCTGATAAATATTTTGCTTTTCTGAAACCAATGTTTACAGTTGGCACTGAGTCGAGGGCTCATTCACAGCCTCGGTGTCTCAGTCAAAGGTGGAATGATTTCTGTGCTTCTCCTAGACACAAATCCTTGTGCTGGTTGCTGCTTTCTGCTGGTTTGTTTTTTGAAGGAAAAAAATAAGGTTGATAAACACCATCTGTCAAACTCAGTCTAAATTTTGCTGTTAGGTAAGTGCGAGTGTCCTCAAGGATGATGTAGTCAATACTTTCCCTGTGGAAAGATTTAAGGAATCCACTTCTTTCCAATGGTTTTATGGTTCGGAGAATGTTAATTACAGAGTGTCCATCACCCAGCGTTTCTGCCTGCGTGACACTGAATTCAGGTGGCTTTCTCTGCTTTTCTTTGTGTGAGCTGGAAATGGCTTTCTCAAAGGGATCACCTCAATTTTGAAACTGCCCAGGGTTGCTCTGATAGACAAACTCGTTCCCAAAGCTCTCTTTGCCTGCTTGACACAAAGCAACAAACAAATCCCATGGGAAATAGAAAGGAAAAAAGCCAGCGTATTTCTTCTCATTAAAATTACCTTTTAGTTGAAGATATTGGAAAAAGGTAATTAAAACACGTTTCTGCTTATGATTCCTGCCCAGATACAGCCTGTTTCAGCAATAAGCTTTTTTCATGTTTAACAAGCTATTTTAGGAGATAAGAATGATTATGAGTTTTCTCTGTTGATAGAAATTACAATTAGGTATTGAAATTCTCTTCCAGCGAGGCAATGCCCTGGAACAGTTACCTGCTTTGACTTGAAACAGTTCTTTTTCTTTCTTTTTCTTTCCTTCCTTATTACTTAAAGGCAGGAAATCGTTAGAAATCTGTGGGGTTTTCTTTTTGTCCTCCCCCCAGAAGCCATTCCTTTCATGATATGTTTGAAAACACAGAGTGGGTTTATCCAGTGCTTTACAGTTAATCTGTTATTTGAATGTCTAACAGGCTTTTATGCCTGGCAAACGCTACATTGAATTAGGAGGAGACTTCCAATAGTCAAAATGTTCTCTCAAACTTGTAGAAATATTTCTTTCAAGGCTGAAAGCCAATAAATGAACACATAACACAGAAAATAAATCTTCCTTGAATGAGGAAGTAACCCTTTCCCCGCATTTTTTGCTGGGTTCATCTTGTTTAAATTTGCCCAGGGAGTTTCTAGAAGCTTTACACTTCTGGAAGGATTTTTTTTTTAAGAAATTTTCTAAACTCTATCCTACAGCAAACTGAGCTTTCTTAAGCGAAAGATTTTGGAAGACCTTTTTGCAAATCAAGGGTTGTTAACATAAAGAATTAGGAGAGCTGTACAGAAACTGACTTGTGGAATGATCTTTCCATAGAGGAAACATGAGAATTCATGTAGACTTTTTCCAGTGGTGAGAGCCTGTTTCCATCCCATGGAAATGATGGCATCTTATGAGGAAATCCCACTTTGAAGTTCTCGATAACTTCATTTAGGTCTTGCTGTTGTGACTGTTATTGGAAGAAGCCTAACACCAGTTAAAAAAGAGGACACTGGAGCCTTTTTATGTCAAATTAGAAAGGGCTTGAGGGGAGATCTGCAGAATTTAAGCCAATCTGCCTCTGTCCACAGCCAGTTCATGGTTTTGTTTCCAGAAATACTTGATTTGACTTGCCAGTGGATTATCAGCTGTTGACTTCCTTTCTGACTTCACTTTAACTTTGGCAGGATGGTCTAAGAAACAGAAAAAGGAGGAATTTATGTGGAAGCTAGACTAAAACTTCTGACAATTGCTACTAAGGTGCAAAATATTTTACTTCAGAGCTCAATGAGCAGGAATTAGCATCTCAAAAGCAAATGGCAGCATCATTTCTGTGAAGCACGGAACCTGTTTTACTGGCACAATATTGATTGATGTAACTCCCCATGAATCCTTCCTGCTCAGATCCATGAATACAGAAGCACTGTTAAAATCATGCTTAGTCACTGGGTTCCACATTAAAGCTTCTGGAAAGGCTTTATTATTTAAACTGGGATATGAATGCAACTTTGCTGATATTGGAGAAGTAAAAAAAAAAAAAAAAAGGCAAAAAAGAAAGAAAACAAAACAGTTTAGAAAAATCAGGAGAAAACAAACGGCGCTGTGAGCCTTTATTTTTTTTTAAGAACTGCTCAGAAGAGAGTTTTCAATTAAGCTGAAAACACGTTTGTGTACATCTCCTTTTGAAGCTGAGTATCCTCCAGGTCACTGAAGATTTCCAGCACTCTGCAGCACCCGCTGCTGCTGATTGCTCCTGAAGATGTTGGCTAAACAAAGCTGCACAACAGAGCCCTGGCAGGAGACAGTGGGAGCTCACAGCCAGGGCTCTAATGAGTGATTTATTTGTTCCCTTCTCCCTGGGCTCACCCATCATTACGTGTTCATTAAGTAATAATT
The DNA here is from genome assembly GCA_013397975.1 of Machaerirhynchus nigripectus. Classification (NCBI taxonomy): domain Eukaryota; kingdom Metazoa; phylum Chordata; class Aves; order Passeriformes; family Dicruridae; genus Machaerirhynchus; species Machaerirhynchus nigripectus. The sequence goes on along the minus strand of VZRQ01009506.1, from coordinate 107,262 downwards.
GCCATTGATCGACAGGCTTGTGTATGGATGATGGTAAAAGAAACAGGGCTATTAAACCTTCACTGGCTAGAACAAGTGCATGCCACAACCAATAAGGCAGATTAATGAGAAGAATTAAGCTAAGGATAGTTATATTATGGACCACTTCCTTCCTTTTCATTTTATTTATGATTAGAGACGAGTGTAGGACATTTTAGACATTCAGAAATAAAAGGAAAACAATATGAAACCCAACTGTGGCCCATATTGTGCTGTTCAAGTGCTTCTGACCCTCAGCAGCAGCTGGTCATAACCTGTACAAATAATTAGATTGGTTTGGTGGCTTTCAGCTGGGTTTCATAAATAACGTGGAGATCAGCTGGAGTAAAGGACAAGAGGGTATCACAAATAAGATTCAAAGTCAAATCAGGCTTCTCATGGATCACTTGTGGGTAAGTCCCTGTATAAATAAATATTTAAAAGCTCTGAAAGGCCTAACCTTGTATCGGTTGGGAACAGTGGCCAATTTCTGATGACCCAAATTATGATTTTATTTTACTGGTTCCAGTATATTCTTTCCAGAGTCATAGGTAGGAATAAGTTTTGGGATCTGCTCACTTGATCAGTGGCATCCCATGAGACGAGGTTGCCATAAAGCCTTGACCAGGGCTGTGCCTCTGGAGGCAAAGTGCTGTGGCTTTGAAAATACATTTAAATTTAGGTCTTTTGATGCCCTTAGTTCTATACATTGAAACACTTTTGCCTGCCCTCTCAGGACTGTAACACCTGTAGGACTGTAACAGCTCCCTATAATCTTTCCTTCAGTAGCTGTTTGCAGCTGGATGTTCACGTCTAAATACAATTACTGAAAATTTTCTCTCACAGTGCGTGCATTCCTTTCTGAATCATACCATCATTTATTAATGTTTCTTTGGCTTATTTTGCTTTGTTGCATCTGAAAATCAGGTCAGCACTGCCATTATTATTGGGCCAAATGGCAGTGGCTGTCTCACAAACTTGATGGGTTTTGAGCTCAGGTAATTTCTCCTTTTCATTGTGGTCTCAGGCCTCCTGCAATCAATCTGTTAATAAAAAAGGAAATGCCTTTTGTTGATTTTTACAGACTGAAAGGTCAGGGTAGCACTTGATGAGAACAAAAGATGGAGCAAAATGGGAAGCGGGAGAGGGTTAATTAAGTACACAGATTGCAGTAATTTTATAATTCCAGAAAGCATTGTCCTGTGTTAGTGCTTTAAAAATACAGCTTTAATTATTATGCTGGGTAAGAAAACTACCTTAGGGTAGATTCTGCCAGTGCTGTGCCATTGACTGCTGCAGAAATCTAACACTGCAGTATTTCCTCTGCCAGGGCTGGCTCTGAATATCTACTGTAACTGCTTGAAATTCAGCAGCAGTGGGAACTTGGAGGCAAAAGTTTCCAGTCTGCATCTCAATCCCACAGCAGCGCTGATGAAAAGCTGGATAATTGCTTTCAAGTCTTAAGTATGACAAATGAAAAGAATTGTTTGACTTTTTGAACATATTCCTGTTTATTTTTAATCACTTTAAAACCAAGAGGCAAAAGTATTAATATCTCCAAGGTACCCCAAGTAGAAAAGGAGTTTAGCCCTGCCAGCCCTCCTGAATTTGTCATCAGATGAGAGTGAGAAAAGAGCAATATTCTTTAAAATATTGTGTGATGTGCTTCCTATCCTATGAAATACCATCCCTGGCTTACTGTGAGTTACAGCAATAGATCATAACAGGGGAGCAGGATGGACTAGAATGGCCAAAAGAGGAAAAAAAAGTGATTTGGATCCATTTCTTCCACCCTTAACTCTGTTTTGAGAACAGATCCTGTATTTTCTTTAATGAATTCCAACCTGTGCTCACGGGGAAGAAATAAGAGGGATAACATTATCTGTAAATATCCAGGGATAAATTGGGTTTCTACTCTGTTGTGGAAAATACGCATTTGCAATTAGCTATTAAATATTTGTCCTTGTCTGGGCTGTTTTTACACTATACAGACTTCTAATATGAGAACAGGGACATTAAATTATGGATATTTAGAACTGATAGCTGAATAGTTTTTTAGAAAAATTAAAATCATGTGCAGGAGCAGGAATGAGGAAATTATCAGCATTTTCTGAGAGAAGGAAAGTAGAAAAAGATCTGCCTTGTGTATATGAACCTTGGAGAAAAACAATATTTAAATTTCAGACAGCTACAAAGTTGCAATATTTTCTCAGAATTTGCATTTATTAATTTAGAAACGAAAGACTGGGAAATGAAATAGAGAAAAACCTCTACCCACACATTTTTGTAACTATGATATTAGTTATAAATAAATATAAATAAATATAAATAAATATAAATACCACCCAAATGCTGTTACTGGATTTAAGTGAGCAAAAGAAGCAATTGTTACTCTTTCATTTCCATTATCACATCTGCAACAGTTTGTAAACTCGGCTTCTTTGGATTCAATTATTTATGAGCCTTTAATGAGCATTTTATAGAAGGTAAAAATCCTCCTTTTGTTTTCAGTTTCAGTGAAGAGATTAAAATAATTAAGTGGTGATTAGACTTGCATTGACCTTGGCTGACAAACCTGCTTCTAAAACTGGCAAACCTCAAAACTTTTTCCCTTTCCTGGAAACAACTTAATGTGCTGCTGAAGAGCACCAAAGGCCACTGCTGGCAACACCCCAGAAACAAGGAAATTTTTAAAAAATTTTTCTTGCCCTGGGACGAATCAGAATCTTCTCTGCGGAGTTCTTTGCCCTGAATAGCAAATAGTGAATTCCAAGGGCACAAGTGATAACATTCCCATCTAGGACAAGGTTGTCCTAGCCTGTGGTAATGCCTCATTTTCCCCGAAAGCCTTAAGCAAAGGGTTTTGATATAACTCATCTGTTAATTTTAGTATCTTGGTGGAAGGTTTTAATACAGAATGTTGTGTGAAAATTTCTTCAGACGTCCTCTAAAACATCTTTTCCCTATTTTTGCCAGGATAGGAAAAAGCTCTACATTTAATCATTACTTAGCAGCCACAATTCCTTTTTTATTTGAATATTTACTGTAAAAACATTTAATCTATTAGGTAGTTACTTGGTTTGGTTGTTACCCATTGAATGCTGATGTTAAGGTAAAAAAATTCTTTAGGGTTGGACTTTTTAAAACATCTTGAGGAGTATTAGGTGATCCTGAGCCTGTTAAGAACTGACACTGTTGTTAAATCAGGTTCTGGAGTGCCTTTCTCCTGAACAGAGTTTCATTTTCCTTTACAGATTTTTGAGATTTCTCTGTGTGGTCGGTGGTGCTGACCCCACACTGGTGACTTGTTTCTTTATTTATGCTAAATAAAAGCAGACCCATATCCATGACCTAAGGAGGTGCAAATCTTTGGCACATTCAGGGAAGGATGAACCTTCTTAAACCTACATTTTAAACCCATTGTCACATTAAACAATTAAAAATAAATTAAAAACATTAAAAATAAATAAATAAATTAAATAATAAAATAAATAAAACATTAAAAATAAATCTGATGTTCACACAGGTAACACCCAGAGCTGATGTAAAGGCTCTATCCCTGGAAGCTTAGTCTCTCCTTGTGCAGAGGATCAGCCCAGGAGCCTTCCCAAGGAAAGATTTATTTCCAAAAGTGACTTAATTCAAGCACTGGGATGACTTTAGCTGTTGTCAGAGTATTGTCTGCTTTTTACACTTCCCAGAGTGGCCAGAGAATAACACAAACTAAGCAGAATTTCTGTGCTTATGATGCGAGCTGTGCTCTCTCTCTTCTGGATCATCAGAAACATGTCAGCACTTTGTATTTATTGCTGCACTGCTTTTATTTTGAATTGCCTGGATTGAAGGCGTGTGTATAAATATGATTATTCAAAACAAAACCCCTGAACTTTAGATGTTTTGGATCAACCATGATGTTATCTATTTTTGACACTGTTTCCTTGGTTACATGGTATCAAAGTCAATTCATTTTAAACACAGATATGTTACTGCATATCCTTAAAAAAGTGTGTTGGCATGGAAAGTCCACTAAACCTTGCTGCAGAGTTTTTCAGGTAATGAGGTTCCTCCTCTATGATACTGTTATTGTTCCACTTGGGGAAATGCAGAGGGGAGCTGTAGTCAGAAATGAGTGCAGCTCAGTGCCCAGTTCCTTGGGTGCAGCAGTGCTGAGGATAATAAAGATGGGAAGATATTGAGGGAACGAGACCAGAGACTCTCCAGCCATGTGAGGGTTTTTGTTCTGTTTTCTCTGAAGAAGCTAATCCAGCTCTTGCTCCCAAAATCTTCTCTGGGGAGGTGCTGAAGTGGCGCAGACACCTGACTGGAGGCCGAGGTGCTGGGTGCTCCAGCTGCAGAGCTGCTTTAGTTCTGAAATCAGCTTCTACAGAAAGAGACAAATGCCGAAGCTCTCCATGAATATAAAGGGAATAAAACAGAATTCAGTGAACTATTCGGCAGTACCCTCCACCAGCAGAGCTGTGGATGACCCCCGGTGACTCACAGGATAGCCTGGAAGAAGTCTGGACGTGAGGCATCCATGTGGAGCAGATCCTGTGGGAAACTTGTGCCTTTTTATGGGATTTGGGAAGGGCTGTCACTATTTCAGCCTGCACTGAATTATTGCTTTTCTATTATTTATACCCCAAAATATTACTAAAACAATATCATATGCATATTAATAACCTCGTCTAGGATTTGATCTGTAATTGAGAATAGATTTTATATTTGATTCATATTTAATACAGAAAAAAACTTTTCTGATTAAAGGAAAATGATTACTTACTCATTATTTTATGCTAGCAGCTCTTCCTGGAGTCTGAGCTCTGGCATGGTGTGCATTATTACTTTCCAAAGTGCATTTTTGGATGGTTCTTTGTGCACAAAATGTTGGGCAGAATTTGTGGCTAGAGAAAAGAGACACAGAAATCGACTTTTTAATAAGAATAAATTTTTTAATGCATGAAGCCTTCCTGAGAGCCTGGCCAGCACTGTCACTGCCAGTCCAACCTTTGCCTTCTCTCCTGTCTTCAGAGGAGAAGGATGATCTCTCTGAGCTGGCAGAGGTGGCGCAAGGCTCGTCCTGAAGGATGCAAACCCCACATTTGTGAAGGAACATTGGTGTTGGTGTCGACATGGCCACAGTTCACTTGTTGCTCTTTCAGGGTTATATTGTATTTCTTTACCTCTCCTTTCTCATTTCTATAATTTCATTTGTATTCACACTCTCAGCAATGCGTTAAAAAAAAGAAATCATTCTATAAGTCAGAAATAAAAACATTAAACTTGACTTTACCATAGCAAAAGTGACTGTCAGATGAGATGGTCGAGCTCAGAATCTGTTATGCTCAAAGACAAATTCTTAATTCTTATCCTGCCAGAGAAGTAGACAGCTCCTTTGAAAGATCATTTTAATTCAATACATGCACTTTATAAGAATTGATTTTAATTTCGCATATAAGAATGTCATTCCCTGATGCCAGAGCTCTAAGCTGTGGGGATTGTTTTCATGGAAACTAAGTTGTAGTTGATTTTTTTTTTTACCTCCAAATGAACGTGTTTTCTTATTTCATGGATGGAAAGATGAGTCATTGTATTCCAGCTTTTAACTAAAAACTCCAGAGGTGCACCAATGGTACATTCCAGTGCCTCTCTGAGAGAGTAACAGGAGAAAAGGATCTGGATTGTGTGCAGAGCTTCATCTACCCTATGAAAGGAAAATGCACATTCCTCAAAAATTCAATAAACACAGCAAAAACCGTGTTTTGTATCATCCTTGAGTCTACCTCAAGAAAGCTGAGGCAAGTCATAATTCCCTTAGGAGAGAATTTGACTTAAATTAACAAACATAAAGCAAATCCAGACTTCCCAGTTAAGAGACTGACACTCCTGTTTGAGATCTGGAGACAGCAGCAGGCCAAGGCAAAACTTGGGGAAGGATGAAGTTGTGCGTGGGGCATTTTAACCCCATGATGGGGAAATATTCTCCAGAAGAGCCAGAACCCAGTCCTGCTCCCAGGAGAAGTGAGTCTGTCTGTCAGTGAGCCCGAGACATGAAAGCAAAGAGCACTTCTCCCTCCCAGCTGCACTCCAGTGAGGGATAACTCACATTTCACGCTGGGAGTAGCTGACATTTCCAGGATACTTCACTGGAAGTGCTGCAACAAGTAAGCAAAGACCATTTCTGCAAATTCTCCTGTGACCTTGTGCTTTTGGAATTGCTCCTGTGAAATAGCCAACATATTGCTATGCCACGTTTTTAACAATTTTAAGCTAAACCCTTCTCACTCAAATGGGAATTCGGCCTGTATTTAGAGTGCTACATGTTCCTTATTGTTACTATTGAAGTTACCTTTATGACAGCTTTGCATATTTTTGTCCAAAAGCTTTTGCACTGAAGTACAGGATTTTTCCCCTAAGTCTGTGCATTAATAAAAAGATTATTTTAATTAGTGTAAGGTCAATTTAGCTTAATGCTTCTTCACTTAATATCTCTGCTAATGGTTACTGAGGGAAAAGAAGAGTGAAGAAAATGATGAAATAATAGGAAATAATGAAGATTGGTTAATTATGAGCTGAGGCTTGTGCTCTCTTCTCCCTCCCCTCAGCAGAGGGGCATCCAGCTTTTCCCCTGCTCTTATTCCCTCTGGGATTTTAGCTCCTGACTGCACAAGGTGCTGGTCCCAAGCTGTGTGTGCTGAGTGGGCAGCAATTACCCAGGGCCATCAGAGAGAGCAGCCCCAACAGCACAGACCACACAGCCTCCTCCTCACCTGGGCATTTCAATCTGCCTTTTGTCTCTCTAATTTTAAAGAAACTTTTAGAACCTTGTGTCTGACGAACTAACAGATAACACTCTTTTTTTCTGAAGAAGACAGGCTAAAAGTTTGAGGAAAAACCTCTCTGAAAATTCACCAATGCATTTCTGATATTCTAAGGCAGCTTTTTGGCCCAACAGATCATGAATTCATTGGTAAGAGCAAGAAAAGGGGAAGAATGATTTTCATACATCTTCAATAATATAAACCATCACACATGGTTGTGGAATTTTAGTCTTTTGGTTTTGTGCTGCTAATATCATTTTAATATCAACACAATCTCTGACCACAAGGAACTTCCAGAGCCTTCCATGCTGATGAGAGTGTGAAAGGCTGCTTGGAGAAAGCTTTGGTTTGTGTGCTGGAGCTGGATTACAGTGATCGCTGGTTGAAGTGCAAACTGTTCTGAGATTGGGAGTGTCCCCCAAAGATGGTGCTGATAAATGGCACTGTGTCCATGAACCTGGAATTTCCCAGACTTCCTCTGAGATCCTAAATAAGTGCAGGCCATTTGTTCACCCTCCCGAGATCCATTTGCTGGTAAGGTTTGGGTGTTGTTCATAGGTGGATTTTCTCTACTGCTTTACCTCTGTTAAGGAAACTGTTCCTTCAAGGCCCACGAAGCCTTTTGTGTTAGTTCGTGCTCTCCCTGCTTCTTGCCAGTGTTTTCAAAAGATTTCTTGGAATGCTTCCTACCTTTGCCACCTTTTGCAGCATTTCTGTGCTGGCATTTGTTTTCCTTGCTGCCTGAGCAGCGGGCAGTTCTGCTCCCAGCACTGCCCTGCTGAAGTTCTCTGCTTGTCAGAGGAGGCTGCAGCCGGGGATGCTGCGGTGTCCATCTGACCCCCGTAAATCCCTGCTACCAAACACGGCCCTTCCTTCTGCAATCCTTATTAGTGCCGAATTCCTGCAGAAATCGCATTTCTTTGAGCCTTTCTGAGCCATGTTTTGGTTCAGCTCAGTGGAGGCTTCTCCCTGTCCTGCTCTCTGATTAGCAGTCATGAAACACTTCTGAATTTCCTCAGCTCAGTCATTCTATCGATGTCTCAATTTTCCTTTGACACTAAAGGGAATCCTGAATTTTTAGACTTGTGAACCATGTGCCAAGGTATTCACTCAGGACAGTACATGGAGTTGTACCTCAAGAATTTTAAACCATGCCAGGTAAATGATTGGGTACAGGTAACAATTTATGGGGACACTTAGCATTCAACAGAAGGGTCTAAAAACACAGGAGGCTGTTTTCACCTCGTGAGTAAACCTTTGGAATGCTAATTTCATATACACAAGTGACAAAATTGTGAGCTACTTTCTCCCCATGGGACAGAATGATAATATATAATTCTGTCAGAACAAGATGTGTAAATGAGGTCATTTAAACTTCAAGGGTGCTCAGGCACTTTGATAGGAGTTTTCACACTACACCAATTGAAACTTAAGATATTTTTTTAAGTACTGGAAGCAAGTTTAGAACCAATTCTGATTGGCACTACTACCAGGAGTATCTGAAATTTTGGACTGCCGATGAAAAATCAGATTGTGGGGAAAAAATTTTGTCACAGAACAGATCTTTTCTGGAATGATTCAAACTTTTTGTTAAATTGCAATATAAATATAATAGCAATGACTCCAAATATGCGTCTTTCTACTGTTTTTCCTCCAAGTTTTACTCTAGAACGTGCATACTTAGATCTCATCACTGAAATAGTGTGATTTCATTTATTAATTAATGATTGTATTAAAAAACATTTAGTTAAATAGTAAGTAAATCAAACACAGAATCCAGCACTAAGGCTACTAGGCCAGAAATACTCAATACTTTTCCAAACATAAAAACAGAGATTTTCCTCTGAAGTCAGTTAAGGACACTTTTTATCATTCTGCTTTTAGGATGCTCTCTAAACTAATAAGGATGTAATATTTTCTTCTCTGTTTTTTTTTTCCCTGTGGGTTTTTTTTGGGGTCACTGTTGCCTCATTACCTGTGGCTCTGCTAGGAAATCCCAAGGAGTTAATACTTGTGTTAAATGCCTTTTGTACAGCTCTGACTGTAAAGAACCCATTCTGCCAGAACGGGTAACCTGCAGCAAATACGCTGTGACAGCTTGATTATTGATTAAAAAAAAAAGGGGAGGGGAAGATGATGACGATGATAATGAAGGTTGGTTTGCTATTGTCAGTGTCCTTCATAGATCTGTGACAAAACAGGTTTATCACTCAAATAATAGGAAAATCCAGTGGAAAGCTTCATTGCAATTTACATTAGTGTGATATGATTTGATCCTACAGCTGCACTCACAGAACACCTGAGCCGTGACACTAATGATTGCATTCCCTGCCTGTTGATGGTAATGTGTGTATTAATGAATCTCCTTTCCCTCTGATCACTGCTCTGAAAAGAATAAAGGAAAGATATCATGCTTTCAGGTCTAAGATCATTTTAAAAGAGTGAAATTGGCATGCAAAATCTGTTAATCGATTTATATTTTTGTACCAGCCATATGTCTCAGTATCCAGCACAAACGCCCTTGTGTATTTCGTAATAAGACCATATTTAAAAGGAATAGTTACATATAAAATGTGTTAATGCAATTTTGCTTTTTTTCTACCAGCCATACGTCTTGGCAGCAAACATCTGTAGCCTTTGACTTTTATGTTATGTACTTCATGTTTAGAATTTCTCTTTCTTGGAGCTCAGATGTGAACCTGTCCTTAATCAGCGCACAAAAAAACCAAAAGGGAAACCAAACAAATGAAAATTACTCTTTGAACTTTTGCTCTTTCAGTGTGGTACATAGGGAGGAGACTGCCAGCCTGCCTCAGAAAAGGCCAAAGCCTGCATAAGCTCCCAGATAAAAATGTCTATCACATTCAGCTCAGGTGGTCATTTAAGATGAAGAGAGAAGCTCCATCAGCAGAGCAGTGTGAGGAAGCCCACCCGTGGTTTGTGTGTCTGCACTGCGCTGATTGAGGCACGGGGGAGCTGAAAGTCATTCAGACACACACACTGGGATTCATCAATTAAATATAAACCATTCAAACAAACGTGAGCAAAACAAAGCTTTACACGGCTGGGTTCACATTTTGCTGTGTGTTTTCTCCATGATTGCTTCTCTTCACTGAGAGGAATAAGTGCTTATGGCTGGGAAAATTTGGAGCTCAAAAAAAAACATTTTTGAAGTGATTTATGAGAACGGTTAAAATTACCATAGAATGGTTTGGGTTGGAAGGGAGCTTAAAGCCCATCCAGTGCCACCCCCTGCCATGGGCAGGGACACCTTCCACTGTCCCAGGCTGCTCCAAGCCTCAATGTCCAGCCTGGCCTTGGGCACTGCCAGGGATCCAGGGGCAGCCACAGCTTCTCTGGGCATCCTGTGCCAGGGCCTCCTCACCCTCCCAGGGAACAATTCCTTCCGAATATCCCACCCAGCCCTGCCCTCTGGCAGTGGAAAGCCATATCCCCTATCCTGTCCCTCCATTCCTTGTCCCAAGTCCCTCTCCAGCTCTCTTGGAGCCCCTTTAAGGCCTGGACAGGGCTCAAACTTTGGGTCTCCCCTGCCCTTTTGTCTTCTCCAGGTGAGCACCCCCAGCTCTCCCAGCCTGGCTCCAGAGGTGCTGCAGCCCTCAGAGCATCTTTGTGGCATTCTCCAGACCTTCTCCATCCATGTCCTTCTCCAGCTGGGAGCCCCAGGGCCGGACACAGGACTGCAGGTGGGGTCTGACAGCAGCAGAGTAGAGAGAAATGTCCCGTCCCTCACCCAGCTGCTCGCTCTTCTTTTGATGCCCCCCAGGATCCTTTCTGGGCTGCCACTGCCCCTTGCTGGGTCTCTGTCTCCTCGGTTTGGGGACAGGGATGCCATGAGGGACTGTGGCAAATGCTCTGCACAAATCCGGGTGGAATCCCTGCTCCTGCCTGTCAGCAGCACAGAAACAGCAACGAAACCAAATGGACTCGAATCTACTGTGGCTCCTTTCTATCTAATGCTGCAGTTGAAGGGGCTAAGGAAGTGTTAAACAGTTAAGTGGTATTTAACAGATGATAGGATGAATAAATAATTATAACCAGTCAGACTATTTTTAATGTATTCAGTGTCCTAATAATATGACTAACTCCATATTTATATCATTTTTTTATTGCCTTACATTTCAGAAATGTGAAAACATATTTCAGGCTTATTCTCACCTTTCAGAAATGTCTAAGCATTGTCTAGGAGATATTTTTGTAATCACTATTTATGGAATATTTAGGCAATTACTAATATGAATCTGGATATGACTGCAGCCTTTTGGAATCGGGATCATTTTGCCAAAATGGTGTTTTTAAAAGTGTTTCTTGTGACATAAAACAGTGTAATTCTTCTGTATATAAAACAAATGGCCATTTTTTTTTATATTGTCTGAGCTGGTTTCCCTACCTCCGCAGTACTTTTATTAGTTTGTAACACGCTGCTCCCAGGATAGCACCAGATGGATCTGAATATATGATGGCTTTTTAACAATAGTCTGTCATCAGCGACTGCGCCTCTAAGTGCTCTTCCCTTCAAAACCAGCTAAATGGACTCCTAAAGCATGAAAAAGAATAGGAATGCATCTGTTATTAGATGAGCTTTATTAAGATAGAACTTGCTAAGGATCAGGTAAATTACAGTAAATCATGTAAATACAGTTGTTTCCTTAAGCCTAAGAGGACACAGATTTCCTTTTAATGCGCTGTGGACATCTGCCCACACTCTGTGTGTGTTTCTTCCCTGCTTCTCTGCCACAGACAGCATTTGCTGACATATTTAGCAGCAAGGAATAGCCACAGTGGTTGTTTCACTGTGCATTAAATGATCTGTCAGACATGAAAGTTGACAATTTATCCACCTGAAGCGAAGAACTCTTTGCTTCCCTGCACAGATGTGCATGCAAACTAAGCTATCTTTACCCTCCAAGCTTGGTCTCCTACCAGAAGGAAGTGAGGTTTTTGCCAAAATGGAATGGAAAAAGAACTTCAAGGCTGCAGTAGGGATAACTTTGCATCTCTTTTGTCATAATTATATTAACAGAAATACCTACTAATTTATTTGAAGAAGCTGTTTGAACTGAAGCCCAGAAAGATCACCTGCTCAATATGTAATTTTGGTACAACAAAGGCCCTGCACTGGGGAGATACTGAGATTTCACAAAGAAGCTGCTGTTAGTTGAACACCCTGCTTGCCTCCTCCTATTTTCCTACCACCAGAAATAGTAAATATTCCTGCCTCCACATGCAATGCTAAACAGTTTATCAACATGCAAGGAGCAGGTGCAGTACCTGGTGGCATCATATTTCAGGAGAAATAAATAGTGCTCTGAACTGATGAAACTCGTCCCATCAGGCCCCACTATCTCATATCTAAAGCTGACTTCATTTCCAAAGGATATATTGCCTTGTGCTAAAGAATCCTCTTATTTAAAGAAACCTACAGAGATGCAAGGAATATTTTAGGATATGCTTTTACTGAAATGACTGCTGAGGTAGGGATAGAATGAGAAACTCTTGTTTACAAAAGAATAAACTAACTCCCTTGCAATTTAAAAAGATGCTCCTTCTCAAGCTGTGCCTTTATGGTCCCATAGAGGTATCTCAGATAAATATACAAAATCCTCATTTGCTGTTTCACTGGTATATGACAGATGCAAATCTGCTGTGGACGTGCACCTTGGACCTGGAGTTGTGCCAGGAACATCATTCCCCACCCAGCTCTGTTGTTCACAGTGAACAAATGTGGTTTGGGTCAGGTTTTGGTTTTTTCTCCCCTAAATTACAGTTTTACTGGACAACAAAAGAGTTCTCACTTGTTTTCTTCAGATTCTCTCCAGTTCCACTAAAAAATCATGACGCAAAGCCAGCCTATTCTGGGAATTCTGGCTGGAGGAGCTAAGTCAAATCATAAAACATTCTCTTAGCCCTCACAATCTCTCACCAGAGCTTCCCTCTAAATCAGCCTGGGAAATCACATGAACCCCTCAGTGTGGCCTGGCATTGGACATCTTTCTCTGTTCACCAGCCCAGAATTCAAAGCAGTTTGTACAAACCCATTTATAGTCTGGTAGGAGCTGAGAGAAGTGATCTGCCAACCTATTGAGTTCATTCTCATCTAACACTCTCTAACAAAATGTTTTCTGTCCTGCCAAGAGAACACATCATGGCTAAGGAGCTGCCCCCCCTGGAGGGTAATTGGCAGTTTTAGGGCATTCTGTATTCTTCTACCCTTAGTCTCACACTTGGGGAGGACTTCAGGTAAATAATTTCTGAGATTCATCCAACAGACACATCAAATGTTATAGGAAAAGGGGACTTGACTAGGAATACGTTTTGATCTAATTTATAACAGTGCTTGAAGAATTATGAGAGTTTAAAGTGGCTTGATGTAAATCTCTATTGAAAAGTATTGACAGCTGGACTCGAATTTCTGTTGGGAGTTTTTTTTAATCACTGCATTTGCCTTCCATTTCACTGGTGCCTTGGATCCAAGCTATACAGCACTGAATGTCTCTGAATATGTCACTTAAATTTTAAGATAAGAAGACTATCAATCTGGAACAAATTCTTTTGCAGAGCATCTTAAATTTGACTTTTTGTGAGAATTACTCACAGGGAAGTGACAGCTAATAAATTACTAGTGCTGTATGTTGATTAGGCCTAAACAGCTGAAGTGTAGTTTAGTTTAAAATATTTCTTAAAAGTAGAGGCAAGCAGGTCAATTTACTGTGCTGGGAGGGCACTCTGTTACCCAGGCTGGGAGAGCTGGGAGGTGACCTTGGGATTCTCCCCCAGCTCCACGCTGAGAGCCCGTTCTGGGCTACCCTTGGCGTGTTACATCAGATTTATGGGCAGGGAATAAAAAGGGAGCACTCCTGGAGCCATGAGCTGGCTGTGGCTGGGTGAGTGAAGGCCATGGATCACTGGAAGCCTTTCCTGCCCTGGGTGTGAGGGATCAGGTGTCTTTAGGGACAGGGAAATTTCTGCAGTGCTTTGAAATGGTTTCACACGTGGAGTTTTTGACTTTTACAAATAAAGTGGCTGTGGTGAAGAATCAAAAGGAGAGCCTGTGGTATTTTCATTAGAAGACAGTTAAATAGAAGTTTTCTGACTTTTTTTTGGAAAAGGAAGTTTTCCTCTGTGTTACTTATTAGGTAGCTTTGTGTTCCAAATTCACATTCTCGTCACCTTATAAATTTTTGTTACAGTGATTCCCGTGACTCAGTAATTCTAAGGAGAATGGTAAATGTGAAAAGATGCCTGTTTGTTCCAAAAGGAAAATAATGAACTGAGAGAGAAAAGGAGAAAGAGAACCAGACAGCAGAAACACAAAACTATTTGGTGTTTAAATTTGCACCTTATTTTTCCCTTTTACATTGCACAGCTCTTGCCAAAATAATAACTCCACTGTTGATTTCTGGCACAGCTTGTACTCAGTATTATCCCTATTTGTCTTTCATTTTCTAAAAAAAAAGTATTTCTCAGATCCTCTTCTTTCCCCAGCACCTTCCCATGCAAAGTGGCTGTCAGAAAGGAGCCTTGTTTCATTTGGGGTCCCTCCAAGGCTGCCCCCACACTCCCCTCAGACACCCCTGCTTCAGCTCCCTGTCACCACCAGCCTCACTGAAACGGGAGGAAATAAAACACAGCTGCAGGTTTAGGGTTTTCTTCTACTACACTTCTCTTGATAATTCCTGTTTCTTCCTCAAAATATCCTAACCCCATGTTTGAATGGTCAGAAGACTGAAGTAATTGTCTTTAAAAAATAACTGGAAATTAATAGACCCTGAAATAGCTACGGGGCAGGTGAGAGAGGTCTGTGCTAGAGAGGATTTGCACAATATTTTTATTGTAGTGATTCCTCTTTTAGGTTTTTTATTGCTTGTTTGAAAGGACAGGAATGCATTCCTTCCCTTGGTGAATGCAAGCAGGTTTGTGCATTAAATAAAAACTCTTGCCTAATAACTTTACCATCCTGATGTTCCTCAAGTGAAATTTCCTGTACAAGGAATAATCTCCTGGAGCAGGGAGTGACAGTGGAAGCACAGCTGTGTTCCCTGTGTGTGTGAACAGACCCTTCTCTGTGAGCCTGCTCTGACCACTGTGTGACGTGAATCCCTACAGGACAGCTTTCCCTCTGGATTTCTCTCCTTGGATAGTTTTCTGGGTTATTTAATTTATTCCTTCCAACTTGTATTTTAATAGTTTGGGTTTTTTTCCTCTCCCATTTCTCATCTGTTTTTCTGACTACCTTATTGAAAAAGTAAAGAAGGATTTTTTTTTTCCTTGAAAGCAAGAAGAATGGTGTTTTTCCCAAGAAATTTTGGACTCTGAAAATGAAAGTCAGTTACTAAATCTTCCACCTATCTGTATTTCTGATATGGCCTTTTACTTTACAGCAAAAAATTCTCTGAACTACATAAATAATATTGTGTAGCTACATATTAGCAATTTTTCACTGAGATCTACGTCTCCAAAAGTCCTCCTTAGCTCTCATTTTGTACAGAACAGGTTCAGTGTATGCTCAGGTGTTTGGCTGTAACTCATATTTTATTTAAA
Organism: Machaerirhynchus nigripectus; assembly: GCA_013397975.1. Taxonomy (NCBI): domain Eukaryota; kingdom Metazoa; phylum Chordata; class Aves; order Passeriformes; family Dicruridae; genus Machaerirhynchus; species Machaerirhynchus nigripectus. Next base: position 91,864 of record VZRQ01009506.1, on the reverse strand, counting down.
TCTGAATTGGTTTAATGGTCTGGAAGTTATCCCAGGAGTCTGCCAGACCATGGGAACTCCCCGAGTTTGTGATTTGCAAAGCTCCATCCACCTTTTCATTGCTGAAAAAGGTGGCTTGGATATTCTACCACTGCAAGCAGTACTTGGGAACAATGTGGGTTTTCCTTAGAGGGAATTCACTGCATTTTTGTTCTTGAGGATATTAAAGGTCTCTAATGATCTCCTAAAAGTAATACAGGGCAACTAATTATCTCCTTGAAATAGTCTCATTTCAGCTTTGTTCAAGTGCATGGAGTTCTTGCTGTTACCAGGAGAGGCCAGGGAAAAGACGTGTGAGATCTTGTCCCTAGGAAATGCATATTTACAGGAGTTCTTCAGTCAGTGGCTTTGATCGTGTGAGGACATTTTCCCTGCAGGTGAGTAAGGAAGAAATGACTTTTTGCAGTATCCTATAAATCAGGAGAGAGGTCTTTTGTCTGATTTTCAGTATGACCATTTCACTGTGTGTATTGGAGTGATTACTGGGTACTGAATGCTCACCAAAAACCCAAACAAAAGTGGGGTTGAAAATCTAAGAGGAAGGTGTACTCAGGGAACTCATTCTCTCTCACCTGCCTCTTTACCTTACCTAACTCTGTGTGTTAAAAGCAGGAGTCTGCCATTTCTCTGCTCCATTCTGAAATCCCACACAAATCAACCAAATTACTCTCAGAAGCCAAACCCTTCCTCGATCTTCTCCAACAGAAGCCCATCAAGTACCACGTAAAATATTTCTAAAGGATGAGTTCTTTACTTTCTTTACTTTGTCTCACGCCTTCAGCATTAATATATTTCCTTTGCTTTATTGCCTGAGTCTGGACACAAATGCCCAGCAGAGCTGCCCTGTGCAGGTGTTTTACACACTCACGGGCGCTGGGCGAGCAGAAGGCAGCAAGTGAAGGTTGTTGGGAGCTGGCTCTGGTGGCACCTTCCAGGATCTCGCCAAGCCACCAGCACACAGGGCACACAAAATGAAGACAGATTTCCCTTCGGTTTCGCTGCCATTTTTCATTCCTTGTGTCTTTAGGAAAAGACAGGGAGAGAAAGCGAGAGGACAGTTCTCCTGACTGAGAAGAATTTAGGAGAGCACCACCAAGAAGCAATTTTTTGTTCTACTCCTTGAGTAAACTTGGTTGCTTTATGGGTAAAATTTTGGGATTCTCTGTCCCTTCACAGCTGTTGACTGCAGCATCAGGTAACAAATTTATCCTGAAGCTTTTTTCCTTTAAAACAAGAATCTGACATCTTTTAACTGGCAGCAGAGTCCTAATGAACCAACGCTTATTCTATACGTGACAGTAACAGCTAATATTGCTGTTACATTAAAATTTACCCAGATTTAACACCTAGTATCTGATACTACCTGATTATTGTAGAACCAGAAGTATGTTACTTAACAGGAATAAATTAATATTATTGTTATTATTAGAATCTTGCAGGCATTATGCAAAGTAACTGCGTGAGGTGTTTAGTCACCAGAGATGGGAGCAGAAACGATTCTAATAAATGTAACTGCCAGAAACAAGATTCTGAATTCTTGTTTCCTTTTAATTCTTTTCCTTTTTCTCAAGCTGAATCTCATTATTGTAAACTGGAGTTTGATAATGCTCTTGGAGATGCCATCAGGAACACAGCCCAATTTGTCCTGTAAAACTGGCTAATATACATTTGTATGTGAAATGCAGCAGCAGATCTTACAAGATACACACATCCAAGCATAGGGTAGTTAGTGTTGCATGCATTATTTATGGCCTCATTTGGCTTTTAATGTGTGTAGATCGTGTGAATTGTCTGGACTGATATCTCTGGAGCATCCACTTCGCTCCTCATGCAGGAAACAGAGGAGCTGCAGAGCAGCTGTGTGCGTGTGGGGAGGAACGTTCTCAAGTTTTCCAGGATCAGGGGAAAAATAAGGAATATAACAAAGCATTCGACCTCTGAGTAACAAGAGACAATTTGGGCCAAATCGGGTGGAAATTCCTCAGCTAGCAGAGATTGTCTTTCTGCACAAAAATTAAGCTTTGTAGATCAGAGACCTGATCCAGTCAGACTCCCCAGGGATTTGGGGCGGGATTGGGATCTTAGAGATGGTCCCCGTGGGTTCGTGCTTCTGTGGCATCTGCTGAGGTGTAGCCAGGCTGCAGAGCTGCTCTCAGCGGAGCTGTGCTGGGTTTCAGCCCATCAGAGCTCTCACAGGTCACAAAGCCACAACCTTTTCCTCACGCCAAACATGTCTGTTCTCAGCCCAGTGTGTCCTCAGCAACCCGGTCTTGTAATTAAGCTATTTAATGACCCTAAAGACTATTTGAAAACCCGAAATAATAGGTATGCCCTTGATTTAACATAATTAAAAATAAAAGTAAATTAGTTTCCCTCAAAATCTCATGCCTTATTTTGAAGCTGGCCTTAAATACTGTTTAGAGGTAAGGAAATGAAATGGAAAATTCTGCAATCCTTTTTACTGTCTCTGGCAGCCTTCCAAACACAGAGCCCAAAGCCAAATACTCATTTTAACCATATTTTGTTTGGAAAAGATGCTTTAAGCAAATTAATTCAGTTTAAATTTGGAACACTTTAATAATGTGTGGCTGCTGATGTTGATTAGAATAAATATTGTGCATTTGAAACATAATAGTCTTGTCTGTAGCAAGACACAGTTACTACACACTTAGAAAAGGATGGAGCAGACTGACTCCAGTGCTAGGAAACTTTAATAACTGTTGGGATTACAGCATTAATGTACAGCATTCCATCTCGAGCTGTGGCTGTAGTGAGGTGGGGGTTGGTCTCTTTTTCCAGGCAACAACTGACAGAACAAGAGGACACAGTCTTAAGTTGCGCCAAGGGAAATATAGGTTGGATATTAGGAGAAAGTTTTTTACAGAAAGGGTGATAAAATATTGGAATGGTCTGCCTGGGGAGGTGGTGGAATCACCATCCCTGGACGTGTTTAAAAAGAGATTGGATGTGGCACTCAGTGCCATGGTTTAGTTTAGTTGAGGCGTTGGGACAGAGGTTGGACTCGATGATCTTGAAGGTCTCTTCCAACCTNTACTTCTGAGAAATTCAACAACAATTTATTTAGATTCACCAAGGACCACGTCCAGAAGTTGAATTTAAGAAGCAAAACTACTCTGTCACACACAGCCCAGGCACATCTAATGTCACCTGGTGGGAGAACCTTACACCGAGAGGCCCCTTAATGTGATTTTGAGAAGACTTTTAACACAAAAGGGGTTCAGGCGGTTGCAGGAAACCTCGGCTGCCGCTGTGCAGCTCTGTGCTGGCATGCAGCTCTGTGCAGGCATGCAGCTCTGTGCAGGCATGCAGCTCTGTGCTGGCATGCAGCTCTGTGCTGGCATGCAGCTCTGTGCTGGCATGCAGCTCTGTGCTGGCATGCAGCTGAAGCCTGGCTTTGCCAGCGTGACCTCGGTGTCCCTCTCCCACCACGGACACAGGGCTGGATCAGTCTCACGCTCACCTAACTCGGGACCCACCTACAAAGTGAACTCCTCAGTTTTATAGCTCAGCCTGTGGCTCTCTCCTAAGCTTTCCTCGGTCCATTTGGGTATGAAATCACCACTTGGATTTGCCTTAGACGTCACCCTGTGTAAATCGTGCTGTAAAATATCAAATTACTCACTGAGGTCAACCCCTTTTGCCCCAGACGGGGTCAAACTCTTCCCTCTCCTGAAACTTAAACAGTGAAATGAAGACAGTAATGTGAATTCCACTTACCTCGAGCAGGTAATCAATAGCCAGCTCCAAAAAAAAGTCTGAAAGGAAGGTTTTCTCCTTTTATTTTTTAACTTCCATTAAATTTTCAGATATGAATATCAGTGAGATGTACTCCATGTAGAGCAGCAGCCATCCCAAACAAACCTGCAGCTGTAACTAGGGAGCTGAAACCCTTTTCACTTCTCTGAGACCAGGGGGTGGTTATCTCTTGTACCCAGGGCAGCCCGCTGGATTTTCCTGCCTGGTTCAGCTCTTTCTGAGGATCACTTAATGAACTCTTCCAATGGCCTCACCGTCAGACCGGCCAGCTGTGACTTTGAGGTGCTTTTGTGGGAATGAATAATTGATGTCTAAATAAAATGAGGACACCTTTCGTCCATTCCACAGGAATCTGTAACAGGAAAGACAAATAATTTGTTCTGGTAGGTACAGAGTCCAGTTTTTGTTTGAATATTGGATCCAGACTTTATCTGCAAAGATTCCATTTTAAGATTTTTCCAGAAATTAGGTTATTTGTGATCTTTCAAAACAGAATATGCCAGTGCAATGTGAATAAAATGGAGCACCACTGTGCCAGGGCTTCAGTGCCTTCACGTAAATATGGTTATGAATAAAATCAAGCAAGTGAAAACCACTATTTGAACTTTTGAAGATGCCAATATACTGAAAGCTTTTCCCAGTTTTTCCATAATTGACCAGCAGCTCTTTAAGGAAACAAAGTCAGTCAGCCGAGGATACCACAAACCCAGAAATGCTATCAGGACAAAGTAGGGCTCTTATCTCCAAGGGATTGATTGATTGATAGTCATTTCATGGAAACAGTTATTTTTAGAAATTCAAATTAGTTTCCATTAAAGCTACTGCTTTTAATTATAAAAAAAAAAATAGATTTACTGAAATTGAACTCTTAATGTGAGATTTAATAAGGTGAGTATTGAAACTCGGAAAGAGTTTGGAAAATTCCATTTGCTTCAAAACTTTTGTGTTGTTCTGCTCTAAATAGACTCTTCCCATTGAAACTCAATATAGTATTTTGACCAATACTAGTTTCTATCTTTAAATGACCAAGAGGGAAACATAATTTCAAAAATCATTTTGGAAGGTATTTACACAAATTTGTTTTGTGTTCTGGAATTTTCTCAAATACTTTCTCTCTCTAAAATTTGGTCTTGGAAAAATGTGTGGAATGTTAAGGTGATAAAATTCTTTCCTGAATCGCTCAACACACAATGTTAGAGCCTGAAAAAGGCAGAATTGAGCAATAAAATGTTTTGTACTTTTTACTCCTGAAAACATCTTTGAAGAACTAATTCGTGCTGGTCTTATGTAGAAGTGTCTGAAACCCAAACAGTTTTCAGCTATTTATATTTCTGTGTAAAATGAGAACAAAATAAAGCACCTTGCTGCACTCTGGTCTTCCCAAAGACATTTGTGCAACAGCTTTTTAGTTTCTGCTGTCTTTTTAAAAAAAGAAATGCCAAAGCTGTGTCTGTGGATAAATGAAAAACACAATTATACAGGATATCTAAAAGTTGAATCCATGCTTATCCAGAAATCACTTTTGGAATTGGTTAGCCAGTGCCAAGAAAGGAACACAGTGTGAAACTCGATACAATTTTATATTAAGGTTTCAGTTTTAAGTTTTAGTGTATTAAATTTAAAATTTCCTTCATGACATACATTTTCAAATCACCAAAAAAGCTTGTAACGATATCCAGGGGACTTACACAACTGTGAGATCTTTCAGAGCTCAGCCAGGATTTGAGACGCTGAATATCACTAAAAACTTCTGGATTTTAGAGGAAGCTATAGATTCTGTTTGATTAAATTTTTTGGGGGGGGAAAAAATGAGAAACAGATTATAAATAAGCTGTTCTAAATGTTTCTCTTCAGAGCATTGATTGTAAATCTGGGCCAAGACATAAATCTTTCAGAGTCCAGTTACATTTTATGTTGTCTTTGGCAGCAAAATTTAGTTTAAGAAGTTTTCACTTCCTCATATCTTCGCCTACTTCAGTGTCTGCTTCCTGACCTATCATTATTTTATTAAAACTTTTTTTTCAGCCAAGACTCCATGCGAGTGAAGGATATTACACATATCTATCTCATGTTCTAGAGACACCCTGTGCCTTATAAAAACAGCTGAGTACTGTGAGAGAAAGGTAGAAGATAATGATCCAATACAGCTGGCAACTACCTGTAAACCAACTGTGAATTCCTGAACTTGCAACAAACACAATAAAACACAAAGACCAGTTGGATCTGATTTACATTTTTGTCCTAATATTGATAGATTGAGAAAGATGGGGGTTGGTTTGTTTTGTTCACAAGTACTTCGCAATTTCTAAGCTTGCAGCACAGTAAAGTCTCACCCCTTCTGTTTCGTCAGGCACTAAACCTTCTGCTGCCACCACCGAGCCCGCAATCCACGGGAATCTCAGCAAGCTCCTACCAGGATCTGCCTTCAGGCACCACGGAGCAGCTCAAGGGGTCAGAGTTTCATGGATGAATATTCCTGTGAAATGTATGGGTACATTTTATGGGTGAATATCACCCTGAAAGCTGACTATGGCTGATTTCTGGGAATGATCTCTGCGCGGCCGAGCTCCTGCGCTCCGTGCTACTCCTGACTTACCAGGGCTAGGAGGGAGCGCAGCCAGACTTTACTCCTGATTGCAGCGAGCGCTGACAGACTGGGAAGCAGCGGGTCAGAGCTGCGAGGCGGTGATGGAGAAACAAACAGGGAAATTCTGTGTCCTAATGGCAGGAAATGCTGGAATCAAGGCCAGTGGAATGGGAAATTTCGGAGTCCCTGGTGCTGCCCTGGGCTCGGTGAAACACCAGTCCCACCGGGCAGGTGCACACAGTGAGGAGAGGTGGGAGAGAACCACAGCCAGCCCTGTGAAACTATCTAAGAGCAGTGGAAAGTGTGTAGTAGGTGTAAAGAGCAGTTTATTTTAGCAACAGAGAAGGTGAGAAAATTCATTTAGCAAACCCCAGAAAGAATATTGTGCTGTCAAGCAGGAAGAACTGATAAACACTTCATACTTAGAGACTTTTTAATTTATAAAAATGTCTGTATGCAGTGCCCCAGGCACACTTATAATCCTCTTCTTTAGCACATATAAAAATACAAGTTGACCCGGTGTCAGCATCTCCCCAGTCTGCTGGAAATGGGAGAAGAGATCAGCACTTCAGGCTTGGGGACTGCAGCATTTCTGTTTCCACGGGCTTTTCTGGTAAAAATCCGTGTATAATGCCACTTCCTGGTACTTCCCTGATGTGCAGCCTCCCTTCCTGTAAAACTTCAGGTGAACCATCAGCAGTTTTAAGAATGCCCTCAAATTATCTTATTTTTCTCACACAATTGGAATTACTGATCACTGAATAGAATTCCAGAAAAATAGTCACGGGAGAGTGTAAACTCCTCATTTTTTATTCTCAACACAAGTCGTGGGCAAAAAACAACAATAACCATAGCTCAGCTGGGGTGTCATAAATATTCTGGCAAAACAGTTGGGAAGGATACACACTCCAGTTCAGGGAGATTTTAATGAAAAATGATATACCAAGAGCAATTCCTCTTCTGTAATGAGGGAACTCTCAATTTCCATTGATCTCAGCTATAGATGTATCACACAAAAATCTTGTAAGTAATGAGATTTAAAGCATTAGGCTTAAAGCTGACATTTTCTCCCCTAAATTTAGCTGTAACCTCACAGAGCACTGGGTAGCTTTGCATGGGGCTATTCCCAGTAGGAGATCACATAAAACTCCATCTTCCAAACGCTCTGTCTTACTCAAATCACAGAAAAATGTAGTGTTTAAAAATAATTTTGGCCATATTTTCTTCTCAAGAGTCCTGCAGTTGCTTTTGGTTGTGGCTAAATTCGCCCAAGCTGTGGCAGTTCTCTCTCATTTTGTGGAGTGATTCTTTTATGCCTGCCAGCTTTCTTCCAAGCTCTAGTTTCTACAAGAGATATTAAAATACGTGTTTAAATACACACCCTTTTCCTGAGGTGCTGTGTGATGGCAATAAAAAAAAAAAAATAGAGAGCAGAGAGTAAAAGTTATTGTCTCGGCAGCAAATATTGCAAAGATCTATATTTTGTTGTTTCTGTTTAGTTTTTAATGGTTTATTGAAAAGGGTGATAGTGAAACTGTTCTTGTTAATCAAGGGTTGGGAGATGTAGAGTGACTAATCAAAGAAAAATAACAGCTGGAAGCAAATCCCTTCCCACTGCTGGAAATATGGGAAAATACAGAGTATGCTGGAAAAGACTCAAATACACTGTATATTAAAGAAACCTCGGCAAACTGGAAAATGAGCTTTGCACACGTCATTGTGGCAATCACAAAGCATTTATTTGTGTAATACTGAGCAGATTTCCTGAAGGTGGTAGGGGAAGGAACCCCCTGAGAAAGAGTGAAAATGAGAAAGCTTAGGACAGAGTGGGAACAGGAATTATCAAATATATGCACAGGAGAATAACACGGAATGAAACAGCAGCGAGGAACTTTGGTGGAGACTCTAAACTGGTGACTTGTGAGTATTCCAGAGGGAATTCTGCAGATAAAAGGTAATGTCAGAGATCTATGGAAACTGAAGGACAACAAAAAAATCAGTTTATTCAATTTGTTGTAAACACAGCCATGATACTAAAACTTTAAATAGAGTGCAAAAAAATATGGGGGATTTCTGTGTAAAACATATAATTTCTGGCACCTTGGACTAGAGTGATGAGGGATTTATTTGTAGAAACCAGCTGTTCTTGACCATCAGTGAAGATGGAGGAATTCAATGCAGAATTAACAACCTCAAGCTGAATAAGACCAAATTGCAATTTTAGCATTTTAGTTTGGAAATCCATTAACCTCAAAGATGTTAATGTACTGAAATCTGAACATAAGAACAAAGTTCAAAGCTGTTAGAAACACGGAGCGCTGTCTGTTGGGGTTGTAGTAAGATGTGAATTTGCCTAAAACACTTCCAGACGGTCGCCCTTGTGACAGGGAAGCCAGAGAATGAAATTCAATATTTTCGAGCATATTCCTGCTGCTTCCATCACTAACAACACCTTTCTAACCCACAGGTGGCACTCATTTATATCCTCCAAACCCAACTGGGAGCCTCTGAAACAGAATAATGGAGAAATAGAGTATTACAGGACGCATTATTTGCCATTTTTGTACATCAAGAATTCTGCCAACCATAGAGAAAAATAATGCGAAAGAAGGATTGAAAAATTAACAAGGGTATAAATGAGAACAATTTCAGAATTCCATTTTGAACCAGAAACTGATCACGTGCTGTCTTCCAGTGCTGGATAAATATTGGAATTTTTAACACACAAAGTGCCCTGTCTCTTGTGTGCTGAAAGGAAATTTCCACTACAATAGTTGGGGAAAATTTCTTGAAGATCTTTAGAGATTTGGCAAAATGTGTTCTATCTCTACCAAAACGACGGGCAGAGTTACTGAATCAGGTATTTGTATCAGTCGTAGACTGTTCCTACCGTATTATTTCCATCAAGAACCTTGACAGAGTTCTTACAGACCTCTTAGAGCAGTCACTCAAAAGCAAAATTTCCATGGGGTGTGGTGATTACAGCAATGCTTACATCTTTATCAGTCTTTATTGTAACTTCTCATTAGTGTATTGAGTTAGTTGAGTTACTCAGTATTGAAATCAGGGTTGCTTTAAAAAACAAATCTATTTTCACAGAGCTGTGCCACCTGGAAAAGCACTACTGATGGCTGTGAACAAAGGGTTTCCACTGCTGTAATACATCAGGTGGTTGGTTTGCTACACCTGGTTAATGCAGCAGAACATGCCCAAGAACCCACAGGCTCCCCAGAGCTCGGAACTGCATTTCTGCATCCTAGGAGGGAGATTTCAGAGGCACAGGGAGAAGTTGCTCCCTTTATTCCCTCCCCCCCTCTTCATACAGCCCAGGAATTTCAATTCTCTTTAAACTGAAGCCAAAGAAAACTCTGATTTGCTTATGTGAGTTTAGGACCTGATGTTTTATGTGTGTGCTCTTCCTCTGCCTCTGACCATGGAATAAAATGTGAGCTGAAGTCCAGAGCTTTAATCTCTGTCTCGTCAGGTGCCAACCTTAGCTGGCTCTCGGATATGCACAGAGCCAGGATCTGCCTATAACAGCACCCAGGAGCTGGGGAATTAATCTAACCTGCTGAAGTGTGTCTCCTCAGTGCATAAATCAGCTGGAATAATGGCACTGATACGGAAGGAGGATGTGGAGAAAAAGAAGTTTGAAATGAGCCACAGATGAGGAACCTGCTAATGGGTTGGGCCTTAATATTAGGTAACTGTGGGAGTCAGTTCTGACTATTTGACTTCCTCAAGCTGCTGTAATTTGTATTGTTTGCTTAAAAATAGTTACCATATACTGAAGTATAAGATTTTGTTCATCCTTGTGTTCCTTGTGTGTAATGTGCATATTTATATACATTTTCCTAATATTTCAGTATTTTGAATCCTACCCATCCTGATGTGCCACTTTGGTATTGTTTGACCTCATCATAAAGGAACTGGAAGAATTCAAACTATGAATAAGAAAAAGAAAAGGTTAAACTCCTCGGCAGTCAAAGAAATTAAGTGCAAATTGTGCAGCACATCATTCTCAGTAATTTACACAAACCTGGCTAATTCAGAACCATAATATTCTTCCTATAGGAAGGATTAGATTAGAAAATTTAGTGTATTTAACTTTTATTGTTTATTTTTTAACTTTTTATTATTTAGTGTAATTAACAATTTAACTTGTGTTGCTGCAAGTTTTCATAAAAAGTAGGGGTTGCAGAAACCACCAGTCAGTTTTCTATCACGTTTTGATGCTTTAAATACTTAACGCCTTCCAGCAAATTTACTGTACTACCAAGGCTGGATAATTTGGGTAATTTTCTAATTCAGGCAATCATTAGGTGTTTATTAGTAAAAAGTCATTATTGCTAAGTATTACTTTAAGAATAAATGACCACATAGGTTATGTGGTAATTTAATAAGTGTAAAATTTGAGCCTACTTTATTCTCCAGAGACAACGATTGGTGTTTTCTCTGGGGCTCACAACAACTTTCATGGATACAGAGAGAAGACAGGGCGCAATAAAGTGTGAAGCAAGAAATTAACTGCAAATAAACAACAGAATTTCTCCTCAGTTATTACAGTTTCAAGCTTTCAAAAGGCATGGCATGCTGAACTTATAATAACAGTTAAGGGTGCAAGGGTCTTCACACCCTAAATCTGGGGTGTTAAACACATGTATTCATGATTTTTGTAAGATCTAACCAGGAGATATTTGTTTCTTTGTGTAGTGAGTGGCAAAGCAGAATTAAGAGCTGTGGTCCTGGATTCTCTCTCAGCTTCAACAGGTAAAAGCTTCTCCTTATGGTGTGAGGATCTGCAAGTACTGAACAGCTAAAAAACTGAAAACAAAACTAAACAGCTGAAAACAAGGGTTCATTGGGATCTATCAGTTAAAAAATAAGGTTATGGTTTAAAAGCAGTGTGAATTTATCAAGATGGAGCAGATTGCCAGGCAGTCAAGAAAGGGAAGGCGTTGTGGGCTGACCTTGGGAGCTCCCAGTCTCCCTCCCCAACAGGACAGGGGGAGAAAAGGAGATACCAGAAGGTCATGGGCTGAGACACAGGCAGGGAGATTATTTTCCAGTCGCCACCACAGGCAGAACAGACTCCATGGGCTCCAGGGAAACAACTGCTCCTCTGCACTCTCTGCATGGGCTGCAGGTGAATCTCTGCTCCAAAAAACAGGAAATAAGTTTAACATTCTCCTATTGCAATGTCTCCTAGACCAGCATCTGTCATGCTGAAATGAAGTTAAGTCTGTAAAGTAAGTTAATGGAGAAGTTAAGTCTGTAAAGAGGCATAAAGTGCAAAATGGTTTCAAAACGACCGAAACTGTTCCGTACTTAACAAAATCATTGTGCCTTTTCCATCCCAGCTGAGATGTTCCACACCTAAAATAGTCAAGGTTTTCCTGTAGAACATTAATAAAAGCTAAGCTGGGAATCAGAAACAATAATTTACAGTGAGTGGAAGAGGAAGAAGTGGGCAAATATGACACCATAATATCTGTTTGAAATGCAAGATGAAAGGGGGAGCGTTCGATCCACTGGAACTTCCCCCCATCTCTGCAGCCTTTGTAGTAGAGATTTACCCAACTACAGAAAGAAGCAGAAGAAGTTGTAGGTTATCACGCTTCATCACTTCTTTAATCTCCACACAAAGATGATTAATTTCAAACTCTTTCGACTACAGAGCGTTCACCATGCAGGGGAGTAGAAAATCGAGACCATCTCGAGAAGCAGTTTCTTACATATTGCAGAACTTCACTCTTTTTTTCCTTTCCCCCACAGGTTTGCAGCAAAATCAGCCAAATGACATTAGCCATGCTTTAAATTTCAATTTCCACACTTCTTTCGTTCTGTATCTCACTCCTTTTTTCATCTCCCCACCTAACTTCCTCAGATTTCGAGTGTAACGAATCTCAGACTCTGTGCATAAAGGAAAAGAGAAAAAAGAGGAAACTATCAGGAACCTATGAATTTGTGCTTGGCAGGTTCAGAAAGTTTTCTGGGGTTTGATGATATCCAGCCATTTGTACAGTTATTACTGATTTTGGTACCCAACACAATCTTTCTGGCTGTCCATCAGTAGTCACTGACCCTGGAGGATTCAGCAGCAGAAGAGAAAAACCACAAACCCTATAAAGTGATAACAAGTACAGGTTCTGCTTTCTCAAAAGGATTTGTAAAATTGTTGCCACCACCAGGGTTCAAAGTGCTTCCGCTCCACAGGGCTGGAATGAGATGACACAATTTCTGTTACTGCTTCATTTTCATAGCCCAGACTGTTGGCATAATTCTCATGGACCTTGTTTGGTGTCTCTAGGCTGAGACAGGCTTATTTTTGATTAATTGCTAAGGATGACCTTGGAACTTTAGTCTGTTCTAAGGGATGGTAGTGGCTACCTGGGAAAGATGAGGTTTAGCACCTCGATGGCACACAAAAGCACTGCTTACTTATGAAAAAAGGACTGGAACATTTTCTGGACACAAAGGCTTTCCTTTTCCTGGGCAGCCCTCTCCAAGATGTTATATTTGAAAGTCAGAAATTACATTCTTTCATATCTCTATTAACTTATTCATCTATTTTAACCTGAAGTGTCTTTTTATCTTCACCTTAAAATAGAAAGACCCAACCTCCAAAAAATTTGGCTTCTCAGTTTCACTAGAATGTTTTCCCACAATGATAGGTGAAAGAAGCACAGCTTATAGTCTGGATAAGTAAATATATTTTTCTACCCTGTGAGTTCTGTATACATACTTGAAGTTTATAATCAATGGATATCAGCCCAAAATCTTCTTGCAACGACACCATTTTAAATATCGACTCAGTTTAATGCCAGATCTTTTGTAGATTAACATGGGGTTATTTGTATTTTGCAACACTTGATATTAAACACTAATGAAAAAAGCATAAAATGGTTTCAGATATGTTTAGTGGCAATGTTTATGGAGGGTTACACCTTTGTAAGGAATCAAAACAGCAGAAAGGCTGTCTTTAATGCAAACAGTCTGGTGTGATGTGTGGTTTATATGGAATTGTGATGCCGTTTGTGTGCAGTAAGTTCCATTTGAAATGAGTTACTTACAGCAACCATTATCTGTGAGACATCAAATTATCTTGATGAGATTTAGGGAGAACAAATGTTTTTTCCTTCTGAGGCCACCTGAACGAAGTGGTTTCACACGTTGTATTTTGTTGTTCCCTTTGTTTCCAAAGACCTGCGCAGTTGCTTCTGGAAATTCAGGGAGCACAATATAAACTTTCAGTCTTATTTTGGACCAGAAGAACATCATAAAAATGATCTCACTTTGCTTCATTACAACACCTGCTTGCAATAAGATGGGATCTTATCTATTTCTGTAATAAAATGCCATGGTAGAGCTGTGCTCTTAATTATCCTGCTAAATAATGGGACACATTTAAAGCCTTTCCACTCCATCTCCCAGCGTTCATTAGTGTCATTTATGAGTTATTTGTCTGCCAGTTTTTTGCTTTTTTTACCAAAAAATAGTGTTAAATGCATATTCTGATATAAAACAAACGCATAATTAATGGTCCCTCCTGTTTCAGCAATTAATAACAGAAGAAATACCAAGTGTTTCCCTGAAAGCCAATCCCCTGAGAAGTAACCCGGATATCAACATTTCAGTGTGTCTTATTGTCGGGGAAAAAGTACCTTGACACAGCAGTTCTAATAGATTAAACAATAACAATTAGAGAATGGTTTCATAAAACTTCATGTTCACCTGACAGGTTGAACAAATGAGGTATTTTTCAGTTATGATAGATTTGCATGTGCTCTGTCTGTCACAGAGCTGATATGGACTGAATTCCTCGTTGTGGAAAGGTAGGAGAAGGGAATATTTTAGTTATTATTCTGCATTCTTAAACCTGTAGTGGTTAGTGGGTAACAGGGGGTGTTCAAACCATTAAATATTTTCCTACTAAATACTTTTTATATTGCATCAACTTATTTAACATCTAATAAATCTTTTGAAAGTGTTTTCAGTGCTAAATATGAGTTGGGAGTGAGTGGTTAAAACTTTATGGATAGAATGTTAATATCAATAAAAAGTTTACAAACTGACAATAGAGAATAAATAATCAGAAGATCCTAAAGCAAAAATATAAATCAGTTTAGTTAGCACATTTGAATTGTCCTGTGGTAAGTGATGGGGGAAATTGTCAAATAGAATTCTGTTAAAGTATTTCATTCCCTTGAGTATCTGCTTTCAGCATTAAGATTTGCTTAAGAATAAAAACTGCCTTTAGTGGGCTGTTTAACCAAGGGCTGTAATTGCCTGGTTGTGTGGATTTCATGAGAGCAGGAGGAGATTTGGAGAATCCATTCCTTCAGAAAGCAGGAGCTGTAGCATTGCTTGGACGTGCCCTCAGGTACGGAGCTGCTGTTGTGTCCAGAGGGGAAATGAGCAGGAGCTTGGTTTGATCAGGAGCCGGGGTTTGCTCAGAACACTGAAAACATTCCTCTGCCATCTCAGTGAAGGGCAGAAACTGTTCCCACAGCAGGTGGAACCCCTGGATCGCAGCACAAATCTGGGCCACAAACCCCTTGGAAGCTGGTGAGCCCCTAGCCATGGAAAAACCCCACAAGCCCAGGTGCACATGAGCTTGTGCTGGCTCTGAAGGGGCTAAAGAAAGTTCAAAATAATCCTCTAAAGAAAGGTGAAATGTGTTGTCACCCCCTTAACCCCAGTACACGTGACCCTGTTGGAGCCTTGCAGAAAAGTGATAAAACCAACACTGTGAACACCCTTCTGAAGCCACAAGTTCTGTTCTGCTGTGGCCCTGGGACATTTCAGCTCCGCTTGGGACAGAAATGTTGAGGAATACAGGCTTTCAGTCCCATAAGCTTTGCTGTGGAGGGAAGGAGGAAGAAAGTTAAGGAGGTTTCCCTGGTTTGTCTAAATCAAGAGGATGGCAATGCTGGGATTAATTAATTAATTAATTAATTAATGACAGCAGTGATAGGAAAGTAGAGAGGGAAAAGAATAACTATGTCCTTCTGGATTAGCATAAATGGGAATCTTTAGCTAATCAGTGACCTTATTAGCATAATCAGAGAATCATTAAGTTTGGAGAAGACCACTGAGTCCAGCCATTACCCAGCCCCTCTGTGGCTCTTGGGGGGCACAGAGCAGACCTGGCTGGCAGGTCCTGGCTGCTGAAGCCCCGTTTGTCCCACGTCAGGGAGGGACAGGCCCTGCCAGGACAGCAGCCCCGTGTCCCCCTTGCACAGCACATTCATGCAGTGATGCCCTTGCTGTGGGGGTGGGACTGACTGGAGTCCTGGGACACCAAACCAGGTGATGCCGTTCCCGAAGGGAAGCCTGGTGGTGGATGCTTCAGGAGTGTCAGGTTTTAGGCTGTTCACTCCTTCCCGTGGTTCCAACACGAGGAAAAAGCCACAGCCTTTGCACCGACAGCACTGCTACAAAATTCAATTTCCTGTGAGTGCTCCGAGGGCTCGGTTACACGATATAATTTCCATGATTTTATTCTGCGTAAACCATAGATTCGTATTTTACAGAAGCCAGAGAGCTTTTGTATGAGCATGTTGGGTTTGGTTTTGTTTTTTTTAACCCAAACAATGGACAGGAAAGGAGTTTGAAAAGCAAGAGAGGAAACCACACAAAAGAGCGAGCAGAGAGAAATAAAGAAGAGCAATAAATGATGGAATTGCCAGAGGGTGATTGGCCTTTAAGAATTAATGACTTTTTCTTCATCTCTGGTCATTCAGCCTTCTTCCAAAGGTGAGAAAAAATAATCCTTCGTGACATGCTAAATCAGTGCTGGTGGAGGAAAATGGAAACCTTATTTCTTTTCTTTCTTTTTTCTTTTCTTTCTTTCTTTTTTCTTTTCTTATTTTTTTTTTTTTTAATCAGGAGGTTTGAATTTTGCAGAGAGAAGACAAAGTGGTGTCTGAAAGAGTACAAAGCAAAAATGAAGAGATGGAAAGCACAATCCCAGAGTGAAATTTGACAAGTAGAGCCACAGATCCCAGCAGCAGAGCAATGTGACCTGCCCATCGTCTTCCTCTCCCCAAGAGGATGTGGCAGAGGCCTTGGAAAATACCTGCATAAACCAAACTGAAAGGAAAAGAGACAGGACCTTGCAAACCAAGCAACTTTTTCAACACCCTCTACAGGTCTCAATGCACGATTTTCCCTGTGAGAAAGAAGAGACTTTGGATCTATTTTTGACCTTTTGTTACTTTACACGAGGATATTCAGAAGGGGCCAAAGACATTTTAGCAGCACGGGGACAAAAGTGGGGTGAGAAGGAAGAAATAAATAAGCGAGTTCTCAATTTTCTGGAAAATATAAGTAATTGTATCATCCTTAGGGCTGGACTAGAATGAACTCAGTGGGACTTCATTGATGTAATTTAAGGGCCGTTTCTGACATTTTTCTATGGCTCCCGTTGGGATTTTGCACCTGCATTTTTGGTTTGCAGCCCATATCTACATTGATAAACCAACCTGCCAGGAGAGGTGCAGCCGACTGGAACTAACTGCCTGCTCTGTGCTGAGCTGCCCCAAAGAGAAGTCTCAAAAAAACCTCACATGAACAATTTGGTGGATCAGCACAGGCCAGAGGTTGATCCCAAAACGCAGTTTGAATATGACCATGCGTAGAGGAGTGGTAGGGAGAAGACTCTTATGAACAGGCCGTGCCACTTGGCCTCAAGGCTGGCCAGCTTTCCTGGCACGGGATAATTTACAGGAACAGACATCAGAGGGGATCTTCTCCTGAACGCACTGAAAGCTCATTAATTATCCTCAGCATAACTAATATTGAACAACAAAGTGAGCAATGATGTTATTCTGAAACAGGGAAGTTCACATCTCTTTAGCTCAAAGAAATATCTGTAGTTTTTTTTTAAACGTTGGAGCTGAGATAGTGATGCAGATTAAGCAACAAATTCCTGATCTTGGTCTCCTGAATTAATGCTGGGAATGTTAGTGATGCAACCTGGTGTAAAACTGACAAATGTGAGATTAGAATCAGGCTATGAATTCCTATAATTATCACTTGTCTACTTACTCAAAGTAAGATAACTGCAACTAATTAGGGGTATGAAAGAAAAGAAAGATAAGTGTGTACAAACATCACAGCAGAGATTAAAACCCTATTTATATCCTGTTTTTTTTGGGAAGAATTTGTATAGAAAACACTGATAAAGCTTTTTATTGTAACCAGCAGATCTGCCCTGATTATGTATCTAAAAAATACAGTAAATAAAGGCAATCAGAAAACAAAATGCCACAGCCCTGGAGACACAAATTGATAGAGCAACAGAGTGCAGAAGCATTTGTGTGTTATTAGAATCTATCCCTCAGCTCTGTGCTCTCAGATTGCTCATTTAGGGAAGCACTAACTTTTGAAAGAGGGTATGATGTGGAATTGCCTAAGAAATTGATTTAGATGCTTTAATATCTCCAGTGATCTAGTAACAGGTATGCCTAATGAAACAAATTGTTTATGTGAATTCATCCTATTAAGAAATACAGTTTTGAGGTGGCCTGGTTCTTTTCCTTTAATACCAGCTGATCATTTTAATGAGAGAAATAAACTTGCAAACACAACAAAACCTTTTCACCTTAAAGCAATAAAACCAGAGATGCTGAAAAAACTTGAGCAGTGATTTTTCTCTCATGCAGATGAGAAGCACATATCTGAAATCGGCCCTGGATGCATTAAATAATCCTTGCAATATTTATATATGTATTAATAATACAGAGTCTAATATTGATGTGTGAGGAAGTAACACCATTGATGCCAATGAAATAAATCATACTAAAATTAGAGTAAGATTTAGTTAGAATAAAAAATGAGGCCCCAACTTACTAATTATGCAATACATGAAAGCTATAAATAAATCTAGACCCATGGAAACATCCATTAGATGGCTCTATATAGTGCATAAAGGCTAAAATGTGAGAATTATTCTGTATCTGATGCTTCAGGTTCAGAGTTTAGGGTCCCCTCCAACAATGGAACTATGTTGCTTTCTAAAAGAACAAAGAAGCAATTAACAAATTAATCAATCTGACAAATAAGTAGGCCGAGAAGGAACTACAGGGCTATCACCTGAAAGGCAGAAGTGAAAACAGACCTGCATAAATACAAAAAAATGTAGATTGGGATTAGAAAAAGAACAGGTTAAAATCAGTGATGTAAGAACAGCATCGACTGTATTGTACCTGCAAACAAAGTCAGAAATAAGCAAACTAAATATTACAATCGCAGGCTTCGAAGCCTGTAGACAATTTTTCCTCCAGCTGTCTCTCTGGAATTTATCCCCTTCTTTAAACATTCTTGTTCTACTCTAAGTCTCTTAAACTGGGAAATCATTACAAAGCTTTCTTAGTTTTAAAACCAAAATAGTGCATTGAGCTGTGAAGTCTTAGGTAAATAAGTTACCAGTGGCCATAGTGCAGAGCGATTTTCACTGCTGCTCCAACAGCCTGAGTGGCAGGGCAGGACTGCCAGGAACGGGTTTTTGTCAGCACTTGGTTTTAGACAGAAAATTCAGCTACAAGAGCAGTGATAACCAGCATTATGTAATACAGACCTGCCAGCTGTCCCAGGCCATACAAAAACTGCTGCTGTTGTCCTGCCTGACCCTCCAGTTCTTAACCCATGGGACCATTTCCCATAATATTTTGGATAACCTGCACCATGCACCTGACTTTAGCACCAGGAATGAAGCTTTGGTTCCGCTGGGGCTGAGTTCAGGGAGCGAGAGCTTTGCCTCACTCATCTCAGTCATGCAAACAGTCCAGAAATTAGCCTGGAATAATTTATCCAAGTATCACATCACAGTCAGCTATTTATTTTCTGCTGGTCCTGGATTATTTGATTTCCAGCCAAGTATAAGTGGCCAGCTGTAACACATTTTCAGAATGAGGCACTTAATGAACGTGTTTAGTGTTAATATAGTTATTTATGCGTTATCTCTCAGTGTTTTATTGCAGATGATAGGAAAATAGCACTGCATATTGTTGAAAGGGGGTAACTGGGACATGATTTTATGTTTCTAGAAAACAATATTAAATTCAGCAAGTGGGAGTTACTGGTTTAGACAAATGAACTCAATATGAAGCACAGAAAAACCAGAGGGAAAAAAGCTGACAATTAAAGCTTCAAAGAGACATCAAGTACAGTTTGGTGTCAGATATACAGAATTATACACAGCAAAATACCAACAAATAAAAGCAAAAAGCAATAAAAAGAAAATTCTGCAAGTCTGCTTGTTTATTTATTTCACATTTAGAATATATACATCAACTCGCCCAAGATACTGCAAAATAAAACATTAAGAACATCTGAATGTAAAACTAAAATAATCAACATCTTTAATTTCAAAGTGCTGTTTTATGTGTAAACAAAAGCATATGAATATGACAATAAAAAGAGGATAATTCAGTTCTAGATGAAAATGTCTCCGTTTTGTAGGATGAAGACTCATCCTGCTGCAAGACCCTTCTGAGGGCCTAAGAAATGAGCAGCCAAACCCTCTTTGCTTTACTCAGGTGAGCAGACCTCTTTAAAAATCACTCATAATTATAAGTCCAAAGTACCTTTTAGAAGCCATCAAAAGTATAAACTATATTTGAACATTTAAGCAACTGCCTGTTAGCTTTCCATCAGACTACAGTCAAAATAACTTCTGTGCTGACACACTTTGTTGGAGTTGTTACAACGACTTCTAAAAATAAAATAAAGCTACTCTTAGGGTCATTTTTCTGGGTGTTTTATCCAGCAGCTCAGCCTGGAGGTGCAGACAGTCCCTGCGTGCTGAGGGTCGGACTGTGCCAGCTCAGGTCCAGCAGCCCTGGCCTGGGCTCTGTGGCCTGTTGCACCCATTTCCAGCTCAGGGTGTGCAGGAACATCCATCATTTACCTGCAGCGTGCTCTGGTTGTACCCTGAGTAACCCATTTCATTCTCCGTGATGGGCACAACTCATCTGGCGCCTTCTTTTGAACCGTGCAAAAAGCCAGCTGAAGAAGGGCGGGGTGTGGGAAATGGAAAAGGTGAAAAGTGGGCTCCAAGGGCTGTGTGTCACAGGGGTAACAAAACTGAAAATAGGCTTGGCTTTGGAGACACAGATCAGAGACCATCGAGAGCCACCAGAGGAAGTGATGGAGAGAGAACATTTGGGTTTCTAGAAGACTAATTTCGGTGTGATTTAGGGAGGTGATAATATTTGCTGACATCATGTGGTTGCTTTCATCTTGCAATTGTTTCAATTGAGATGTTACAGTGATGTTCTAAATTAAAAGCTATTTTTTTTTTTGTGAAGCAGGAGGAAACTTAATCAATATAGATTAATTTAGAGCAGCTGCTATTCACTAAGTAGGAACATTTTCATCTCTGAAGAATTTTAAATCCAGCTTTTATAACATAACCTGCAGTACATTTGCATATATTCCCCTGGTCTCTGCAGTGCTGTAATTCTGCTAAGCTCAATGAAATTTATCTCATTCGAGACAACGTGCTGTAGATCTTCGCTTGTTTATTTCTCAGAAGCTCCTTTTTTCCTGTTGAAACAAAGGTCACGTAAAGCCATTAAACCTTGGGGTGGGGGTAAGGGAGATGAAACGTGGAGAATGCTGCGGATGGATCAGGAGAGGGGCTCCTGTCCTTGGGGCTCACCAGGAGGGCTCAGTGTCCTTCACCTGCATCTGGCCCAGGTCACCCAAAGGTCCCCTCCTCCCAGTGCGCTTCACAGAGATGTGAAATCCAAAATCATGCACCTCAGCTAAGGAGTGGGCATGGTTCACCAGCCAGCAAACGCTGCCAGGCTGCTTTGATGTAGTGGGGAGCCCACAGCTTTGAAGGATGCCTCCAGCTGAGTTGCACAAGGCTTTTGGGCATCTTGTTTCCATTCCAAACATGTTTTATACAGCTCCCTGAGCGCCTCTGTGGAGCTGTGTCCAAGTGCACAGCTCCCGTTTGATTCAGTGGCACCTGGGTGATTTCCAAAGCCAACCAAGCACCTTAGCATCACTGAGACAAGTGTTTTAAACTCTGCTGCAGGCAAAATTCAGGAAGATAATACAGAGGTAAACCTGAATCTAGTTCAATATACAGCAGTGCTGGGCTTTCTCTGTAAATCCAAGGAGGAGTTAGGTACTCCAGTTGTTACAAATTATATCAGTGATGGTGGCTGGATTGCCACTGCAATGGACTAATTATGGAGATACCAGGTCCATCCTGACAATGGTGGTATGTCCCTCTGTCCCTCTCTTTATTTCATTTCCTGTCCTTGATGCATTTCTCCTGTGGCAGCACTTGTGCTAGGAGTGGCTCTTATCAGGATGAGGTTTTTTTTTGGCTATCAAGCAAAGTGGTTTCTAAAAATATGGGCTGTGATTAATTTCAATATAGGTATAAATGGGAAGCATAGATTGCTAGAGAGTTGTAAACCAGGAGTAGGATGGTTTTCCTCTGAGAGTTTATGCATCAGAAGAACTGTTCTGAGCAGCATCGGGATCCTGTGATTTCCCTCTGCACATGGAATTGTTGGTGCTGAGGATCTCCATGGAGCCAGGCTGAGCAAAGGTGTGGCCTGACAGTCACACATCAAAAAAGGACAGCAGAAGGGACAGTGTCACTTTCAGAGCATTTTGAAAACTTACCATGTAACTTTTTTCTCACTGTGTGGCTCTTGTCATGCTCCATTATTCTCTTTTTAACCTCATAACTCCAACTTTGGTTAAAGCAATAAATCTTTATTTTTCCTACTTGCTCATCTGCTCCAGACTTGTGCTTCTCCAGGGCTGTCAACTTTGGTACTGTTATGAAATGACAGCACAATAAATTAAACATTTATATTTTACCTATCTAGATGGATATTCTGAAGATAAATAGAATTTGAATAACCTTTGAGTCTTGAAAAATGAAGAACAAAAAGTCAAATTATTCAGGCAAAGATATTTGCTTTCCTTATACATACCCCAGATGAGAATGTAAATTCTGGCTAACCTTTTAGGAGGTGCTGAGTTGACTGAATTCTTTAATAAAAGTACTAGATATAACCTGCAGATAAGAGTACTGCACTTATCTCAAGCTGCAAATCTTAAATTAACTCAGAAGTTAATCCTGGTCAGATGTAGTTTACCGAGATGATGGGTCTCACTCTTGCAGCATCTTTCATTTTACAACTGAAAATTTGCTTCCCCTGAAGGAAAAAAAAACCAAAAGATTTTAAGAATTACAATTTCTGTGCCAGGTTTTTGTAACATGGATAGAATTTCCTGCACAGAGAAGACGTGTGCTGGTGTGGAGGTGCTTTTGTAAAGCTATCACAGATCCTCATCAGCGGTGGGTGCTGGAGGTATAAAGCAACTTGTTTATTGCACAGAATTTTCAGGGTGTATGAAGGGTGAAGGATTTAATTATTTAGCAAATTAAGGATAACTGAGCTTAAAAGGAGTCCGAGTTCCTGCAGCCCATCCCTTATTACCTTGGGTGCTTGTGACTGCACAGGGGAGTTCATTGCATTATGTTTGCTGGTAGAAAGTTTGATTTCTTATGGCCAAAGGCCATAAAAATCTTCTTTCTGTCCTTCAGAAATTTTATCCAGTGATTTCTTTTTCAAGGCATTTTTGCTAAAATTCACGTTTAAAAATGTGACTAAGCTGGTATTGCAGCCTATTTACCCACTGCTATTTACAGAATATTATTACAGAATAATCCAGTGGCTCTTGCTCTCACAGCCATGTCTGGCTCCCAAAGGCTGCACACGGAGCAGGGAGTTTTCAGCTGCCAAATGAGCACCTACAGCTTGCCTTTAATCACTGGGCTATATTTATAAAAATTCTCTCTATATCCATGTCCTCAATATTTATTATTTTCATTAAAGTCTCATCGGCTGAGAAATACTTGCAGGAACCGAAGCTCCCTGAGTGTTCCACATTCACAGTAACAAGATGTCTGTGAATTCTGGTAGCTAGCAGAAGTCCACTTGATATCTTACTGAACACCCACATTTTTTCTGTAGTGGCAATTTGAATATCAAAACACCCCTTCAAAGTAGATTAAGAAACAATTTGACTTCATAGTATTAATAGGCATGAAATTGGATAATTTGGATTTAATTACACTGCTAAGTTTTCTTTCACAGTTTATAATTCAAAAAACACCTGTTTAGATTAAAATTCAGTCCTTTTTTTAGTTCAAACTGTTACTCAGATCTTTTTTTTATTTTTTCTTTAAATTGCAAAGGAAAACCACAGATGTAGTTGGTTGGGATGTTTAGGGAGAGTTTAAAGATATAGAAAGTGGCTTGGACAAAACCAATTTATTGCAGCTGTGGAAATATAAGATCCACTTTACCACAAATGCAATCTGTGGGAGGATATTGGCTAGCAGTAGATTGGCATGAAATTCCCAGCTGAAGCAGATAGGGAAAAGTAATTTTATGTATCTCCCTTGTATTTATGTGTAATGTTTTGACCATCTTAGGCTTAGCCCTACAAATGAGTTGTTATAAAATAAAGAGGGAGCTGTACAAGTGTGTGCTCACTCGGAAGAAAGTAATTTATGCCATGAAGATGGGGAAATGTGGCAGCTTCTTTCCTTGTGGTAATATATGTGCCGAAATCCGGTGATTTAGCTGTATTTCAGGGTTATGAACCTACAGGCACTCAGTCAGGAGAACACTGAACACAACCCCTAATTTCCTATTACGCCCTCAGACAGTGGGATTATTCCAGTTTTAGTTCCAGCAGCACCTAAGGAGAGCTGAAGGGGGAGGCAAGGCCCATTATGACCCCAGGAAAGAGCACTTGGCGGAATTATTCAAGCAGCTGGATAAAATTTAGAGGGGAAAAACAACGACAAGATGCACTTTCAGTAGGGCTGGGCAGAAAAGAAGAAGACAGCTGAAGTCTGTGGAAGCCTGAGTGGTGTCTGCACGAGGAGCAGCCCTGGCCAGCCGGGAGAGCGGAGGGGTGGGAGCGGGGATGGAAGCTGGGGAACGGGAATTTCGGAGCGCCTGAGCCTTGGCCCGGGCCCCGAGCGCGGCTGGGGCGGTGCAGGGGGCAGGAGGGGAGGCTGCAGACATCCAGGAGGCAATCAGGCACCATCCTGGGGGAGCTCAAGCATTACGAGCCTCAATCCTCCTCAGGCTCATTGGCCTTTTCTCGTATTCAAGGTGTTTTATTCACACGGTTGGGTCTTTTTCCCCCAGAACATATTCCATTGCTTTGCTCTGGCACACAAAAGGTATTGAATGCAAGACAAAATTTACAGCTTTTTTTTTTTTTTTTTGTGATTTTTAGAAAGACTTTATTATATTAATTTTACTTTCGTATGTTTCTTATTAACTTTTCTGTTCAGATAAATGATTTGGAAATTGCAATTCTTGATAGAATTAAATTAAAGAAAGAACTATACAGAGAATAAATTTGTCATCCCTTTGGGATGTGGTACCATGTTCTGTGTCTATTCCTTGTCAGAAGGGATCCAGATTATTTCTCTCATAAGAAATTTTACCATGAGATCTGATGCTTGAAAATACAAACCCTGAAACGAAATATTTCAGTTTAGAGTGGAAAGCTCAGTGCACCTTCTGAGATATCCACTTCCAACAATTCAGAGATTGCTGGCAAGGCATTTTATTTTATTTATTTTATTTTATTTGTAGGATATCAGTCTGTTTCATTTAGATATATTGTCAAAGAAATGAAAAACCTTCTACCATCTAAATTCATTCTTAGAGCTAGACAACTGTAGATTTAAAAAAAAAAAAAAAAACAAAAAGAAAAGAAAAGAGGAAGAAGACCTATCTAAAGTGTTCTCTTTTCTTTTGTCTAATAATATTTCTCCACATCTTCTCCAACAATTAAGCTAGCTAGGGAGGCTAGATGGCTTAGGGAAGATTTTGGAGAAACCTCTTTTATTATTGACTTTATTCAAAGTAGCTCCATGCAGATTTCCTTTTAATTTTGCTGGGTCACCTATTTGCCAGCATAATATCATTTTAACGCTTCTTCATTTGAAATAATCATGTTAATTTCAATAATTATTAGATTGCAGTGTCTGGGAGCTCCAGACTCTCACAATCTCAGTGACTGAGCTTGTTTTACAACAGCACAACTCCATATTCCCCTCACCTGAGTGTCTCCAACCCAGCCACAAACACCTGCTCAACCCCATAAAAAACCCCTCATGGAGGGGGAGTGGTGAGGAAGACGCATCCTCCAGCTCCAGCGAGTTTTGAGAGGTCCTTTTTCAGCTATTTTTTAATTATGTACCCAGATAGTGAGCTCTTATTCCCATTTAAAATTAATGAAAGTCTACCCTGCTGTAGAAACCCTGATTTATAAAAGAATGGGCATTTCCTCAGCTTTTAGGACTCTGATTTTGTCAAGCTGTATTTTTTATTAAGGACTTCTTTAGTCTGGGTGAGTTCTCTGCTAGGGCTGACTAACCAGGACCAGGCCCTTGCTGTGTTCGTCCTGTAACGCCGTGGCTCAGGACAAACTAACTCCTAGAGGGAAACAGAAAGTTAATTTCTGGATTTGTTTTTTTTTGTCTTTTAGAGCTGAGAATTTCCAGCTGGGTGCACTTGTAAATTAGGATGTAGGTTTTGCTTTGTGTGTTTTTCTGGATTAACAACTTTTAGGAAAAAATCACTAATTGGGACTGTGAGGGATAAAGAAGTAGGTGAAGAAAGACAAATTAGGGGGGAAATGGAATTGGGGATTCAAAATGGATTGAACTTCTTTATACTTATTGCTTTAGAAAATCTGTTAAAAAAGTTCTCAGCTGTTGTTTGGAGAAGGATATTTTGAAACTATGTGAGAGTTTTACACAGAGGATTCATACAGTAAATTTCAATAAAAAATTTGTTTTTAGAAGAAGGAGTAAATATCTAAATATCTGACTTAGCTACATGTTCTTAGTAACATAATTCAGAAGTAGTCTGTGGCACTGATTTTGCTGTTTATATTTTACTGCGGACTGTGGCATTTTTGGTTTGTTAAACACGTATATTTATATACATCAGCTCCTCTGGAGAAGGCTCCTGTGAGATACACCAGCCCTTCTCACGGCTTAACTGGGAAGCAGAGCTCTGAGTGGAATTGGGAACATCTGCTCCTGCAGCTCGTGGCTCCTCCCTGGAGGGCAGAGAGGGAGCAGGGGAGCGGGAGAACAAAGGAACTGCAGAGCAGCTTTTGGGGGGAACAGGGAGCTCTCGGAGCCTCCAGCTTTGGTTCAGCTTGTCCTCCGGCCAGAGCTCCTCCCTGCCCGAGGAGAGCAGGGGGGGAAAAGGATAATAAATGGTCCCCCAGCACAGGCAGCCCTGAAAGGGACTTTTCTCCTTACGGGAAATCCGTGGGGCACAGCCCTAACCCCGCGTAAGGAGGCGAGGAGGACAAGGGCTGCCGGGCTGGAGAAGCTGATGGTCACACCTGAGAAAATATTCTGCCATGAAAGCTTACTTTCATCCTTCCTTTTAGACTTTAGTTCCTACTTCCTTTAGCTTGGAATTCTGATTGCACGGGAAATGTCCTGATGGATTCACGAGGATTCCTCTGGCTAAATCCAACATTGTTTTGCAAACATTCACTTTTTTAAATGAGGTTTAACAAACAATGTGACCGTGTTCACTTGCACTGATTAACAAACACTGCTTAGTGGAAGGGGATTAACAGATAAATTTGAATAATAAGAAAAAAAAAACAGGAAACAAGCAGTAAATGACAATTTAGCTGGAAAAAGTCAATTTCTGAGAGAAATTGAGAAGCTCTGGAGCAATGCAGGTTGATTTCAGTAGAAAAGGAATAAAAGGATCTGATCAAAATTGGTTGTTTTTTTGCCTTGTGGGATCAATGACTGTGATCAAATCACAGGGACAATGGGGAGGGAGAAATATGGAAGACGTTTACTGACTTGTGTGGTTGGGATGGGAGGGTAAAAGGAAAAATGTGCAATGGAAAGCCGTGATTAACAGAGGATGTGGGGAAATCAAACGAATTCTGAGGAAAAAAGAGGTTGTTATAGGAGAAAAGAGAGATGGAGAAAGGCCAGGCCTTATATCTGTCAGAACTGCTTGTGTATGATTAGAGTCCCACCCTCGTGTTGATTCCATCACTGCCAGAAAGTCATTACAGGGCAAAATTTTGGTGAATGGAGGGTAGGAGAGGGTAACTCTTGGCCTTTTTTTAATTTTAGTCACACCTCTGTTGTTTTGGAAGTCCAAGTTCACATTGCAAATCTCAACATATAATATCTAAAATTTTACAAGTGAGAAAGGCTTAGCCTGGATTCATATTTTCAATTTATCTGAGCCACATGTACTACTTAAAAAAATCTGGTTATAAAGAAACTAATGATGCATTATCTAATCCTATATGCCTCTATTTTCTTGGTACTCTGCTATTTTATCTGTAGCTAAGAAAAGTTTGCAAAGATTGTCTCTGAAAAAAAAAATGTATATATATATAGATATAGTTCTAGTCACTTATTTTGCTTCTTGAATAGTTCTATGAAAATTTGCCTCCGTAGGTTTCCAGAATGTACTTGTTCTTCTGTCAGTCATATTTCCAGCAGCAGCTTGGGAAATTTATTCTTTTATGTGTTGAGTAGCTTTTCAGCACAGGTAGTACCGTTTCCTTTGAAAATGCAAACATCTCTCAACTAGCAGGACATAAATGTGGGGGAAATACCGAATGCAAGCTATAAATATTTCAGGCTGTAGCTACAGAGAACTTGAACTGAACCTGGTGCTCGGGTATCTAAGTGTTCACTAAACCCGAGTTAGCTGCTTCTGGTGGACTGAAGTGAATCTTTTGCATTTGGAAAAGCCTGCGAGCTTCTCTTTCTGCAACGTACCCACACTCCTGCATGCAAATCTATTGCAGCACTGCTGGAGAAATGCATTAGTCAGACTGCATAATCAAAAACGTTTGTGACGAGATAATGAACGAGGCCTTGCTGTATGCAGAAGATAAAACATCATTATGCACGTATTTATACTGTGACTGTTGAAATTCCATTATTCTGTGCCTGCGAAACAGAAATTTCTCTGAGTCTTTGGGTGTTCTTCCGTGATTAGCAAGTTGTGTATGACCTGATGAGGGGGTTGGTTCATTTTTAAAGGCCGTTGGTAACAGTTTAATATAAATAGATTAATATAAATGTGAATGCTTCGTGGGGTATGTGATAACCACACTGGTGCTGCTTTGGGGCAGCAGAGAGGAGCTCCAGGTGCAAGAGGTTAAAACCAGTGTTAGTGAAGAGTCCAGCCCTGAGTCCTTGCTCAGGACACCGGGCTCAAAGAGAATTGTTCCTCCCTAGAAATGTCTCGGCTCAGCCCAAAGCACTGAAATGTGTACGACACCTTCCCCTGAGACACCGGGGGCTCTCCCTCTGCTCTCCTGCAATCAAATCGAGCCTGTCAAAGGCAAACTGCAGCTGATACTGCCACAGCATCCCTCACTCAGCACACCCAGCCAAGACCAAGCTGTTCACACCTCTTCCTGCCCCCTGGTGCCATTCAGCTTGGGAGGGACATGCCAGGAGTGCTCCTGCCTTCCCTACCCTTTTAGAGCCATGGGAAGGGCAGCAGGAGTGCTCCTGCCTTCCTTACCCTTTTAGAACCATGGGAAGGGCAGCAGGAATGCTCCTGCCTTCCTTACCCTTTTAGAGCCATGGGAAGGGCAGCAGGAATGCTCCTGCCTTCCCTACCCTGTTAGAGCCATGGGAAGGGCAGCAGGAATGCTCCTGCCTTCCCTACCCTTTTAGAGCCATGGGAAGGGCAGCAGGAGTGCTCCTGCCTTCCCTACCCTTTTAGAGCCATGGGAAGGGCAGCAGGAATGCTCCTGCCTTCCCTACCCTTTTAGAACCATGGGAAGGGCAGCAGGAATGCTCCTGCCTTCCTTACCCTTTTAGAGCCATGGGAAGGGCAGCAGGAATGCTCCTGCCTTCCTTACCCTGTTAGAACCATGGGAAGGGCAGCAGGAATGCTCCTGCCTTCCTTACCCTTTTAGAACCAGGGAAAAGGAGCAGCTCTGCACCCTGTCCTTAGGAGAAGTACGTTCTTCAAAATGTGCTTTCGGTGTGTGTTGACAACGACCTTGTCCTTCTCACCTTTGCGAGAGGCACCTCCCAGCTTTCAGAAGACAATTGAATTTCTCAGCAGCTTTTCCAGCAATGATTTACATTAATGAAAGCTGAGTGGTGGCCCTGGCAGACAGCTCAGCATTCACCAGAGCCATACAAATGCCATTTATTTAGCACTTGAAGTACCAAGCAACTTCTGTTTTAGCTCATTGTAATGTTATCCACCAGCTTTCACAAATCTGTAAGGAACAAAAAGCAAATTAAAAATTGAAAACAAAAAGCCTGCTCCATTTCTATACCAAAAAAAAAAAAAAAAAGGACAAAAAATTGCAACTGAAAAACTTGGTAAAGTGGTGAATTTATCGCTTCACTGTCTTCCCTGTGGTAAAGAAGATGGAGTATAAAATTTTGCTAAACCTTTCCTAGGCTATATTCATCCAATCAACCAAAGCTGACAGAGATCTGGAGGTCAATATTCTGTGGTATTTTTGTTCCATGATTATTTCTTTTCTCTGTCCTCAAAGAAAATTGCTTCCATCTGAGGAGATGTCTGGACCAGTAGCAGCTCAGCATCCCCCAGCCCCTGCCTGCTAAACTTGCCTGTTACACGTGGAGCCCGACACCTTTGAATCATCTAATTTTAGAGCACTTTTTTTTAATAACCATCACTCTTTCCCGAGGAGTACTTGTATGACATTAGAAATATCTTAATCCTCCTTCAATAACAGGATGGAAGATAAAAATTGCCACAGCTATCATTATTGGAAGAAATAGCATTATATCGAAAGGATAAAATGGACTGAAAAACCACTTAGAGGGTGTATTTTCTGACACAGTCTGTGACTGTTGGAGGAGCTTTCTCCAAGGCAGTGTCTAAATCAAGACCAGTTCCCTTTTTGTCTCATTTGTTTTAATTTTTACTTCCTGTATTTCAAATGATTGATGTTCATAAAGGACTGTGAAAAGGGAGAAGAAAACCCTCCTGGAATTATAAAATTAATATTGTGTGGATATCGTGGGAGGATATTAAAGCGTGAGAAAAGGTTTTGTTTAAAATAGCTTGCCAAATTCTATTTGTTTGAGATGTCTAACACTCTCCTGTTGTGTTATCTCACCTCATACAAATCATCTGAACAGGTCTGGGACTGTTGTCTAAGATCCTTAATATCTCATGTAGAACTGATGCAAATCTGGAAGATAACTCATCCCAACGGGTCCAAAATTAATAAAATAGTGCAGGGAGAAAATCTGGCTTCTAGAGAGGTTTGTTTCTCTTCAGTAACTAAAGAAAATACCTAAAAATATCTATCTAAGGTTAGTTGACTAGGATTGGGTCAGATGGATGTCCCAAAGGAGTAGAAAACCCAAACTGCACATCAAAGTGATAAACAACTGTGACCATCCAGATATTGGTTGCCTTTCACCGGAGTCAGGCAAATTTGATTAATTATAATTAATTCAATAACAGAGTCCTGCAGCTCATTAATAATTTCAGAACCTGCAGGAGAGCAGGATTACTGTGCTCAGTGCTGCCTGTCCCCATGCTATGCATTTCAAACCCCTCCTGCCAAAGGTTTACCATGGAAGAGCATAAACACTTTTCCTTCCGGTGTGGGATTCCGATTCCTTTTAACTCTGCTCCTGGGCTGGCTGGTTTCTCACTTTATCTGAACTCTTTAAGGCTAAAATCTTTGCAATACTTGTGGGTTATGCTTTAAATGAACACGTTTTACATCTTCAGGGGTGTGAAGCAGCACTCATGGAGGAGGAACTTCATGTATTATTCACCCTTTTTTTGCATTCTATCAAACAGTTTTAAATCAGATGCTAAATTTTTCACGAGTATTGATCATAACTTTATCATCCATTATAAATACCCTCTCTGCTAGTTCACACTCCTTGGACAGAATAATGGAGAGGGGTAAGAAATGGACGTTGAATTAGGTTGAGCAGTTTTTGTGTTGTCTGAAAGGGGTATAGGATGAGCTCAGTTCCCTCCAGTCTCTTTAGGTGCTGAAAAATTGTACCAGATCCTCCCTCTCCAGGCCTGATCCCAGGACGAGAAGATTACATCCCATTCCATAAAGAAGTTAATTTGCATTTATAAAAGGAAAAGCAAGCGTTCCACTGAAAGTTAGAAACGTTCAGTTACTGATGTTTGCCTATTTATTTTGGCTTAAGAACTGTGTGTTCTTCTGTCTTCGGTAACTGAAACATGTTCAAATACACGGGGGTCACGAGCTTATCTGTGTTAGTTCAAATCATATGACT
Source organism: Machaerirhynchus nigripectus (assembly GCA_013397975.1). NCBI lineage: Eukaryota > Metazoa > Chordata > Aves > Passeriformes > Dicruridae > Machaerirhynchus > Machaerirhynchus nigripectus. The sequence goes on along the minus strand of VZRQ01009506.1, from coordinate 60,101 downwards.
GAAATATGACAAACAAAAATATCCAAACAACCACTGCTATTTTGGGGAAAATGCATGGTTCTTGATTGTAAGGGAAAGACACTTATCAAGTCTCCTCAGTGATTATAAATGAATGTAAATAGTTCTGCAGGATATCTATAGCAAACCCATTTTGCACAAAACTGAAGTCCTATCACAGCAGAGTAATTTTTAAAGTAGTGAAGAGTCAAAAAAAAAGCAGTGAAACAATAGAGCTAAGTCAGAAAAGCTTAAAATATTCTTTGTCTTTCGATGAACTTTGGAGAAAATTATAATCCTGAGTCTCATCCAGCTTTAACAGTGAAGATATTTTGTATCAGAGGCATTGCAGGGCTCAGGGTTAGATAACGTTCTCTCTATTTGAATTTGAACATCAGCTGAAACAAGCCCGAGTGTGGTTTGTAAGATACCAAGCAATTCAAACAGTAACAACTCCAAAGAAAAAGGTTATATTTTCAAGAATAAAGTACTAGGAGTAAGTCAAATCAATTCTGAAATAACAAAAAACTCAGAACCAAACACAACCTACATTAGAGTCAGCACAACTGCAACAATATTTTCCTCCACAGGGTTTTCAATTTCCTGTGTTCAATATGTGACCTTATAAAAATGATAACAAGATCCAGCCTCTGAAAAATATACATGCATCTTATCTGTTGTTTTCTGAAGGCAAACGCCAGAAATGGGATGTGTTAAAAGTCGCAGCAGAGTTTGGTTTTGTTCAGTTGGTAACTTGATGCAACAGGACAATGTTCTCTTCTTGCTGAATTGTTTATGAGAAGTGATTTTATTTTCTTTGGCTTCTGAAAAGCAGAGAAACTCAGTTTTCCCAGTGACTTTCCTTCGTTACTAGACTGTGGACTAGCTCACTTTTAATAAATTAATAGCTCCTTATAAAAGTTTTCTGTCAATTTGCAAAGGCAAGACTTGACAGATTACGACAGGTAAGGGAATTCTCCATCTCACTCGTCTCATGGCTTTCTAATTTCTTTCTGCACACCAAATATCCCTGAAATACATGCAGGATACAACGAATTTGCGTTGAATTTTTTCAATATTTCCAAAGCCATTTGCGGAACAAAGCATCTTAGACTGTGTCATAGCAGAGTTTATTCCTTCTCTGCTTCTCTTTTCAGTCTGAGATAAGAACACTCATCAGCTGAGACAAACACCCCTCTCATCTCTCCAGATACTGCACTGTTTGTGGTGATGCCATGATGATTTTTGTCTTTTCTTTTATACCCCTGTTATACCTTTTTGCAGCTTCTGTATTCTTGGTGCTTTTTGCCTACATTCTTGGACTTGTTTGTTAAGCTAAGAGACGAAACATTTTAGAGGCTTTGTAGTTAGGGTGCCAGTGTGCCCAGACCCCAAGGTCCTCTCCAGAACACATTTTGTAAACTAAGATAGAACCATCCAGGGGAAGGTTCCTTGGGGAGGGGGGCTCATTCGAGCCTCTCGTTGGGGAATTTTTGATAGATATGCTAATTAGTAAGACCTAGAATGTAAGACCAGATATAGAGGAGGGGGATTGGGGTGGCCTTTGCGGGGGTGCATGGAGGTGTATTCGACCTGGTCGTGGTGCACCTAAGGATCCTTTCAATAAATACCAAGGTAATGCCCTTTTCCCCTTCTAACCGTGTTCGCCTCTTGATTTTAAGACCACGAAAAGGCATCAGTGGGAGCAGTGTTTTGCTGGCTTTTCTTGGGCTGCAGGATGTTTTCCAGCTCAGCAGGAAGGCGCGGGTGGGAGCAGAAATAGCGAGAGCCTTTCGCGCTCTCCCTTTTTATCGGGAGCCGCACGATTGACTCCTCCCAGGGACGGAGATTCGGCTCCAACTCGGCTGGAGGACGGTTTTCAACAAAGTCAGACCCAAAACCTGTGGCAGGAGTGCACCCAGTGCCCCCTCACTGAGCCAGGGACAGCCACGCCGAGGGTTTGGCACCAACTGAGGAGCCGAGCGCGCTCCAGATTCAGATAATTTTTAGGTATTTGCGAGAGCAAAACCGTAATTTCCAAGGAAAATGACTTCTGAACCTCAGATGTCGAGAGAGCTGCTGAGCAAGGTTTTAAGGATTACAATTAAAATACCTGAAAGCAGACTAAGCCACACTTTAAGTGCTTTAAGCTCTTTTAGGGTTTTTTTTTCTTCCACATGGGGAGTTGGGGATGAACGAGGATTTCAGCTTGGTTTTTTTTGCAACCTACATTATCTACCTAGTCAAGCCCATAAAACAGAATAAGCCTAACATATTTTTGCTAGTGATTATTTTTTTTAAGAGACAAATTGTTCCATAATTATCATGATTTCCGTGAATATTTCCCAACCAGTAAGACATCCTTTTAAAAAACTGTGGGTCTGTTTCAACTCTGTGAAATCCCTGGCACACGTAGATAAAGGTTTCAAACGTACTTCTGTTGCCTTTGTTCCATACTGTGGATTTTTCTGTATTACAGCTGTTATGTGTATTATTCAGGGGTTGCAGAGTGAATTGTCCGTGCTGAAGTGGGTGGGATTTGGGAGTTTGCTGGCACAAAGAATTGTTCCAGCTGCTTCACCTTCCGTTCTTTTCTTCAATGGAAGAAAAATTTACAAAATTTGCCCTTACATATCTTGCATCAGAGGGAAAAATCCTTTGACCATTCAGTTTTTTGCATTTTGTCAGCACTTTACATTCAGTTTTTCTTCTTAATCTTTAGTTACACTCAGCCATGTCCAGTAGATACCAAGTTCTGCATGATTTGGGACAGTTACCCAGGACATCACTACCCAACAGAAGATGTCTGGTTTCAGATAACATTTTTCGTATGTGTTTTCCCTGGAATTTTTGGCCAACATGGAAAAGAAATCAAGGTACAATTATACTACTAATTACCTGTACATGTCTCCTAATAAAAGAGGAAACTATTGAAAACCTTCCTGAGGATTGGATGGTATTAAACAGAAGATAATTAGTGCAAGGGTGAGAAGAGGTGATCCCATTCTCCCACTTGCCAGACTCGGTGCAGGACGGTGCTGAGTTTGAGATGTGTGACTCTCAAATACAATAAAATTCTATGCTGAATTTCAGCAACAGCTAATTAAGTAATTTACAATTTTTATTACTTTTTTAATAATCATGAAACACAAGCTGTCACACGGAGAGGCACCAAATACAACTAGACAGGAATCTGCAGGCGTAGAAATGCAGCTTTGATATGAGTGGCTTTTCTGACAAGACTGAGGAAGACAGAGTTTCTAAAACAATAGGAAAATAGGAGAAAAAACAGCAAGGGAAGAAAGAAACTTGAGGGTAAACAGATACTTCTTTAGATGAAGCTTTGCTCTACTGAACCCTCTCTGTCTACAGGCTTGTTCTGATTTCTGTTGTGCTTCTGGGGTTTAGTTCGGATTCGTTCTAACAGGAAATCTGGTGTGTTATAACTTGATTTTCAAGATGCTTTTAAAAATAATTTTAAAGTGATTGAGGGCACATTTGTAGGTTTGTATTTTAGTTGAATCCATTTTCCAAAAAGATGAATCTGGGATATTTAAAATGATGCGGTGTTGCGTACAAGAATTCAATCTGGTTTTAAAATCACTGCCTTAGCCTTTGAGAACTCTAAACCAGCACATCAATAACACTAGGAAAATACAATTTTTTCCTCAGAGTTTAGTAGGTTTTAGGCAGGCTAAATGCATTAATTAATATTTGCTCATGTTTTACATTGATTGACCAAAGCTATTTGAGGCCCTCCGTGGTGCTAATGGCTGCTGCAGGTTCCGCTGCACAGCATTAGGCAGCTGATCAGCCGGAATGAGAGCGTGGGACCTTCTGTCAGGGAACGGAGCACAAAATTAATTGGGGACACTCTCATCTTCCCAGCTCATACAGGGCTCAGCAGGAAAAAATTATTGGTTGTTTTTGTCAGTGTGGCTGGGTGAGTTCCTGCCTTCCCTTTCCCTGTGCTGCAGGGACACAGCTCCGGCTTTGGTATCCTGGAATTCTAAATATTGCTGGAATTTTAAATACCGATTTTATATTTCCCTTTGGAAATGAATTCATACAACAAGTTTCTCTTAAATGAAACACTTCAGTGCCCGGGTGGGGCTTTCATCTATTATTTAATATTTTACCTGTATATTTGCATGTACAGCAATGTGCATCTACAACATACATAGTTTTTTATTAAATCATAGTAAGACTTACTAAACTTTACAAAAAGAACTGTGTGGATTTACTGACCTTCCTTATGTCCAGGCACTGCTTTCCTTAGTCACTCTCTCTGCCAGAAACTTCCCAACACAATGAAAGAGAAGAAACTGTCAATAGGCCAGCTTTAAATTGTATGCTATTTTGCAAATATCTGTGTAGGCAATTTTTGCTTTTGAAAAAGAAATTAAAAATCCATACAGCAATATAGCTGAAGTTGATAACTTCTGACTTTAAAAAAATGGTGCTGGCTGAGAATGAGGTTAGATCAAAGAAGCTCAGACCAATTATCTGCACATGGACTTCAATCTGGAAGGCGCAATTTATTTTTTCCAAAATACCCCATTTACCCGGTTTGAGTTTTTAAAGAAAGAAATAACAGAGAGTTTTGTATAATATATTTCTGTAACAAATTACTGTATTTTTATACCACCTACTTTAAAATTCTGATTCCCATTTCTGCTCTTCTAAGCATCATTTATTTAACAAAAGGAGCCCACATAATGATCTTGGTTTCATCTTTGAAGCTGACATATCTTCTTACCATCTAATGAAACATAATATTCTCTTTATCACCTATTCTCTTTTTCCCAGTGCAGCTCGCTGCAGTTTTGTTTTATCAGAAATCAGCCAGCAATATGACTGGCAATGAGCTCTGGAAAACTTTCAGTGATCATGACAAAAAGCAGGAGATCAATGGGCAGTCCCAGAGATTCCCTTCAAAGGAACAATGGGTGTGCAAACCGAGCCTGGTGAAGCTGAGCCCCCTCAGACCGTGGGGGTTTGAACGAAACAAAAATCGCTTCCCCTGCAGTTCAGCACTGCTCAGCAGAGATGTGTGTGCTGGGGAGGCACTGCCTCACTAAGAGGCCTTCCAGAGTTGTTCCTTGGGAAGTGACAAACAGATCTTGCTGTTGCTTCTCGAGAGACATTCAGTGAAATGTCTTGGAATAAGAGGAGAAACGGTCCCCAGAAAGTGAAGTTCAGAGAGGGATTGTGATCAGAAATGATTCTGATTAGGGATGAATGTAGGATCTGGAGTTAGGTTTTCCTTAAGACACCAACAGTGATACCAAATTAAACCTCTAAGAAGTCGCCTCTTTGGTATTCCCTTAAAAGAGCCTTGTGACAGGTTTTCAGGGAACTTTGCTAATTACAGGTCACTATTTTGTCTTTGGATGTAGAAAAATGTAAAACTATTTGAATGGTGAACTGAAAATAGGGATGGAGTGTCCTAGCAATTGGTACAATATAGTTGCTTATGATATGAATTAATGCAAAAGAAAGAATAACTTAGGAGGGCAATAAAAGCAGAAGAAAATTCTGAACTGCCTAAAAGTTGCTTTGTCTATTTGATATAACTCTTTTTATCTCAAAAGTCCTTTCCTGGAGTAAGCTTTTCATTTTTTGTTATATAAGTTTCATCGAATTTTTATAATTTCATTAAATTGTGGTCTCAGCCTCACCACCATTATCTGAACTCACTTTGGTAGAAGTGCACAAATAATGTTATGATCTTCAATCCAGTGAGTCTATTTATGCGTTTTAGAAGATTCAGAGGAGGATGGGTGGAGAAGAAAAAGGAGGAATTGTGCACAGAGAAACATTCAGGTTTGGGTTAAAAGTCCCCCATCTCTCCAGTTCTGTGCGCTGTGATTGGTGTGGCTGTGCCTCGGTGGCCATCATTTGTGTGGTGACGAAGGCAGGAACAACTGGGAGAGAGCAGATGGTGCTCCTTTTCATCTGGACTTTCTTCCACCCACGATTTTGTGCTCTTGTAGCAGATCCTGTTGCTCATCTTTCCGTCTTGAATCATATTCAACCACTCTAAAACTTGGATTACATTTAATTCAGGGTAACAACCACATCAGTGTAAAAGTAAAAAAATAATAAAATCACAATTATTTCTGCAATCTGTTAAGTTTTTCTTACAGATTTACATTACTATTTTAATATTTTATTCATCTGCAGACTTCTCACTTCTATCTCTTGGTGAACAGCATGCAACTCCCAGCATCACTCATTTCACTATTTAGTTTTGCCTGCTGTTTCAGAACTTTATGTTCAACTGGATTGTAAATGTAGCTTAAATAGAAATGCTGAAAACATTTTAGTTCAAAAGAACAGCTCTGCGCTCTGATTATTTAAAAATCTCCCCAGTCTCCTAAGTTTCAAGAACATATGGCAATTCACCCATGATTATTTTTGCTAAAAATGATTTTAATTTAATGAGTCAATGAAATTAAAGATTTCTTTTTCTGGCAGCTGGCTCTCTCGCAATTCAAGGTCACTGCACAGTGTTGACATAATTGCACAGCCAGTCTGTCCACGTTCTACAGGTGTCAGTCACATTGAAAATAAACACTAATTATGTATTTTAATGCGTAGCAGAAGTCATAATCAAAAGCAAAACCAGTGGAAACCGTGACAAGCTTACTCAAAGTCACTTTTGGGATATCAGGTCCTCCTACTTTGAGGAAAGCACATTTTCCTTAATATTACTGTCTGCATCTATTTGAATGTCATGCTGTATCTTTTTTGTTCATTAATTGCTTGACATCATTAGGACTTAAGTGATTCCTAATGATTCATAACGGAGCTTTCAGCTGGAATACATCAACAACAAGATTCAGAACTCAAATCCCAAACCTTCCAAGTGGAGTTTATTTGATAAATCCGGGGGCTATGGTGTGAAAGGAAAACTCTAATAGCTCTAATATGATCAAAAGAAGGGAAAGAGAATTCAGAGAAATGAGAAAACCAAGAGATTCAAACTTTACTTAGTTTAGAGTCTAAAGGTCAGGAGAATGGTATGATTTCTGGAGCTGATGTGCTGCCAAGTGCCTGAGAGGAAAAAAATTCACTAAGCAACCCAAACCCCGAGATTAAAGAAAAAAATACAAATATTTTTTTAAAAACCCAGCAGTCTTGAAGGATGGAACAGTGTTGCCCTGAGGTAGCTCTGCCACACTCAGAAGGAATTTATGGCGTAAAAATGCCCTTGTAGTGCAAGCCAGCTCTGTTCTGTGCCATATCCCTCTAATCACATCAACGGGACCGGCTCCTCCAGCAGCAGAAATCGAGGGCAAGGACAGCGTGTGGAATCAAAGCCAGTGGCAAAACCGCGGGATGGTCTGGATTTCACTCACCTGCATCTGTGAGATATCCATAATGAGAGAGGGGAATGTGTCCTGCTCTCCTCCGTGCCACTCCCCAGGAAGGCTTTGACAGACGAAATACCCCGTAGGAGGTGCCTACACAAAAAATTCTGGGCAGCGTCTGAGGCTGGGTTCCCTCCCGGACTGACCTCAGTAACAATCAATCACCTCTCAGATGGGTCTGTATTGACCTTTTTTATGTGTAGTGACACATAAAGCCTTGCAAACACACAGGCCTGGAAAGAACTCCTGTGGAAATTAAAACAAAAGAGAGTCATCTGGAACCAATAAACAAAGAGGAGTGTAAACTTGAAAAGAGCTTTTCCTACAATATTTCTCTTAAAGTAAAAAAAAAAAAGAGGTAGTTGTTTTTTTTTCCTCAGATGGTGAGAGAGTTTTGTTTGTAAATAAGATGTCATTTTCAACTGAAAACATAACTAAACTATGTTTAGGAAAACATAAATACTGAGTTTAATTGTAACAGCTGTCATTTTCATCTGATATTCTTCTTGTGAGCCATTCTGCTCTCTACAATAGTTATCCATGTTTAGCTAACACATTTCTCTTTTGCACATTCAAAATGCAGAATGCCAGAAAGGATTGATTAAGGTATTTTTTTCACATCTGTTATTGGAAAAAAAGGTTTTTTTTTTACTTTGGGGGTTGGGGGAGAGTTTGAGTGCAGGGGGAGAGTTTAGTCTTTATTCTCATAGTTGCAAGTCCAGGATAGTGATTATGATCATTTTCATCTTAGGGCCTCAGAGAGGGTGGACTGAGGTTAGGATTTGGCTCTACAACATTCTGTGCTGGCAAATGAGTGTAGTAAATACTGGAACATTATTTAATTAATTGGCCTTTGCTGCTATTTCCATAGTTAAAGTTCCAAGCCTTTGGAACAAATGGATAAGGCACAGTAAGGACTTGCTATTGAATTTGGCTCCAGTTTCCAAAGTACTTCAATGTTATTTTTTTGGAAATTATATAATCTAATGTATATTTTATTAATACAACCTTTATTTGAAAACTGGGCTTTTCAAAGGAATGATATGCTGTGTTGAGCTTCAGAGGTACTTAGAGGTCTCAGATAAACTGTGAATTATCTCTGTAGCAACACATTGAGCCTTTCCCTTGCAGAGAGTCTTTGATCCCAGACACCTTTTTTTTAACACTATGTAACCATCTGAACTTCCAGAGTCCTACAATCTAATAAGTGCTAAAGTCTCTGGTTGAAATTTTGTTGGGAAAGAGATTCCACTGCAAATCACAGCTTTGTCATATTTGTATGAGTTCTATTCCTTTAGCTCAGGCTCTTGCACAATAGCTTATACTTTGATGAGGAGGTCTGGGATAACATTTATATTGGCAAAATTTCCTGCTTTGCAATCTCTGTCAAAACTGGGGAGATTTCACAGTGAAAGACATTTTGGGTTTAGGCAGAAGGTATTCTGCTTTTCCAGACCACTGCAATGAGAGTTTATATTTTATGTGCAGCCATAACTGGAACTATCCCCAAAGCCTGGGTCCTCTGCTGTTGCTGGTGGGGTTTTGTGTGGTATGGCTCACCTTTCCGGGTGCAGGAACCTTGTTGTGTGTGCTCTTCCCAAAACGTCCATTTGACTCCCACAAAATGCCTTTCCTCAGATTTCTCAATGTGATACAAAATCCAGAACCCTGAGCCTGGCAGCGTTGCAGAAGTACTTGGGCAGCACTCTCAGGCTCATGGTGGGGACTTGGGGCTGTCCTGTTCAAGGCCAGGGGATGGACTTTGATCCTAAAGGACCCCTTCCAACTCGGGATATTCTGTGAAAACACCTTGGGCTTCTGGCTGCTGTGACATGAATGGCCTCATCTGGTTTTAGGACGTGCTGCAAGGAGTCAGTGTTTGTTGCCGAGCCAAGTGGTGCAGGTGGGCTTGGCTTTACCTGTGGTGGGTGACAGCAGATCCTGGAATTCTCGGTGGTTGGTGCCTGGTTGTCTCCCGAGCAGCTTGAGTACAGGTTACCACGTTTGCAGGTTGATTGATCAGAGGATTAGGATCAGTAGAAAAGTGAATCAGCTCGGTGAAATATGCACAGATGACACCACAGGGCTGAGCTGCACCTTCATCTACCTGGAGCATCCACTGCCCCTGCACTCGTACCGGGTTTGCAAAGGGTGTCACTGGGACTGGGACAGACCAGCTCCTCCTGGCTCGTTCTTGTCTAGGCAGGGTCAAGCAGACTCTAATCCCTCGTTAAAAAACTGCTCTTAGGAAAATATGGGAGAGTAATTAAATATACGGAGCAGATTTCATAAATCTCTTTTCTTCAGAAAGTGCAAACTTTATTTATTAGGAGCGCAGCTCTCCGTTCCGTATGCGCACCCAGCAGGAGCCTGTACCACATAAGGGGTTAGAGTGTAATTTTGTATTGCAAAGTAATTTAAGCAGGGACACAGAATTTGGTAGTTTCACACTTACAGAGGCAGCTAACAGCCTTGCAAAAGAATCTCATTGGCAAAACAATTGATTTCTAACTTCTGGAGCAGAGAACCTTCACTGCCTAGATCATGTACAATAAAACTGACATCTGAGGGTAGAGCAAAAATATGCTCAGCTTGCCTAATCCCTTGGAGGCTTGTGAAATTACTGTCTGAAAACTATAATGAGAATGGGATAATTTGTGACATTTCCCTCTGCTGTTAGAAGGTATTGATTTTATGACATTTTCATTTCTTATTATGTATTACGAGCATAAGACATCCGAATGTTAATATCAGATGCACAGAATAAACAAGGATGATGCCAGGTAGCACTTTATTTATTTCAATTATTTTTCAGTTTTATGCTGTAGCTATTTTACCAAATCCCTGCAGGCTGTTAGCAGATAAACAATCACTCCTAAGCTCTGAGAATTCAGAATTAGAGGAGGCAGCCCATACATAAACTTATTTCTTCCATGAAGTCTACCAGCCAAGAGAGATAACTTATCATCACCATGCTGAGTTTTGACCTCCCCTGTTTTATGTAAGATATTCAATTTTTCAGCCACATTGTCTGTCTAATTTAGACTGTTAATGCCTTGGGGTTGTTGTCATCTCCCTCCTCACACCGGAGAGAGCTGCTGCAAATACTAATGCACTCACAGCAGATCCAGCAGTGTCACTTGTGTTCAGCCCTGCTGCGTCTTACCTGTCAGGACTTTGTGAAGGGTAAATTCCCTCTCCTAGTGCTAAAACCACCAGGACAAGGTTATGGAGAAGCTATGTCATCAAGACTGTCTTGGAATTCTTCAAGCTTTGACCTCTTAGCTGTGGAATAATGCAGTCCTATAAGTAGCTTTGCTCACAGCTCTGTCTGGGATCACTGCAAATACATATTTTGGGGTTCTGGAGAGACCTCTATATCTCCTCTTTGTTTTTAGCATATGCATCCCCCTCTGTCCATCATGTCACAGTGATGAGCTGCACCCAGGGAGTGAGCGAGCAAGGTGTGCAGGTCCAGGAATTCTGGCAAGAACCTTGGGAGGCTGCAGTGTGTATTGCCAAAAAGAGAGCCAGGGAACGGACTGAATCCCCCTGGAGCAGTGCAGTGTCCAGGCTCGGCCGTGGGACTGCAGTCGTGCCCTGGGTGAGTGGCTGGCAGTAGGGCACTCGCCACACCCACGGCGCTGCAGACCCCTGGGTTTGTGCCAGCAGCCTGCACCTAAGAGAAGGTTTATAACACCTGTGCTTAAGGCCAGCTTGGGTGGAGCTCTGAGCAGCCTGCACCTAAGAGAAGGTTTATAACACCTGCGCTTAAGGCCAGCTTGGGTGGAGCTCTGAGCAGCCTGCACCTAAGAGAAGGTTTATAACACCTGTGCTTAAGGCCAGCTTGGGTGGAGCTCTGAGCACCCTGCACCTAAGAGAAGGTTTATAACACCTGCGCTTAAGGCCAGCTTGGGTGGAGCTCTGAGCACCTTGCTCTGGTGGAAGATGTCCCTGTCCATGGCACCGTGGCCTTTGGGCACAGCTGTGCCCTTGGCAAAGAAGGAACCTGCCCAGGGCTCCCACCTGGCACATCCATCTCAGCATCCTGGGGACATGAGCAGTGTGAGCAGAAATATATTTTCTCCTTGGCCATCTGCATTTAAATTGATACATTGTATGAAAGAGAACAAGCTGACCCAGGAAACAAAAACATATTATCCTAGAGCTGATGTGGATATAATGGATTTTAAGGGCTTGTTTATTTGTTGTTTCAGTTTGGTTTGGTTGGGATTTTTTTAAGTTTGCTGTAGGGGAATTCATAGCGAATGGATAATATCGTACAAAAAGAAGAACTGAGGAGAATAGAAAAAGAAATTGCTATTTTTATGCCTTGTGAACTTGACTAAGTTATAGATATTGTACATGAACTATATTTATACCAAATTTATAGAGAGCTTTCTCACAGAGCAAGGTAGTGAAGACAAGGGAAAAACAATATCATAATAAGGTCAGAGCATGAGAGAATAACTGAATTGTCCAGAAAATAAAGTCACAGATCTCTTAAAGTAACTGGGATCTCAAAAACTGGGATATCAAAAACATTCAAAATACCATTCACAAAGTATCAGTCCCTTGTGGGGACTTTAAATGATCCAAGCTTACTTTGTCTGAAATACAGCCTTTATAAAGAAAATGCTAGAACCAGGGAAAAACTTTCCTTGGATCTTTTAACAATAAGGTCTGAAAATACAATGCTATTGAAATTCTTTTTATGTGTACTTCAGAAACAAAATCATTTTGGGTTTCTTTAAAGAAATGGATTGTGTAGATTTTATCTGACTTACACAGTGTAATCATACTTATATCATAATTTTCTGGTTTGTAACAATACCCTTGTAAATATTCAGTTCTCTTTCCATATAAATACTTCTATTTCTGGGGGTCACAATTTGGTCTGAGTGCAAATTACTTTAGGCAGCAGGGGGCCAAGCTGTAGATATGTATTCAGATTTGGACCCAGCTACTAAAGCAGAATATTTAAATGTTCAGAGGGAGTTTTCATGTTGTTATGGAGCTGGAGAACAAAAACCATCAAACACACCCAAATTCCACGTTGCATTTCCAGAAGGAGACACAAAGAGAGAAAAAGAAGGCAAGGGAGAGAAAGAGAAAGAAGAAATAATGTTTATGTGCATTTCTTAGCTGGAATTTCTCTCTAATACCGCAGTGCTCAGTTTGAGCTTGTCTTGCACATGCTCAGCAAGGAATATTTGATTCTTATAATTTTCCTCTAATGCTGTTGTTTCTTCCTGCACGGGGAATGTAAACACCCACTGCTGGGCTGGCCCCAGCCCTTGTGTGCACAAGGTATTTGCCTGAGCATCCCTCTGTGTTCTCTCCACAGACCTTTGTAGAAGTCAGAAAGATCTTTGAAGAAATCTCAAAAAAAATAACATTACTGAGAGTCCCATGAGGAAAAGTTACCGGGACTGGGGGGGATGAGGGAAGAACAACAGATGAGTTAGTTGTCATTCCAGTGGGCAAAAACTTAATGGGAATTCCTAGTCCTTGGCCGGTGGAGAATCCACAGAGGAAATTTGCAGCTGCCTGGTGATGGGAAAAACACTGATTAATTAATGCCCTTTTGCATTAATTGATATTGCAGCAATCCAGGCATCAATCATTTATATCTCCCTTCTATGGTATCTTTCTGTATCAGATATATGTGCAGCTGTGTTCCCATGGATAGTGGGAAGCACAGGAACTCCTGCCATAACTCTACTGGAAAACTCCCATATGCCCCCAAAATGGATTCAAATTCCCACTCTTTAAAGATCTTTAGTTCTGCTTGTCTGGTTCCTGGTAGGAATTACCAGAAGGAGTGTCCCAGAGAATCCCTCTTTAGTGGGAGGTTGATTGGCCAGATCTCTTTTCACTTACTGTGAGACTCTGATGTGGAATTTAAAAGTTTTCAAATACAGAGATATAAAACAAAACTCAAACAAGTGGAAAGCAGTGCTTAATAAAGGATAAAACACAAACTCATCGATATTATCAAGTTAACTAATACTGCTAAAGCATTATTGCTGTTCCTCTCATCAAAAAGGAATGGAAGCAAATCCAGCAAAAGGAGCAGCCTGGGATCCCTGGGTATGGATCTCTGAGTCCATGGTGGAACCCAGAGATGGTAAAGAGGAAGCAAAGACAAAGGTTTTTTATGAAAATAACACCAATTGGAACATCAATATGTCAAAGCAGAACAAGAAAATGGTTTCCTCCAATGGCAAAAAGGAAAAAAGCTTTGCCTAATAAGTGTGAGAGAAAAGCACCAGGGGGTAGAAGTGAGTGGATTTGGAAGTTATTTACCACCTCAGATGATTTCAGCAAACCAGCCTTTTAGCTCTACCTGTCTTGAGTGTTTGAAACTAAATGTTTTGTGCAGGAAATGAAAATAGGTTGATTAGCTTATTCTCGTCCTGCCGCCATGCATCCTGTACGTCCCTGTGACACCCTGTGGGGGAGAGCTGCTGCAAGGCCCAGGTAATCAAGGGGAAATTGTTTCAGGCCCTGATGCTTCTGGTGTCTGAACGTGATCCAGATTAACAACCACAGAAATTGCTGCTGAGAGGCATCTGCAGCTCGCCCACTCCCCGAGCCACTCGCCAAGGCTTGGGGGATGTGTGTGCTCCAGCAAGGCATAAGTTATAAAGCAGTTATTTCTAATGAGCTCCTGCAGGTGAGGCTTGTTTCTCCAACTCCTCCGTGTGGGTTATGGCTTGTGAAGACAGGGAGGAGGAGTTATGCCGGAGTGTCCTGAAAGCCCCTGTCTGCCCGGGACGTGTGGCACTATGTGGTGTGGGAAGCAGATGCTGCCAGAGCAGCACCCAGCGCCGACACAGACCCGCCAGCTGTGTGCTGACATGACAGGCAGGGCACAATTACTCACTTTACATCTGCTTTTGCCTTATTTTGACAGTTAGGAGGTGGAACAAGAGAAGGCTGCTGAGGAATTTTGCTGCCTCAGTTGGGAGGCAGAGTTGAGAACTGAGGAGTGTGTGCTTCTTTCTCCACACCTCTTCCGAGTTCAATAAAATTGAACTGCCACTGAACTAACAGGTTTGCTGGAGGTTTTCATCACAGACAGGCTCAAGGGTCTGCTGTAAATTGAAGTAGGTTAAATGTATTAGAGATTAAGTAGCTATTTCCTTGAGAATGTCTATGTTCTTTCTGCAAAGTTTCATTTCAGTAATTTAGAAAATATAGTATTATCAGTTCTGTGCAATATTTATGGTAGTGTGTCATGTGAATGAGGAAAGGGAAGAAAAAATCCAGACTCTGAGAACATTATGGAAATTATTCTTTGCAGATATTGTGGTCTTTACCTTCTACACCAAACTCGATTTGCATGACCTAATATGATCACAATAATCAAAGCACACCCTCCCCAGAGATGAAATGCTGCATGGCTCAGCCCCTTACTGAGGAGATTGGTGATGGAGAAGCTCTCACTGCACACATTTCACGTTAACGTCCCAAATCCCAGCGTCCTTTTCACTGTGTGATTTCCTCGTTGTGTCTATGTAGTGTTAAATACCTGTAATTCCTGTTTGTCTTCTGGCTGAAATGTTACCTGGAAACGTAGAGGCTGATTGTCTGCCTCCCTACTGACAGATGCAGTGACTAAATAAAGGGAATAAATCTCTTTTTCTAGTTCTTTAACTAAATGTTTACAGCTATTTGAACCTTGGGTAGCAACTAAAATGTTTCCCACAATGACAAAGACTGAGCAAGATCTATTTCTCCTGACTTTGATGATTTCTATTCTTTCTTTTTTTTCCCCCCCTAATTCAAGTTATTACAGCAGAAATTGTTAATATAAACAGCTTTAAATTATGGGGGTTTTAAGACACCTTCTGGGCGGCTTCCTGAAATTAAATTAAGGTTATGGAAGAGTCCATCATTTGGATTTCACAGGATGTATTTTGCTACCACTCCAATTATTTACTTCAACTTGTTCAGGCCTGTTTTTGTAAATAAAAATTCACAAATATTTGAAAGCAACATGTAATAAAGAGAAACAAGAAGTCAAAAATATCTTTATTCAGGTCCCATTTGGGAAAGGTATAACAGCTTCTTATTGTCCATAATTTGAGTGTTAGACAGAAGACTTTAAATAGTTGAAAAATGTTAATGGTTATTTCCTGAATTCTTAAGATATATTTTTTCTGTAATTAAGTTCTTATCTCAAAGACAATAAATTCTGACATATGTACATATACTTGAGAGATTTCCCAGTAGTTAAAAACTGTATAAATTCTTATTTCTCATTTTTATAAAATGGATAAATTTGTGTATCTACATCAATTTTTAATTCCTTTCTGAGATTATTTCATTCAAGCTCTCATCAAAGACAGCACACTTTAAACCAGTTTAGTTTTTTATTTCTCTGTCTATTGATATTTAAGTGGCTTTCACTCAGATATATGAAAATAGTATTTTTATGGACAATATTCTCCCACGATTCTGATGCCCACAGAACACTTGTGTTTCAATTAAGAGGCCAGGAAGATGTTCCTAAATTCTATTTTCAGTGTGTCTCTCATTTGCAGTGAAGCTTTTCCTACCTGATGTGCTGAACCAGAGAAGCAGAGCCCACCCCCTCAGTAGAAATTCCAGTTAAATCTGATTCTATTCAAAACCCCCAAAAAGCAACCAAACCGCCCCAAAAGCGGAGGCGCTGCAAACTCTAAGGGCACACTTGAGTGGGTCAGTCAGGCTGCCCGTGGTGCTGGGCGTGAATTCAGGCCACAGCAAGCAACCTCCCCAGGTTTGGTGAACTCCCCACAAACACCAGGGAAGTGTTCCAGGGAAGGAATAAATCCCATTTCCTTTACTCCTACACTCACGGAGTGAGTTACTGCTCAGTGGAGTTGGATAAAGGCCTTGGAGATGAAAAATAAGAGGTTTTTTTCCTGTGCACCTTACAACTCTGATGCGGCCAGGGAATGGCTGGGAGTGCTGGGCAGGGATTTGTCTGCAGCCACAGAGCTTTAAATGAACCAGGGAAACAGTCTGGGCTGCTCCATCATAAACTCCAACACTTCCAAACACAGGGAAGAACACCCTGGAGGCTTCCAGTTCACTCCGAGGCTTTGGTTGGGATTTTTAAGCCAAAGCTTTTTAATGACGAGAAATACATGCTTCTTTTGGGTTTTTGTTTCTTTTGGTGTTTGTTTGTTCGGGGTTTTTTTCCCCCCGGTGAGATATTTTAGTTTCTCCACCCCACAACCCCATTTAAGGAATTTTTTTTAATTCCCAGTGTGTGTTGTACTGCTGCACACCCTTGTACCTTCCCCAGCACTTAGTGGAGAGAAAGTCTTTGCAACCAGACAGAGCAAACATCAGAACTGTCATTTGTTAAACTGGGTATTGTCTCACGAAATCTCTGTGTAGTGGTGGGAAAGATTAGCAGGAGACTGACAGATCAAACTCCACAATCCTACAGAAAAGTTTAGCTGAGCTCTTGAGGGTCAATGGGCTCTAACTCCTGCCAGCCACAGGGACTGGATGTCCCCGCAGCTCACGGAGTATCCCAGCCACAACGCAAACGTCCCATGCCATGTGCTGAAAGGAGCATGAAGAGTTCAGCCAGGGGGGATGAGGGAAACCATTTTCTTTTATGACTTGGTCTTTTTCTGTGGGATGTCCTTATCAAACAAACCAGCCCAGCAAAATGAAATGTGCCTTGAACACTCTGTCAAAATCTGAGTCTAAACCCAAGAATTCTCAGGTTTCGAACTTCCCTTTTCTTCCATCTTTTAGGTGTCATATGACAGGAAATGGAAATGTGGCAGTGCTATTACCAAGGCAATCATCCTGGGCTCCAGAACCAGATCCTGCTGTGAAATGTTCAGGCTGAATTCTAGGCTGGAGCAAGAATAACAGTGAAGGGAACATTTCTATGAAATCTGAGTCATACTTGGGCTATGTAATACTTCTCTGTAAATATTTAAATTACCTGAACTTTGACTTCATCTAAATACAAAACTCCTTCGCTTTCATTCTGTTTTGCAGAATGAATAAAAAAACAACAAAAAAACCCAGATATTTTCATATATTTCCCTTTTCTTTCAACGGCTGGTAGAGAAGGAGCAAAGAGAACCATGTTTTCTCGTGGAAGAGAACAAAGTGCAGTGCAAATACTGTCAAATTTAGAGGTCAAGTGTTTAAAGTGTTGTCCCCTGTGGGAAAATATGCTTGGTGTTGCTGGTAGGTGGAAGTAATTTGTTAGAGCTGGAATGTGGCCACAGTGGTATAAATCAAAGATAACCTGGTAGACCATAAACACCCTTTGGTAACGGCGGAGTGCATTTTTAATTTGACACTGGTGTGCTGTGAACAGGCAGCTCAATTGTCCTTTTGGGTGTTCCCACAGGTGAGGGGGGGAAATGCAGGATTAAATGTGTCTTTCTCCGTTTAGGAAAATAAACTTGTTTATCCACAACAAAGCTGCACCGGAAATTAGAGCAATGTGGGAATATAGGAACCACAATAAAAATTGGTCCAATAATTAAACTTATTCTAACTGCAAATGCATCGATATTTTGAGATCTCTAGTGTTTGAAGACATAATTTTCCTTCAAGTAATGAAGTTTCTGAATCTAGACTGTGAATGGAACCAACTTAAGGGAAATAATATTGTTCAACAATGATACAATGATATGTTAATGAATTAGATATTAAATAGTCTGCATTTCTAGTGTAGGTCAAATAAGGAAGAATTTTTGCACATGTTATTTACATGAAGAAAGGAAAGAAAAAGAACTTGAATCAGAATTAGTTGCTCGTTCTGTCAGTGATTTGCCAATGCATCTGGGACAGGATACTGCTAAATATATCTATATATATAGATATAGATAACTTACTTATAGAAATGAGAATAAAATACCTTATAAGTGGAGTCATCCTTAAGTAGAAGAACAATAAAGAGACACAGAGAGAAAATTAACTGGAAGAAAAGAATTTCCTACATAAAAGACAATGTCCTGTACTTTTATTGTACCCAAATCAAATGCTTTAAAGAAATGAGAACGAAATGAAATATTCTAGTAGCTAGATGTTGATCTTCACTGATAATTAGTTTTTAATTTGAAATGATATCTCAAATTTTCATCATAATGGTTTGTCTAGTGCAAGCTTATGAAGGTGGTGGAAAGTATCAGTGTAAGAAAGGTATCTAAATATCCTCCTTTCTTCAATAAAAAAGTAATTTTAGTTGAGTTACTTGCAGGTCTTTAACTTCAGAGAGAATGGTGAATGATGATTTTCTTTGAAAAAGAGGCCACTTTTAAGTCCTTAAAATTTTCTTCTGAAATCAGATCTATGTAGGGAGAGTCATATCAACACCAAATTTCATTATGCAACTGGAGCAGAAAATCACATAAAAGGATCATTATCATTAGCAGTAGGAATGGCTTGGCCAAAAATTTCACTCGGATAATCACAGAATTGGGTCAATTGTGTCTTGTAGATTTGTTGATTTCCTTTACTCCTTGAGGTCCCAAAGAGAAAAAAGGAAAACAATGCTGTTTGCTGGTTAATATTGCATGTCAGTAGAGAAAGTCCATGCCATGTGAAAACAAACAGCTCTTGAGCAAAAACAAAACATAAACTATATTCTCTTTCGAGAGATGTCTAAAGAATGCTCTCCTGATTCAGTGAAATGATGAGCTTTGGACTTCTCTGTTTGCAAGTAATTAAGATATTTGTCTCTCTTTTGAAGTGTGGAGGTGCATGATGGGGACAGCCAGACACAGTTATAGGAATATTTCCTATCGATTAAAACCCAGCAGTGTGAGATCCCAGGGCTTTCAGCAGGGCTGTGTCCCTCCAGGTAAGAGCATGGCATCTGTGTTCATAAGTGTCTTCATGACTAACCACGTGTGTATATAGCATGTACAGGTCTGTGTGTCTACAAATACACACTTCTCTATAAATAGCACATTTCTCTAATTGCTTTCTTCCTGCTGATGTATTTATCACTTCTCACCTTAAGATACTGCAGACATTTGCATATTCTTACTAACAGAGGAATGTAGATCAGTTGAGAACTCAGTTTGGTATTCTGCAGAATTAATCTAATTCCTTCTGCAAGCCCCGTGTCCTGGATCCCTGCAGCAGTTTCTGGCTTCTCATGAGTACCATGAGAGCCCATATTTTGTTTTCACTCTGCACCATGTTAATTTTCCTGCTTGCTCTGGCTTCAGTTTAAGATAGAATGACTGAAAGCTCTCTGTTTGCCTTCCTGCTCATAACCTGAGCACTTCATCGGAATTCCTGCACTTGAAAATGTGTTGTGTGTGCTGCTGAGTGAAAGTTGCTTCCTTAATAGGAACAGAAGAGAATTAACTTATTGGTGCTACCAAGAAGGGAATATTTTGGCTGCTGGGCTTTTCTTATCAGCAATAGTCTGTTGCTTAGGCCTGTTCCAGAATTCACGGGATGATGAAAGCTCTGCCTCTGGGGATGCCTTCAGCCACAGACAGACAGAAGGACCAGAACTGGCTCTGTGGTTCTATTTCATATTTTCTTTATGGTTGTACTCTGCTCATGTGTATCCCCCTAACTCCTCGTCTTGCTGACTGTCTGTGATGATGGATAGCTGCAACCTGTCATCAGTGTGCTGTGAGAACCTATTATGGCGTTATATATCATTAGGGACCCTTCTCTCAAGACAGGTTACTATTATATATCATTAAAATGATGGCTAGTAGGAACAGGCATCCCAGAGAGGGAAACTTAGAATTTTATGTGGGGAAAAAATCCTAGTTTATAGGTGAATTGGGATGAAAAAAATACAATAGGTGGGAGTTGTAATATAAATAATATTAAAAATAACTGCTATTTTTTATATAAATTGTGTCTAAAAGGAGTGTCTAGATCATAAAAACAAACTCCTGCACAGCAGAAAATGTTTATAACCGAGGTTTTTATGCATAAGGCCTACTGTGCTGTAACTCACTGAATTATGACAGGTATGGCTAGAATGTGCAGAGCCAAGCCTAAGAATCATTTTGAAATGAAAGGGCACCGTAGAATTTTTCAGAATCTAAATAACTACAGGGCTCCCATTATGACTCTGCCCATGATGTTATGTGATGGCTGCAGAACTCCCCCGGTGTCTCAGAAACAATCAGTTTAAGTGATGACAATCTCCAGAAGCTGAGCACTGAGAGGGAGCTGTGGCTTCTGCTCATCAGCGTTCCCGGACATATGGAAACTGTAAGGAGCTGTGCGTGCACGTACGATTCCCGTGGAAGTTGCCAGGAATTAGCTGAAGTTATCCAGGAATAGAGTTGGACATGGCGTGTGTGCTATATAACCTTGTTACTACAACAGTCTCTCAGCTTTCCTTGCCAGCGAGGATTTTGTAGTTACAGACCCATGGTCACCTTCCTCATGCAAATCTACCTCCTGCTGCTGTGTACCAAAAAACGGGGTTGAACCTCAAAAATAGTAAAAATGAGGACTACAGATGTCTGTGGCTGAGGATGTGGAGTGGGATGAGTCCTGCTCACGCCGTTGCTGATGTGCTGCAGTGTCTGAGGCTGCTGGAACTCCTGTCCTCTGCTGCTCCCCTTTTCCTCTGTAATTGCAACAGAAATATTTACCTACAAACCAAGTGGTTAAAAACCAAGACAGCAGCACTATTTCCAGCCTTAGAGATTGTTGTTTTATATCTACTGAAGCTCATTGCTTTCCTATTATCTCTATTAGAATTAGATATTGGTAGATCTCCTGCATACTTAGTGTTCCGTGAGTCTAAAGTGCATAATGCAGGCATTAGAGAACTGAGATTTCTTTTTGTTTGCTTCTGTACATGCTCTTGAGATGATGATGGTGATGATGATGATGATAGCCTTTTAAATCTAAAACCAAATAAACATTTGTGTCTTTACATAATGTTGGTGAAAGTGTTTCGAGTAGAAGAGTTTAGATTCTTTTCAGATTCACTTTAGATTTTTTCAGCTGTTTTTTGTTCTTGTTTTTCCTTAATTCAGTTTTACACATTGCTCAAATATTCACAATCTTGCTAAAAATAACCCAAACCATACAATTAAATCTTGAGGGGTTTTTTAATACCACTTTTACTTGTGGGATTCACTTGCTGTAGGGCAGCTGTTCTTGATTTGTAGAACTTGTGCTGAGATTAGGAGGGGAAAAAGTTGCCAAGGTAAAGGAACAGGAAGAAGAAAAGTTGTGATATTTTCAATTAGACTTATCAAAATATTTAAAACACCTTTAATAAAAAATGAGTCTGTATTCCTCTCTGAAGAGTGTTAGATGTGGATACACAAATACTGTTTTTCCTGGATATGAATGCTGAGTTTCAAGCAGTTTACAGACTTTGGAGAAATGTATACAGGAGAAAGGGGATGGCTGAAAATCCTGCTCAGGGGTGGCATCTGCTCTGGTTTGTGAGCATGTTCTGATAATATGGTGTGTCAACACCATCTGTTGAGCAGGGACTGAGTGAGTCTGGCCTGTGTTGCCTCCACATAAAACCCAAATTGTTTCCAGCAGTGCTGGAAGGACGAGAGCTGGGCTGGGGCATCCCAGGCAGCTCAGCTGAGGTGCATTCCCAGGGGGATGGGAGGGGTCCTGGGTCTTCATCTTCCCCTGCACACCTGCTGGAGAGGGCTCTGGGGGGAATTGACTGGCTGCAGTTATTTCTGCTGATGGGCTTCCTAGAAATTAAAGCTTAGTAGATCACACCCTCCCATGTAACAGCCTGGTTAGGTCAATCCCGGATTTTGTTTAAGTATTGCAGCCTTTAGGAAGACTCTGTTTATTCTGTACATCTCCTCCGTGTCTATAATATACAAATAATGTACATATTGCTTGCTAGTTTGTTGGGCCATTTGCAAAGTTGTCATTCCTGCTTTTTGTGTCCCAGGCTGCCTGGAGCTTGTGCAGTAATATTCATATTAACATTGATGTGAATTGTTGTTGAAAGGATTATTTCATTGTGAATAAGGTGATAGTATTTACTAAAATATCATATTGCCTGTGCCATTTTCACTTTGTCCAAAGATTGCTTCGCCTGATGAAATTAAAAATTACATTTATCTGTCAAAGCCTTTTCCCTGGGGACATATATGTTCTGAATGGAATAAAAGGCAAGGTGAGGAGTTAAACAGTAAAATAATACTGATTGCAGATAAGGTGTTACTTAACATGTGCTGCACACCAGGATGACACGAAAGCTTCAAAGTCAAACCTTCACGAGAGTCTATAAACTAAAACCTGGTCCTTAGAAAGCACCATTCCTTCCAAATGCATCTCATATATATCAATATATATATTATAATTTCGCAATCACTGAAGATATAACAGTGCTTCAAAATGGGGAAAGACGACCTTGAGTTCCCACCAAAAAAGGAGTTTTGTTAGAAGTTGCTGTCAATTGTAAAATCTTACACGAGTACTTAAGATATTGTGGAGGGTTGGACATTATGGAAGTAAAAGGGGATTTTTCTGGTACTTTGTGCAAGTCTTGATAATGATAAATGTAAATAATTATGGGATAAGAGAGTGCTTTCTTTACTATTATCTAGTTTATTTAGCATACACTGAACTGCATCTTTTTTTGCTAGATCTGATAATATGATGTTTTGCTTTTGAAAGTCACTGATAGTGGCAAAGACAAATATTTTTTGAATAGTAGTTGGCAGCTTGAAAGATGGGTATCTTTACTGCTATTTATGGTGAATATTCTTGCATTCCACTTGAGTATCTCACATGTGAGTCTCTCACTTCTCCACCTCGAACTTGAGCATTTCCCAGGAGGGTTTCACAAACCCCCCGGATTTTGTTATTTCAGGACGAACAGGGATTCTTGCTAGTAGCTTCCCCTGTTAGAGCTGCTCTGTTCCTCATAAATGATGGAACGCTTTTTTAGCCCCGACTTAGGAATAGAAGACTGCCTAGGCAATTTAGGAAGTTCAACCTTGTGCACTGCTAGTGTGCACGGGTCTGACTCATGGCACACGTGGAGTTTGCAACAGAAAAATGGAATGAATGAAGTCAGCAATGGTATTTGTCACTTCGCTGCTCTTGGACTGTTAGTGCCTGTGTTCTATGCAGTTGTGGCTGTATTTTCTTTTGAATTATGGCACATTAAACATCTTCATAGAAATTTGCAGCACCTACCTGACAATAAAAAGCCACGTGGTCCATGAGCTCCATAGGCAGGAGTGTGTCAAAGGAGCATAAAACTGCATCAGCTGAACAGCTGGAACTCATCTAAGGGTGCCTGTACCCTGAACGTCAGTTTAGGTTTGTTTTTGTCATTTTCTGGGTTGTTTGCCATCTGGATTAAAATTGATATTAAATATTTGGATGTAGTGTCAAATCCTCTTACATTTTCTAACCACCATATTACACGAGCTATCAATGCCACCACTGACACAGTGACACTTGTGTTCAGACAGTCTCGTTGGCTTTATTCGCCTGTTGCAAGTGCAGTCAGTGTTTGACCTTTTGTCTGCTGACTTTATAAATGTCTGTCAATTTAGAACTTAGGCTCCAGTCAATATTGAAGAAAGGGGGGAAAATTTCTAAATATATATTTTTTCTTGCCATTCAAACAGACATCAGGTCCTAAAAAAGTAAAATATTTGGTAAATGATGATGCGCTGGCTACTGTGGCTCATCACCCCTGCCTGACTGACTCTGCTTATATCTAGTCAGTTTGTAAGGAAAGCAATTATTTCTATGGGGTTTAGAGTTGAACACAACAGGATTTCTGCCTTTCTTTTCTCTTAGCTTGTCTCTCTCTTATCGTGATCAGGACCGTAAAGAAGAGCCGAGGAGTGGCAGAAGTAAAGAAGCCAAGGGGAAGAAAGCTGGGAGTGCATTATTTGCACAGCAGTGTTGTGTGTGCTTGTGGCTAAAAAGGCTTCAGGTGTGGTCGGTGTGACCCAGAAGCACGGTAGGAGTGATGAAATTGTTATTAGGAGGGGAAAAGAGTGAGAAACACTAAGAAACAGCAGCCTTGGCTGGGGCTTTGAGCAGCCTGGTCTGGTGGCAGCTGTCCCTGCCCATGGCAGGGAGTGGAAACAAGAGGATCTTTAAGGTCCCTTCTAATCCAAACCATTCTGTGGTTGTATGAAACTTTCCCTTAAGAAGTAAAATATCAGGTAGTTATTAACATAAGTATTATTTCCTCAAAGCTCTTCTAACAGTTATTATATTGATCTTTTCCATGCAACAGCAGTGCAGTGGGAGATTGAAGTAAGTAAAAATTAAGATGTTAATGGTGTAAACTTGATGGAACCTGTGATATTGAAGTCAGGTCACTTTTGAGCTCAGTTCAGTGTCTGACAGAGTGGGATATGCTGGAATTGTCAATACCATACAGTTTGATCCTGGTTTGAAGTACTTTCAGAGAAGCACCAGGGTTTATTAATAAAGATTCACTTGTTCTTTTATTGATCAGTGGTACAGATCACACCACCACCATGAATTTACTTGTTAAGCACTAAGCCACCTACATCTAAGCACTGTTTAATAAAAGGACTCTCCTGAGTCACAGATCTGGAGGAAAAAAAGTTTGAAAGGGTGAGGGACCAAGGATACAGATAAAACTGGTCACACTTCCTACAACTGAGAGTGCTTGGATACTGAAATCCTGTGGTTCAGTGTGCTTGAGAGGAGGGAAAAATCAGGGGTGGACCAAGGTTTAGGGGAAAAAGGTTCGACTGACTTCTGTGCTGTGCTTTGGACATCACGTCAGTGCAATGATGTAAATCCGAAATGCATAAATTCCAATGCAGGTGTCTCTCTGAACTCCTTCCTTGGCCCCATGTATGTATCTCTGACCTTAAAATAATCTCTGTGAGCTTGGTGCTCGCGCAGCAACTAAACAATCTGAGAGAATGTCTATGGCGGGGGACTGATAAAAATCACTTTACACAGCTTCATCCCTTGTTCAGCACTCGGAGGGGAAGCAAAACTCCCCAGTCCGTGCCCATTTGCCAGCAGCCCTTCAGGGAGTGAGAGGCTTCCAAGGAGTGTAAAGCAGCAAGGCAGAAGTTCTTTTTCTGACCTGTAGAGCTGCAGCTGTTTGTTGTGGTTCTCTTTACTTGCTGAGTAAATGTTTTTGGGTTGTTTTTTTTCTCTTGGAGGAGATGAATGTCAGAATTGAGCTGTTTGAGTGCTGTTTATTGTGGGCTCCAGGTCCCAGCTTGCCCACGGGCCATGGCTGCTGCTGGTGCCTCGGCACAGCTCTGGTACAGCTCTCCTGAGCAGCTGCAGTTATACCTGGAAGATGTGCTGGGTTCGAACACAAAGGATAAACCAGGAAGGTGTTGCCTCACTTTGAGATTTTTGCCTGTCGTGGGTAAAAATTTTACTCATTGGCCACTACTGAGAAAAGTGCACTGCTAAACATCTCTGATATTCAGCACGGCGAGTGACATTAGTGCTGAAAATACAGCCAGAGTATCAAGAATCACAGCCTGTGTTTTGCTCACATAAGTTTAAAAAAAAGCAATCAAACTTTCCCAATGATTTTACATCTCACACTACATCCTAATGCCATGGAGGGTGGGGGGGAAGCTGCTATTAGTGACTTTAATTTCTCTTTTTCATTTAAATGTTGTACCCCGATTTTTGCTGATGTTGTAAAAAAACCCCAGGTTTTGGAACAGAGTTGAAATTCAAGTTTTAATTTGGGAATTTGCAAATACTGTTACCAGTATTTTGCCATTAGCATTGAACCCCCTTGACTGAAACACAAGGTAGGAATTAGTGTCTCTTGAGGGGCAGGCAGCATTTCCATCTGTTGACCTTGTCTGCTTTAAAGCCATATCTGCTAACAGAAAATTTTAATAACCTGGGATTTCTAGACGAATGTGTTGCCCATTTTTAGGCATTAGCTGAGTGGAACCCTGGAAAACTTGCCTCACAATTCATTCTGCTATAATTCCAGTTTTTGACCATTACAGACTAGAAGGTGGTCAGAATATTAACTCTTGAATTTGCACAGAGCTACAGAAGCAGGCTGAGGAATTCTCGTGACTCTGTGTTGTTTTACAGACACCAGCTTCACCACCTTTGCAAACTCAGATTACAGCAGCAGCTATTTTCATAGTCACTGATTCCATGACAATGTCCAGAGAAAATCTAATCAAGGTGCAAGCCAGGATTCAGCACTGCTTGTGGGACCTGGCAAAGCATCCATCTAGAGATTTTTGGATCCAATAAGTGCACTGAGGCATAATAAAGAAATTGATTTGGTTTTTTTTTTCTTTAAATGTAGCCTCTGATCAAAGAACCCCTGTGACAGAACAGATCCAGCAGTTTTTCATCCCCTGTGTCAATGCTTTGATCTCCAATGAGGAAATGCAAAAGAGAATCTGATGACACATCAAAAGTGCATCTGCTTGGTACCTTGGGCTGCAGAGACCTGACAGCCCCTGCTCCGAGGCTCTGCCTGGCACTGCCCTGGTGGTTCCTTGCCATAGCCCCTGCCGGGCATCCTCCCTCCTGGGAGCAGCACAGCCCCTGCCAGCTGCACACCAGCACTGCCTGGCCTCCCCTCACCCCTGGCACCAAAGGTTCTGGGTAGTTCTGCCTGGCTGTTTCACGCCCTCTCATAAGGACAGTGCGTACGTGGAATTTGTGCCTGAATATTTCCTTAGGGTGCCCTCCCAGCTTGAGGGCACGTGCACCTTGTGCTCGGTAAGTCGACATTTGAGAACCAGAGCAGCCAAAGAAGGTCAGCTTTAAACATCCACATGCTTTCACTGAGCTTTCAGTCAGCTGCTGTGGCGAAAACAAGGACAGAGTTTCCTCAGGATGGAGTTCTCCGTGGCCTAACAAACTAAAACCAGACATTCTCACATCTTTGTGAGCCAAAGTAGAACTTAAATGGTTGGATATTCACACCATGGTCTCTAGATAAATCACTGATGTGTAATTCATTTAGATTTCCTCTCCAGTCAGTATAGAGAGAAGGACAATTTAGCAATCCTACATTATTCATATAATCTAACTTAGACATTTAAACTCCCTGAAAAGTTAAAAAGTGCAATAGAATTTCTAAGAAATGTTAATATGCAGGAGCCAAGAGTTCTGCACTGCTGTGGTTTGAAAGTAACTGCAGCTTCTCTGTTGTAATTGGGAGAAACTTTCACTGAGACTGGCTTTTAGTCAGCTAGAGAATAAAAATAACCTATAAGGCCCCATGTCTTCTTTTAACTCTTTTTTTTTCTTTTCCCCCCAAGAAAATTTTGCCTAAGAGTGCTCTTTTTTCAGTATTTACGTTCAAGACAGTAAAAACTAACTTCAGGTCAGGCCTCTGAGTGCATGTTGGACACTTATTGCGCTCTGTTTCTGGGTGTAAAAATATATCAGTTGACAAAATTGTAGCTGTGGTTTAACAGGGTTGTGACTCCGAGCTATTGTCACTGGAGGTTTGGCTTCCCCTGCCCGGCACCACCTCACACTGCCGGAGGTCACCAGTTTTGTGTTGCTTTGGACTTGAATTTTCGGGGCAGATAAATCAGGTATTTCCTTTCCTCGTGGGCCTGTTTGCAGGTAAATGTTACAATGTTTTTGAGTCTATTTTCTCCTCACTCCTGAAGGCAGAAAGATGGGTGCCGGAATGGATGGGGGACGTCAAGATCCTCCTAACAACACAGAAAATTCTGGGTTTATTTTATTTACCTTAATAGTAATTCTCCAATTCACCTTGCATGTTGGGAAATACTTAATCCATGGACGTGACAGGCTGCAAATTCCTACAAAGTGCAGGGAAATAATGATGTTCAAGAAAGCACTCTTTGATAATTGTATTTTAAAATTCAAGCCACAGACTGTGATTCTGATATTTTTGGTCATTAGTGGAGCAGATTAAAAACAAAACAAAAACATGCATCTGGGAAAGGTAATGAAATATTCTGTTTGATCTAACAATTTCCTGTTTAACACCTCCACTTTGTGGTATTGATTTCTGTACATCACTGCCTGGATAATAATGTTATTGAATAAAGCAATCCTAACAAAAGTATCAAACCAGTATTTGATGTTTCTGTGAATGTTGAAATGACAACACCTCTCAAATAAAAAGAAAAAAAAAAAATCATGTCATTGATAAGAAAGGTTAAAATCTGGTTTGATGTGTGCTCTGGGCTTTCCAGCACGTTTTGTGTTCCATAATGAAAATGAGTGGAACTCAAAAAAAAAGATAATTTTTATAGAATTTTGTGTTTCACCAAAAATGCTGAGCCAAAAAAACCCTCTAAACTCACAACGCCAAATCCTACTTCTACAGCACATAACCCTGCCTACATAAAGAGACCCCACAATTAAAACAAAGCACAGGAAGTCAATGTTGCTGCTGTCTTTTGGACCTTTCAGTGTTTCCCTGGGGTTTTTTGGGAGCTGAAAATGAAATTTTTGGAATTTCATCCCCTTTTTACTTTACTTTTGTGTTAATCACAGGGGGGAAAATACCTGCTTTCAATACGACGGTCTTTGAATATTTTCAGAGACTAAAAAAAGGATACTGTGTGAATGAGGCACTCACTCCTTGGTTCTCCTCCCCCAGTCTCTACTCCAGCGGTGAACTCTCTGTTGAGGTTACATTTATCCTGTCAGCCACGTGCTTTTTCTTCGTTTGCCTGCATTAAGATTTTTTTTCATCAGGAAGAAGACCCATTTTTGCCTTCTGTGTCCCTTTCCTAACGTGTGCTTTGCTTCTCCAGATTCTCCCCTGGAATCCGTTGCCATTCACAGCTCAGAGCTGTGGAAGTTCCCACAGGGATGTGCTCCCTCATGTCGTACTCGGACACGGAAGAACCACGCAGACACCGTTCTGTCAGGATAGGAGCCAGGGCCAAAAAAGAGAGCAAAGAAGGGCCAAAGAAGGAGCAAAAGTCCAAAAAGGGGCAAAAAAGGGGCCCAGCTCTTTATTCAGTCAGTTATATATATTTTTAGAGACAACCATGGATTGGAGGGTGGGGTTACCACCTCTCAGTGACACTGGTCAGACCAAAAGTCTATCAGATTTCTCTGCCTTAGGAAAAGAATGAAAACAATAAATATGGGTTGGGTAAACATGGCCTATGTTTGCAGAAACTCTATTACAGGAATGAAAACATCGAAAGGCTGCAAAACTCAGGGTGACATCCTCAGACAGGCCTGCGCTGTGCCTGTCTCTGGCAGGGTGCCTGGTGACACCCATTGCCTTCACAGCTGCACATCTGGTGGCAGACCTGCGGTTTTGGGAGATCAAAGCTGACTTTATCTCTGGGAGTTTGGTGATGAAGATCAACTTTAATTCCTTTATATTTTTTTTTTCTTGCTTGCTTGAGGTCACTCAAGGATCACAGGATTTACTGGGAACCCTGCTCTCCCAGCTCTGAATGCTTTCCACATTCATCTGGAGTATAAAGGGAAATATTCACCTTTGAGGCGTCACTGTACCATGTGTAACTAAGATGAACTCTTTTTAACCAAATAGCAATCAGGGTCATCATCTCTCTACCCACAAGTAACAGAATTATTTGCCAAATCCCAAGGTGCTGAATTTATTAAATATTAATACAAAAGGTGCAGTAGGAATCTGAAAGTGGCATTTTGTTCCACATCCTGGCCTTGTCTTAGACCGCATTTTTTCCCAGTACTTGAGGGCTGATACATCAGCCAGGGATAGGTGCTGGCCCACAGGTTGTGTGTGCACATGGAAACCTTCCCTGCTCCGGGACAAGGCTTTAAAATGCAGCTGAAATGTTCTATGTATGTATAAGATACGTTTGGTAAGAATGAATACGCTACTGAAGCGAATCATTATTCAATATTATCATTTCAAGGGTGGAGTTTAAAACAAAAATATATTTGAAGAATATCATATATTCTGGTATTGTGGCCTTTCAACCACTTCATGAAAGGAGGGACAAGGACATGAGGATTTTGCTCTCCAGGCTTCTTTCTTGAACCAGAATTCCCTTTTTCTCTTGCCAGAACACCTGCTGCGGCTGCGAGGGCTGGTTTGCTCAAAAGAGCAATCACCTTTTGGGAAGACTTATCCTTTGTTTAGTCTTGCTCTGCTATAAATTCAGCTGTAGCCAAGTTTACTGCTGATCCAAGGACTGTGAGACACTAAAATATCTTGTTGATAATCAAAAGGGTTTGGGTTTTTTTTGCATTTTAAGTCTTAGAAGAAAACAAACATGTAAAGATGTTACATGTTCTATGGTACATACTAGAGTATAGTACTTGCTTATTTTGGGACTGGTCTAGTTTGTCAAGAACAACAAAAAAATGCAAATCTTTTCTCTGCCAAGCCCGAAGATTGTTCTTAAAATTATTTTACTTAGTTAGTGGAGTTCAATATTTAAAATTAGCACTCTGTAACTGCATGCTCTGCAATGGTGTAGATGCAAGGAGGAGACAGACGTGAAAAGAGCATTTGTTTCTGTCTCTCACATTCACACACTCTTTCTGCTTGAAACTGGGTTATGAGCTAAAGATAGCAGGTTTTATTACTGAAATTGAACTTAGGCTTTGGGGTGAGCCAAGTGCAGCTTTCCAGTACCTGAGGGGAGTTACAGGAATGATGGAGAGAGACTGTTTGGGAGGGCCTGGAGGGACAGGACAAGGGGGAATGGCTTCAACCTGACAGACAGCAGTGTTAGAGGGGATATTAGGGAAAAATTCCTCCCTGTGAGGGTGATGAGGGTGCCCAGGGACGCTGTGGCTGCCCCTGGATCCCTGGAAGTGTCCAAGGCCAGGCTGGACAGGGCTTGGAGCAGCCTGGGACAGTGGGAGGTGTCCCTGCCCATGGCAGGGGTGGCACTGGATGGGTTTTGAGGTCCCTTCCAGCCCAGGCCATTCCACGTTCCACACTTCACAAATTAAGTAGAAAAGAGGCAGGTAAGAGGATGATTGCCGTGTTTAGGGCAGCAGAATCGTCATTCCAAAGAATAAAGAGAAAGGCCTAAGATAGAGCCCCTTTTTCTGAGTTAGAGGCAGGCTTGTGGCTGGCAGGGAAAGGGGTTAACACTGACATCCACAGCCCTGGGGCTCTGCTGGAGCTGAGCCTTGTTCAGCCCACGCACATGGAAAGCCCTGGCTGCCAGCTGAAGGTCTGTGGGATTCCTTGGAGTGGTCCCTGGAACACTCTGAAGGGCTTCTGTGTGAAAAAAAGTGTTGTTTGACTTGACTCTGACAGGGCATTCATTTCTGAGATTAAAAATTAATATTTTTAAGGAAAGAAAAAGATTTTAAAGAAATCTTTGTGGGGCACATGCACACACACAAAAAGGGAAATCAGATTTGTCTGAGGTTTAGGAGCAGTCTCTGGTCCCCTTGGGGTTCACAGATGGTAGCACTGGACCTGAAACAGAGGTCTTTTTCTCTTAGTATAATTCAAAAAATAATCAGTGGATTTAAATCAGACCCCCAGATATCTGCAAGTATTTTAATTGAAATAAAATGTGGCTTAGCAGCACAGTTTAGGGTGAGAGAAAAGAGGAGCCAGACTTAGTGATAGTTTTGCTGTTCAGTCTTTTCCTTAGATCAGTCAGCTTGTATTAAATACTTGTCACAAACTGTTGAACTGGGTTAGCTGGAAAACACAGTCTGATGGAGATTATCCTTTCTGTTGCTTGTGTGATATCAGAATGAGGTTAAAAGCAAAAAAGGCAAATTATTGTGTTTCTGCCAGCTGCTTTGCTTCAGGTAGTTTGGCTGGTGGAAAGGGTTTGGTATGGAAACAATATAAGGACAGAATGCAAAATAAGGCTTGAAAAAAATCAGTGGAAAGAAATATAAAAACATCCTGGGAGTCCTTAACCAAAAAAATAGTTTTCACCATTTTTATAAAAGCTGACTTGTTCACCTCTTCTTAAAAAGGTTTAGAAATTAGGTAAAGTTCAGCCATTTTTGTCTTTTAATGCTGGGGACCAGGAAACTTCCCCTGTTCTTATAATTCTTTTACATAATGGGCTGTTTATTCCTCCTCTTCCAGCTGCTCAGTATTATGGGCATTTCTGAATACTGGAAATTTTAACAAAATTCAGGCATGGAAACAAGTCTATAAAAACTTTGGCCAAGAGACAGGCAGAGATACTGATTACTCAAACCAACAGCTCCAGAAAATCAAAAATTTAGTGCTTAAAATATTCCCATCTTCTGCAGGTTTTTACTGCTGATTGTTAGGAAGGGACGGGCCAGAGCCAAGTAGGGAAATGAGGTGAAGGGGAGGTAACTCCTCTTATGCATGGCAGATTCCCAGGTTCTCCTCATCTCCCAGAGGTAAAGGTACAAAGGATAATCAGAGCTGATTTTCATACCGGGTTTCTTTCTGCAGTCAGTGAGAATTTAAGGGGAATAGGATCAGGGTTCTACATTTTGAAATACTGCAGAAGATACTGGATGACTGTATTTTGAACTCCTATGTTAAATGAAACCGTTTGTAATGGTGCTACAAAATTTACACTAGAATTATAATAGAATCTAGCTAATTAAGATGTTTGTCTTGATATAATTTCTTATTATTCAGTGTGTCTTTTTCCCATTAGACTGCAATAGAACAGCTCTGCAGCATTTCATCCAAAGGATGTAATTCTTTGTAATAGCTTAAGTGTTTCTAGATTTATCACTGAAATAAAAAAATACCACACTTCCAAACTGAAGACATTATAAAAGGAAATGAAGGGAGATCCTTTCTCCTGCATCTTTCCTTTTACAAATCCGCATTGTTATTAATGCCATGCATTAATTCCACATGACTACATCTTTTCTTCAACGAGGATGAGATGTTAAAAACTATTGTGGAGAGGCTCTATAACCAGCATTTCCAATTTCCTCTGATCTCTGTTCTCACTAAATAAATTTAATTTCACAGAAGGAATGCAGGAGTGCTTTAGCCTGTCTCTGTACTGTCAATGTAGTGTTGGACACCGCTGTTCTAAAATCGAAGTGTTCTAACAGAGATATTGCACAGAACAACTAAGAAGAATATTTTTGAGCTTTTAGCATCAAACTGGGTCACATCTTTGGAGAGTTTGCAAGTGCTCGTGACCACCATTACAAACCAGTGTGATGCGGAGGGAAAAGTTGCATTTTAGGCTTGTCCTCTGCCTGTTGAGGCAATAATCCAATTCTTTGGGTTTTTTAAAGTCAGAGATGGAGCTCAGTCCTTAAGCAGACTGACTTAGAAACCCCCATGATGTCTGGGCCACAGGAGGCACACAATTTGTGCTACTGATATGCCTCCAGGCAATGCATTTTGACCTTTTGTGTATTCCACAGAGAATAAAAACAAGACTAAACCTTCACAAAGCATTGCTCACTGCTACACTTCATCAGTAGCAGCACTCTTTTACCAATTCTGTCTTTGTGTTTCTTTTAAAATAATCTCAATAGGTGCAGAAAGCTTTAAACTCCTTAATGAAATAGCTGAAAAAACCACAGGAAAAGTGCAACCTGTGGGTCCTGTGGCTACTTTGGAAACACAACCCCCACTCCCCTCCAAACACCGCAGGGCACTGGTACCTGCCTGGGAGCATTTTCCTTGGCTCTCCAGCTGTCAAACAGCTTAAAACACAAATAATTTGGAAGATAATATCTCAGATAGAAAGAACAAATGTCATTTGCCACTACTTTGCCAGTTTTGCTGGACTATAAGCAAAAGCCACAGGTTTTACAAATTCCCTTATGAGTATTGCGTTGGGCTTTGCTTTTTCTTTAAATTTTAATTCCATTTCTTTGTTTTGTTGGATATGTTTTAAGATCTATTTAGAGTTCCAATCAGAGCCCTCAATACACTGATTCTGGTTTAAAGGTTGCAATGGGGTGATGTTCTGTTGAGGAAAGCCAGCTCTCATTATCAAAGGTACATAATTCCTCTGCTTTTGCAATCTTTTATCAGCATAAATGGAAAAAAAAGGCTTTTAATATGATCAAATATCAGAGTTAATGCTAAAATAATAGAATAAGGCATATTTCTAAAAAGAAAAAAGGCAAATATGGCAGCTCTACATCTGATAATGAATGTGAAGGGGAAAAAAGGTGGGTTTGCCTCAAAACTACATTGAGCCAGGCCCGTTGAAAATGGCTTTTCTTTTTTTTTTCTATTGATACACTTGAGCTAAAGAAACATGGGTGATGCTTGACCCATGATTTCCCTGCATTTGACCTCCAGCAATGGGGTAAGGACTTCAGAGTGCATTTGCTCTACAAGGTGGCTTAAACCTCCTTGGGTTTTTTAGCCCACATCTGTCTTGCCATGGGTTTGCACTAAACAATGTAAGTCTTAATTAATACTACAGTGCAATCAATGCACTCTCCACAATCAACCTAATGTTTAACTTAGTAAAAGGTTTATTTCTTCATCTATTTCACACGTATCTGAAGTTAAAGACTAGGGAAATGAGGAATTCAATATTTGTCAGCTGAGATAAGTACACAAGCAAGAACTTCCAGCTTTAATTATTCCCATTCCCGAGACAAAATTCCTAACTTGAGTTGAGTTATGTTGAGTTATGTTGAGTTATGTTGAGTGCATGGGCTGAATATTTTGGTGTGGTAATGTGTGGATTGTGTGGAGTACATGACAAAAGGGTCTCGAGAGGAAGAACCACAGGCACCCCAAATCCTACAGTGGTTTGTGGGGTGGGTGGTGCTTGGCCACGGGAATTAGGACAAGGATTCAGACGGGCAAGAAGCAGCTACGGAATTCCACATCTGTGCAAAGCTTTTCATGTCTGGAATATAACCATATCTTAAAGCAAAAAGCACGAGTGAAACCCAAACCAACTGCGGGGTGTCCCCCCTTGGTCTTGGTGCCTGTGCTGGGGTGGTGATTCAGGAGAGAGGCAGCGGGGAGAGCGGAGCTACTCAATCTCTGCGGGAGTTGTGACTCCACACAAGTCCGTTATCTCTATTTTAGCCTCTGTGAAGCTTTACCTTCGAGCCCGAACAGATGAGAAGACACCTGCAGATGTTGCTTTAAGTTGTTTATTTCTTCTTATCTCTAGCTGGCTCTCAGCTCCGGCCGCAGTCTGATGCCAGCCGTGTCCGAGCGGGAACTGCCCAGTCCTGGGCTGTCCCGTCCCTTTTGTACCCTTTCCATGATCCAACCATTCTTCACAACCTATTTATTATTTACCATTTTATACCAATTAATTTGCACCCATTCTAGACACGTAATTTCTACCTCTTTTTCATTCTACCAATCATTTTGTGCCACCATCACCAGAGAAGAGGGAGGAGAAGAAGAAGAAGAAGAAGAACAGGGTAACGCCCAAAATCCTCCATCTTAAGTGTTTTATCTTTACTCTAAAAGTTCTAAAATCACTCTTTTTACCTTGCAACACACTAAACCACTGCTTGTTTTTACACTCTCGTGCTCTGCAATGTTTCTCGCAGTGTTGGTAATTTTTCCCATGGACTAAGATCGAAAACTCCTTTATTTTTGGCTTCTGGCCAGGGTCTGGGACCCCCTCGCTGGGGCTCCGGGGCTCCCTGACCTGCCAGGACTGTCAGAAGCATGCCTTGGACTCCAACAAATCTCCATCACTGCTGCCCATCAAACCCCTGTTCCTCCGAGGGCGCCCATCCTGCTGCTCACCACGCAGAGCACGGCTTAATTTGTGGGGCCGGCCAGCCGGGCTAGGACTGCCAGGGCTGTTTGCAAACATTGGCACTTTCATCCCATCCCTTTATTGGGTTTATTTGTGGTCTGGGTGTGCTTTCTTCCCATGGCCTTAGGCTGAAAAGTTTCTGAAGCACACAGTTCTGTAATCAAAGAATTAGCACCGGTCTCTTGGTAAAAACTCTTTCTGTGCTCCTAAATAAAGTTATTTAGGTGGTCCAGCTTACTTTTTAGTGGCAGTAGAAAATGACATAAAATACCCACAAGCAATTTTATGTGGCTTCAGCAAAGGCTGCAGAAGCGGGGCAAAGAATGAACAACCTGGAATCCTTCAAACCATTGTTGTATATTATGTGCTGTGTCACATATTGCCTAAGTTCTTATTTGGCCTGGGGAAGAAAGGCTTCTTTTCTTCTTGTGACAACAGTAATCTTTGACAATCCACCCCCCATAAAATTCAGATGTGCTGTGCAGTCCCTTGAATTAGGACAATAATTTCAAGGTACCAGGAACTATCCAAAAAGAAAGTTTCCTCTGCGAGTCTTTCACTTAAAATATGACATCTTTCAAAGTAAGAAAGTGTGGGACAATTGCTTTTCTCTGATCTACGTGCTATGAAAGATGGGCATTATGAGATTCTGACATTTTAAATTAGAAAGTAGTTTTATTAAGCTTACTAGTTTAAAACAGAATTTTATTGAAATAACAAACTTTTCTCTCTTCACCGCTTATTCCAACAACTAGTTTGAAAAAAATATTCAAAAGGTGATGTAGAAATATTCTGTGTGCATTTAGTTTTCTTGGACATCAGTTAAAAAAAAAAAAAAAAGCGTTGATTTGCTGTAATTTGCATGAATTTAGGAACAGGAGTGAGAAACCTAATGGGGTGAAGAAGGGGGAGTTGTAGATACGTGATCCACTTCAGGCTGCCTTTGGATTAATGAGTCTCAATATTGAGTTAGTGGAGTTCCAATGTTTGGGACCCAGGTGAAGACAGAGCTTAAAATTTCCTAGAATTTTGAGTAAAAATCTGGCCATCAGAATTCCTTCTCTTAGTGTAAGGCTCTCAGTTTCTAAGGCTTTGACTCTACTGACAGTAAGATGTTACTTTTAAGCAATTAATGGTATTTCTGACCACGACATTAATTTTACGTCCTCTTCACCCTTACTTTTAAGAACTTTAGTCAGACCTCAAGAATTACTAAATTGGGGATTGGGAGGTAAGTTCTCCTCATAGTATTCAAACAGCCACAGAGGTGTTCATATCAGATATTTTACATCTGTAAATAGAGAAGAAGCAGTTATGGATAGAGGAAGGAGAAAACTTAAAAATGCAATATTTTGAAAGAAAAAAATGTGAAATACCGGAGAAGTTTTCTTGAAAGTAATTTTTTTTTTAAACTTCGCCTTCAAGATGTAAATACTTTTTCAGGCTTGATTCTCCGTGAGGATCTTTTCTGGGTGTGGAAGGTGGAAAGGCAGATAATTAAAGCTGGGAATGGCTCTGGCAGTGAGTGCACAACCACATCCAGAGCAAGCAATCTCCCAGAGCAGTGTCAGGTGGTGCCTGAGCGCTGGGGATGACTCCCCTGCCTCTGAAC
Source organism: Machaerirhynchus nigripectus (assembly GCA_013397975.1). NCBI lineage: Eukaryota > Metazoa > Chordata > Aves > Passeriformes > Dicruridae > Machaerirhynchus > Machaerirhynchus nigripectus. The sequence goes on along the minus strand of VZRQ01009506.1, from coordinate 22,515 downwards.
AAAGCATTTCTCTGCTTGGCAAGAAGGGCTTTTTTCTCCAACACTTGTGTCTGAAAGAACGTGACATTGTCCTCCTGCAGCCTGAAAATCGCTGCTTTGAAAGCCCCAGCAATTTACTGCAACAAATGTTTACCTCTACCAGAGCAACTTGTATTTTTCGCTCTCTTTTGTTCCCCTTTTCCATTGAAATGATGCATTGTGGAGGTTTATTTTCTGTTGTTCTACGTGTTTGGCCTAGTCCTCAGCTCCAGGCTGGCTTTATCATCAAGGAAAGGCCTTGCTGGGCCATATTCCGTGTCAGGATTTTTATGACAAGATTGAAACCAAAAGCAAAGCAAATACATAATTCTTATCTCTGTTAAGAGTCTAAGTTATTTTAGTCTGGCCTACTTGCAATTCCTGGGACCTGTTACATCTCCTGGAATGGGGAGTTCAAAGCAAGCCTTTGCTCCTTGGTGTTCTCCTAAATTGCAACTTGGTTTCCTGAATCTGGGGCTAATTCATTTGGGGCAGAGTGCTCTGTGTTCATTTCCCTTTCTCTGTACCTATGCTCTCTTTACTGGATTTTTCTTTTGGATTATGAGTAGCAAGTGTGTTTGATGGCTCCCAGTGGAGCTAAGTACTAAAAGGTCCTAATTAATGCAGATTTGATGGTGCTGAGTGACTCGTGTTTCCCTTTGAATCGAGTCAGTATTCAACTTTTAGCTGCTCTTCCCAGAGGAAGATTTTTTTTTATAGCATTACTAATACATTTATTGCAAGAAGGAACCTTGTACAAATATATTTGGTCCTTTGATCTGGCACAGAGTGATTTTTCTGGAAAGACAAGGATGCAGGTAACAGGATTTGTTATTTTGCCTTCCTGTCTTTATGGGACCAAACTCTCCTCCCTCAGTTTTTGTTACATGCCAGTATCACACGGAATATAAATGACAGATGGAAAATCAGTGTTTTAATATTATGTTTCAAAAACCAGATATTTTATGTTTCATGTTGCAACACTGTGGGTTTCATTGTCTCCAGTTTCAATTCATTATTACCTCAGGAGTCTTTGTTTTAAACATACATTTGCTGCTCAGCCAGTGTCTCCATCTCCTAGAGCTCTACTGATGCAGCTGCTGATCAGAAAATACAATTTGGGGGCATTATGTTTGTGCTTAGAAATAAACAGCTGACACGTATTGCAAGTGTGTGTTATGGGCTTCTGAAATGGAGTGTGGAACCCCAGTGGAATATTCTGAGACCAAATATTTTTGTCTCTACGCCTAAAAGGAGGCTTTTGAAATAAAAGTCACTGATCTTAATTTATACAATGTGCTGGCTAGAATAAGCTATTTCTGGGCTATTACAGATGTACAGTCACTGAGGAATTGCCTGGATAAATGTAGGTTTATATCTTTTATCTGTTGAATCAAAGATCAAAATGCAAGATTTAAAGCTCAAGGATATTCTGTGGATTTGTGACATTTCCTAAAGGAATTGTAGATAATAAACCTGTGACTGGATTTGTACAATGAGACCCATCGTAAATGCAGAATTTCCATGTGTGACACAGATAAAACCTTGCCCTCAGTATTTTTAATGATGCTTAAAAGAAACACCTTTGTTCAGTCTCCTTGTTTGAAAGCTCAGAAGGAATAAAACACATTTTTAGCCATAATTCCTTGTAAAGGGTGTTCAGAGCTTGTCATGATATTGTTTAAAAAATATCACAAATATCTGCATGCACATATAAATATGTGTAGTGGTGTACGAACAATTCTCTTCCGTCTCAAGGTGTTTTATGTGGTAACACTTATTTATTGCTTACCATAAAAACTATCTGTAAACACTTGTTGCAGTTATTAACTTGAAAGTTTGTGAGAATCTACCTTTTTTCTCGTTAGAAAAGCTATCTTTGGGAGGATAAGCCTATAAAACACATGAAAGAATATCTGTTAAATAGGTAAAAACCCATTAAAATACAGGTGGATATTGCAGTGACTTAATGACTTGGAGGAAAAAAAGGATATTTGCATATTCTGCAAGTGAATTAGGAGTAAACTTTGAAAATGTCACAAAGCAGACTGTTATCAATATATATCAACATCCTCGAGCTACTCGCTGGCAATAAATGTCAGTAGGAATTTTTATGCCTTTTACAGCTTATCTGCAATTTGTAATAAGCTTTGTGCACGGCCCATTATTTTATGAGGGGGAACAACTGTCAGCTGGATGGATTTGTAATGTCAGGAATTCCATTAGCACAGGACCAGGGGCTGCACCCCACCCGCTGCCGGCTCTGGAGCAGCCTGGTACAGAAAGGTCCCTGTAACTTGCTGCTCTCATTACTTATTCTTTACCTTTTTTAATTAATAATTTAACTTACATTTCTGATAGCCTCATTATCACCCCACCATTTCATTAACTAATCATCCCAGCGTTGCGGTTTATAGCTGTGCAGGCAAGGAGACTGGAGGAGGAACCGGGAGCTTCGGGTTACGTAGGGAGAGCTCTGATTTGCAAGCAGAGCCTGCAGCACTGCGAATTTTATGTCATTAGAAATCTTTTCATCTTTCTCTCCCTTTTTTTTTTTTATTTAAAACAGAAGAAAAAATTTAATTCTTTCTCGGAATGATTCATATCCTGTGGATTTTTCCTATTAGGCAATGAAGCTGTGATATTAAGATTGAGTATATAAATAATTCTCATAATTCACACAGAAGAAAGAGAAATAATTACCTCTGAACATTTCATTATGAATGGAATTCTGTCAAAAACTTTAAGAAGGGAGCATTAATACAAATTAAGGTCTTAGGGACTCATATTTTAAATACTTAATTCTGGATTTTATTTAACTTTTACCAGACCAATAGGAATTTTTTTTAATCAGCAAAATGAATTGCTGAACTAGAAAAACATTAACTATAAAATGTAAAATTCCTATGATGAACAAATATTTTATATTTTACGATTTCTGTCATGGCAGAACGGCTGAACTTGTATGAGTTACCAGGTTTGTAGAGCTGACCATAAACTCCAATGTCATAAATAGTTGCTTAGGAGCAGAATACACCTAATTTCAAGTGATTCTGCATAGGCTCTGTCTGTGGGTCTGTTACATTCCAGTCAGGGCGTGCTGGGAGATGCAATTCAGCTGCTTTTGTTCTTGAAAAACTGTGAATCCAATGACATCTGCAGGGAAAATGGGAATGGTCATTTTTGGAGGTGCTGATAACTTCATCTTGAACAGAAATCAAGAGGAGTGGGAGGTTCTCTGCTCTGCCGATTCCAGTTCTCACTGATAAGGACAAGTTGTGTGATATTAATGCAGCTGAAACTCATGCATGCACTCAGGCACCCCAGGGTCATTTCAGGAAAAGTCAAGACGTACCCTAATTTTTAAAATCTAATCCCCAGCTTCGGGGTTCCGTGGCTGCTGTGGGGGAGCCTGAGCTGCTCCTCCAAAGCATTTCTGCAGTCCTACGGAAGCCTGTGCTCAAACACAAATTCCTAAGCTAAAGAGGGATGAAGAGAAATACTTCTGCTATTTACAACGTGATTTTTATCTCAAGGCCTATCACGAAATTCAGCCTTATCCTACCAATGAATTTGTTTAGAGCAGCTAAAAGTCCTGAAATATCCATGAGATTCCTACAGACACTTGTGCAATATATTCTCATATATTGTGCTTAAATTCCTAATAATTTGAACAGGTCAGCATCTCACCTTTTGCTTATCCAAACCACATCCTTATATTTAGAAATTGGTATTGACTGAGATGCAGAGTTATTTAAATTGAAACTTGTTTTGTCCAAATTTCAAATGTAATGCTCCCTAAATAGCCTTGATTTCCTCGTGGACTCTGCCACACTCGATCACAGTTTAGGAGCACAGCCTTACCAAGAGCACGTGGCACTGGCAGAGCTGGGAGAAAAGCCGGCCCTGAAGCCTCCTGAGCATCTCTCCTCTCTTTGATGTGCCGAGGACAAATTCCATGATTGTGCTTCCCGGCCTTGTGAAGGACCTGCAGGACTTGGCTGCTGCAGTGTTTGCCTGCCTCGCTGCGGGAGGCAAAGCGGGGTTAATGTGGGGTCTGAAGTGCCCTGGGATCCAAGGGTTTGAAGCCAGGATTTGTAGGTACTGCCTGAAGGAATCTCTCGTGTGAGAGGTGCTGCAGCCTTAAAAGATGGGGAGGAATTCTCAGGTTTTGACGAGGTTTCTTTCCTGTCTGATCCTTATTTAAAGGCAGGATTTAGAGGTGACTTTGTAGTTTTACCTGAGTGCTCAGCCTCTGAGCTGGTAAGAGTTTGTGTCTGAGGCTGGGTTGGTACCTCCCAAACGCTGACTTTATCCAGGTAATGCAGCCTCTCTACCTTTCCTTCTGCTTCAGAGTATTTCTGGTCTAATATCTCATTATTTAGTAACCTCCACTGAAACCTGCATATTTTTAGCACATTGCTTGTGATGTGGTGATTATTTACCAAAGATCATCAGACACATGGTTATAGTGGAGTAATTTTAATGGATAAAACTCTGTTTATTCCTCTTCCTTTTCCTCCTGATCCATTGTGCCTTCCCCTACAATGTGGCATGTGGCTCTCCAAGCCTAAAAACCATTGTTTAGCCCTATATAAAATCTTGTCACTCCCAAATTTACAGCACTGTGCACGGTTTTGTTTGCTGCATTTCAAGAAAGTATAATCAAATTAGAAAAGGTGTGGATGAAAGCGATTAAAACAATTAAGGAGATGCTGTAGCAGCTTTCCAAGGAGAGTCTAAAAAATCCAGACAGATTTGTGGAATATGGTTATGGAACTAAATGCTGGAATTGAGATGCATGCACGAAGCAAGCAGGAGGTTGTTTTTAGGATAAATAAAAGGCATTAATTTTCAGTCAGTAAAAAATCTCAGTTCTAAGTTCACAGATCTTGCTTTTTGGGTAATTACAATTGTAATTTTTCATCACTTTCAGGTGTTTTGAACAAATTGCATAGAATCAATCTCTTTCTCCCAGATAGCTAAAATAATGAGATTTTCATTTCCATATTGCACTTGAAGTTGGTGTGTTTGATTGAAAAGTAAATTAGTATTAGTAATTAATTGTATTAGTAGGCATTCAAAATTGTTTCCTAGGTTCTGTAAAATTATGGTGTGTAGTCTTCCCTATGAAATTGAAATTAGTAACTGAATGGAGGTAATGATAAGAATAGTTTAAAAAAAACCCACAAACTTATTTTAACTGTCAAAGAATTATAATATTTTTTTGATTTTGAAGATCTGAAGGAAAAAAAACGGCACAATGGAAATACTTACTGAGATATTAACAAAACTTCAACCTGCACCAAGTTCCTGAGGCACCCACATTTCAAAAAACTTTTAAGATCAGTTGAATTTTTCAGCAACAATTTTGTCTGGATTTTGAGGGATCACAATATCTGCAAAAATTAAGACGTGGAAATCAATGAGTTGTGTCAATGACCTATTCAGCTTCCAGCTGTGGCAGCGGGTGTTCTGTGCTGCCAGACTGTTTCAATCTATCCCTGGGAAGGGAAAAGTGTTTGAGCAAATACTTTCACATCTAGGAAGGAACCTGATGCCTCCTCCTGTGAGCATCGGAACAGTCACCAAATTTTGCGTGAACTTTACAGCATCAAAGAGAGGCACGGGAGGTATTGACAAGCAAAAATTTATTTTGCAAAATAAAAATAAAACCCTGAAATAAGGGGACTCTTCCCGCCTGCAAAACACCACTGTCCTTATCTGGGTACCACCCTTACAGCGGGAGGGCTTCAATACAAGCCCTTCTCTCTTCTCAGCACGACTGAATTCTAGTTGTGAGGATGAACCACGATGATCTGTGAATACAAAATTCTCTCGTGCAGTTTTGAGAAAGGTGCAATGAAAAGCAAATTTATCGTAAACTTCAAGAGGTAAAGTTTTTGTAATCACCTGCCGCAGTTTTTTTTGCTGATTTATCTCCTTCTGGTGCTCTCTTAAACAAATAAAATTAAATAATTCAGGGACGCATTTTAAAGGTGGCAGTAAAGGAAAAATTAAGTGCTCTGAGAGGTCGCCCTGAGTTTTGCAGTCTTTCGATGTTTTCATTCCTGTAATAGAATTTCTCATGCAGTTTCTGTAAACACAGGCCATGTTTAGCTAACCGACCTTTATTGTTTTCGTTCTTTTCGTAAGGCGGAGAAATCTGATAGACTTTGGGTCCGACTTTGGGTCCGACCAGTGTCATTGAGAGGTGGTAACCCCATCCTCCAATCCATGGTTGTCTCTAAAAAGATATATAACTGACTGAATAAAGAGGCCAGACCCTTCTTTTGCCCTCTCTTTTGGCCCTGGCTCCTATCCTGACAGAACGGTGTCTGCGTGGTTCTTCAGTGTCTGAGTACGACACCGAGGTGCAGTTGGTTTGACCACGTGTTAGCTGTTAATACCTTCCTGAGGTTTTACACAGAGCAATGGAGCTCCAGTGTCTTACCAGATACATTTTTTGTTATATTTAAGAGCTCAGCAGCCGTGTTCATAGCTGTATGCAACATCTCAGCTTACTTACGATCTTTTTTTATTAAAGCGGAACCGTTTTGGGAGAAAATAACATTTTTAAATATCTCAAGAAAATATCCGCTATTTATTTAGTTTGCTTTTGCAGTTTGGAATGTGACAGGGGGAATCTCCAAAGACTTTGTTATTAGATCATATACAAAAGTCTAATCTGTCCCAGGCTCTTTCAGCCCATGGCAAAGCATTTCCCTGGGAGCCTGGACATAATCGAATTCAACAGATCTCTACAAGTTCAAAGCACTTTCAGTACATTCAGCATAACTTTGTATTGGTGCTGCCTTCTGCTTTTCACTTTTAGGGATGCAGCTTTTCCTGCTTAATCAAATAATGTCCTCTGACACAGTGCTGCGCAGAACAAAGAAGAAATGGCTTTTAATTCTTTCTGGTTTTGCTGTGGATGTTCATACTGAGGTATTCTCAGTCTAAACCTCTGTTTTCGTCCCTCAGCTTCTTCCAGACTCCAGTTGAAATATTGGGAAATGGTGGAAATGTTCACCACTGGGACTGAAATTTTGCCATTTTTCTGTGTCGTTGGAGAGTTATTACAGACATTTGTGGCTGTGAAGGACTCCTGTACTGCTTTGGTTTAGCGTAGCTTGTCTCATGAGTGGCAAAGCAAAGATGCACAAAATAATGATAAAATAAAGCCAAGGGGTGGCTTCTCTCAGTCTGGCAGAGAAAAGGCCAAGGGTGGTAAGAGTTGCAACCTGCACCTACTTGGAGTGGACATGAACCCAATGAATCTAAGATCTAGTTATTCATAAGGTTATTGATTAATGTTTAGGGCTATGGCTTTTTAATTCCTTTTGTGTGCTTCAAAATGCAGCTTTGGATAAAAACTGTTTGTTTGCTTTCTTCACAGTCACATCTCTCTGTTTTGCTTGAAAAAGCAAAGCTGGAAAAAAACCCAGACTGAAAAGGATGGCAGAGTGTCAGCATGGCAAGCAGGGGAAAAACAAACTTAAAGTCATTGGGAAGCTTTAGGACTAATTCCAACAAAGAACAGACTTTTGAAGATGTTCCAGATAAAATCTTGGAACAGATTATGATATTTTCAATTTTTTTAATATGTGTAATAAAATAAAAATACAGACATCCGTTTCCATGCTACAAAGATTTACTCCAGCTCTAAATTAACAATAACTGAGTAGGGCTGGGGAGCATTATTCCTTTTCCCTGAGAAACAAGAGCATAATTTTGAAGTTATTAAAATGAATGTCAGTGTTTGTCAATGAAACCCCCACATGTGTAACTCTGCGGATTGTTCTGAAGTGAATATGGTGGAAAATCAATGATCTAAAATCTTGGATCCAATGTGAGTCACAGAAGGGTTTATTCTACACACATCTCTTGTTTAATACTGCCCTAGTCCAGGAGGTGGCCTGGAATATCTGAAACCCAGCCCAAAGGCAGCTATATGTAAGAAATCTCCCTGGTATGTGGTGAAAATATCTAATTTATTGACAGCAGCTGTCAGGTTTTGCAAAAGTGGGAGAAAACTTAAGAAAGCCAAGCCTAAGCAACGCTTGTTCTTTCAAATAAAGGAGGTTGTATGGAGATATTAATGCTATTCTGAACCCCAAATTTATTTTCAAACCACACAGATTCATCTCACATTAATTTGGGTGGGAAAATGTAGACACACACACATATATATATATATGTATATATATACACATAGATATATATACACACAATCTTAAACCACAAATGTTTCATAAACTTTCAGCATTTAAGTGCTGTGGGAACTGTAAGGGAAAAGAGCATTTGGGGTTTTTTGGGTCTTTTAAAAAATTAGCTCACTTGTGTGAGATTTGTTGTGCATTAAAATAAACTCTCTGATGAATATTAATTTTCTTTCAGTTTGCTAGAAACTTTACCTGATTTAATGATAGTCTGAATCTTTCCATTTGTAGTGGTACCTCAATTTTTGGGCTGCTATGCCTTCTATAATCAGTATCTGAATCCAACTTTGAAGAACAGAGGAAAGCCACATTAAGCCAAATTCAGGGAATGCTGTTGACCACCAATTAATCTATTGAGCATTTTGGTTTTTTCCTTAAAAAAAAAAAAAGCCATAACACCCTTGATCTGAAATTGATCTCAGGGCTTATATTTGCCATATGAAAAGAAAATGTGTTGAAAAAGCAGGAGAATAATTTCATGAAAAAATGGTAGTTGTTTACTGTAACTACTTTATAAAGTTTAGATCTCATTAATCTTGGGATTTGATGGCTCACAGCTGGGTAAATTCAGAGTAGATCGTTTTTGCAGTGCTTGTCTACACAGAGACACTCAGGAAAATATAACAACCTGCTGTACTTCATGTGGGTTCTCCTGCTCTGCCCTGGGCTTCTACTTTTCTCTTGCCTGGAAGCAGCTCATAACAGAAGCAGCTGCCATATCAGAAGAATTAAATTCTTCACCTCTGAGAGCTTTTCACGAGTAGCTCAGGGAAATCCCAGACCCATTTACACTCCATTGAGAGACCCCTCAAACTGCACTTGCTGTCCAAGTGCATGAAATTTGGAGCATGCTGGGTTTGGGAAGACGGGCAGCAGATGAGAGCTGTGCTTTCAAAATACAGCCTGCTCATAAAGTTGTTTCCTTGAGGTGTTAGTAATGTATCATGTGAAAAGTCAGAAATATGTATTTTGCTCTGCAGCCCGCTGGACCTTGTTTAAAACATCACAGGGCCGTGGAATAAACTTGATTTCTCAGCTGTAGTCAGAGGAAAAAGCTGCAGCTGGCATCTCATGAACAGTGGTGTGAATTAGTAATAGGGGATGTGCTCAGGCAGTCTTTGAGAGGATCATTCTGGAACATTATCTTACTGTTGGACTTTTAAAGAGAAGTCACTTGTGTGTGATGTATTTGTAATCCATGAGAAATAGTTTAATAAATTAAAGGCTTCATAAGTCTTCCTTAGTCGTTAATAATTAAAAGAATTTTTAATTTTCTTAGGAAGTAATGGGAATAGACAAAGCAGGCAATGGATGGAATAAATCAACATGATGAATTAATTAATGGTTCACGAGGGATCTTAAATTAGGTCACCTCTTAAAATATGTCAGCTGGTTATTTGCTTAAAGCTCATATTGGACATACCTAGGAGAACTTTTCAAGCCTCAAAATCTCTCCTGCAAAGGCCACCCAGAAACAGCTCGGGGGCATCATCTGGAAATAAGATTAATAAAAAGCCAAAGCTTGTTAGATTTTGTTTAGAGAATTCACAGTAAAGCTGTGCACAATGTAGAAGTTACACCCAGTATTTGACTCTTGTTTAGTCTCACTTGGAGAAAAAAGTTGTCTCTAATCTTACCCCTAAACTTTCCGAGTGCACATCCATCATGGTTTTCCTGCACTTCTGAGCTGTTTCAGGTCAAAAAATGTGACTGGGAACTGTTACAGCTGGTATTTATGAAGCTTTTAGCTGTTGTCAGCATGTGACTCCCTCTGGACTTACTACATGAAACCAGTTCTTATTAGCACAATGTAGGCATGAAAGTATGAAAGACTCCTTAATTATTAATTTATTAGGATTCTCTTCCACAGGAAAGCTTGACTTAGCCTATTTTTCAGTACTCTGGATCTATCCATAAATGAACTCCAAGGGAATTGTATTGTTACCTTACAATTGGACTTCTCGGGGGCTTTTATGTTTTTCTGTTCAGTTTCCAGATGTATTTTGAATGCCAGTTGTCTCAGACAAGTGGAATGATCGACATTGTCCTGAGCACGGTCCTAGAAGTGCGGCAGAGAAGCCCCAAATTCCATTTTGGAGCTTGGTTATTTGGGTGAGGAGGTGCCTGGTTTTACCTGTGATTCTTCTCACTGAAATGGGAAGGGTTTTGTGTGCCCTTGACCTGTTTTATCCCAGTCTCGTTCCAGGTGTTCCAGGAGGTGATTTTATATAGATGTGTGGTTTTTGCTGTTATAAAGTGCCAGCAGCAGTGTACAAATAAGGACATATTCCAGATTCTTCAGGATGTATCTTGAAATCCAAATCCTCTTCACTGGCAATTATAAAAGGGGATTTTTGAAATGCAAATAACTTGTTCAGGAGGCCAGGGTTTGTAGCGTAAGCGAGACTCAGATATAACTCCAGACCTTACGAGATGAGGTTTGTGTGACCGGGAGCTGTGGCACAAAACTGGAGAATTGCTGTGACCCCGAACTGAAACGGTGAGAATCAGCATTTCAGTAACATGATCAGAGTCCTGCAAACACAGGGCAGGAGCCACGGCATGCTAAATATTTGGGTTTGCAAAGCAGACAGCAATTAAAAAGTTTCATCCTGGTTCAACTTAACAGATAAAGCATTTGTGACTTAAATGGTGATTTGGTTCCAATTCCTCTGTGTGTTTTAAAAGTAGAGAGTGCTGGTTCTGTGCTAGGATTTTGATCCATAGGTGATATTGCTCTCTAACCTAATTTTTAAAGGAAACTTTATACTTGCCTCTCAAGTGGGGAACAACTTTGTGCTAGAAACATTTTTTTTAAAATCTTGTGTAGTTTATTACCATAGCTTTCCTAGGATTTATTTCCTTTTCTGAAAACTGATATATTTCTTGCTGCATATTTAAAAGTACACGATATTTTTGGTCCCTCAACAGATGTTAGTTTTCTTCTGATCTCTTTCAGACATCTGGAAATAATGTCATTATGAAATGTAACTAATTCTCTATACCCAAGGTCTGGTCTGAAATCCTGCAGAGATACATCTGCTGCATCTGCACTGTATTAGAAGTGATTCATTGAAAGTCTTCTAAAATTGGGCTGAGTTCTCAGCCAGTGTGAACTGCCACAGCTTCCCTGGAAGTAAAGTTCCGAGTCTGCTCTGTGCTGTCAAATCTGCTCCAGTACAACGCTGTCGAGACATTTGGGCAGTTCCAGAGCTGCAATATGTTACAAAGGAGTCCTCTGTGAGTGAAATTTCTGGCGGTGCCTCCTTTGTCCCAGCCAGCAGAATCGAGAAAGATCTTCACCTAAAGCCATTGATTCCTCATTCTTTCCTTTCTGCACTGTCTTTTATAATACACTTCTTTTTTTAATCGGCAGCTGTTTCACTGCGTGTTGAGGGATCAGCCCTGCACAGAGGAGTCGTGGGGTCAGGGCTGACTCAGTTCTTCCCCTCCCTATTTAAAACAGTCTTGCTCCCTCAGAACTTTCTTGTAGACATCAAAGTGCCTTCACCTATGTAGATGCAAATGAAAGGAGAACAAGAGTCTTGGGGCCAGAAGAAAGTTCCCATCACAGCCCATCTCGGGCAGAGCATCTCAGGGAGACGTGTGCTCGCATCATTGTTCCTGCTCCATTATCCCAAACAATTCCTCTCCTTCCTGCTGCTGTTGGGGTGGTTCTTTGGGAGCTCTTCTGTGCAAGTGCAGTGCAACCTTGGGGTGGCTGCAGTTAGGGAGGAGTGTGCTGCTGCCTTTTTGGAGTTACTACGAGGTGCATGGAGCAGAGGGAGCCAAAGGGATCAAATCTTCAACAGATAAATTTTTAATGGCTCTGAAATTAAGAATTCCAGCACGTTTTGGGGACCTTTACTCTTGTTTCATTCCTAAGACCTTTTCTGAAGATGTATTTATGAAGCTGGTGTTTTCAGTTCATTATGTGAACTTCGAAAAGCTTTTTACTTGATTTTTTTGTTCTTTTTGTAAATCAAAGATAGTGAAAACTGGTTCATTAATTTGATTTTAAAAAAATCACTAAATATGCTTAAAAATTAATGTGACCCAACTTCTTTCACTAATCTTAAGTAATATTAATGGGAGAGCAAACCACATTATTTTGTGCAGTGTTTTGTTGGGGATTTGTTGTATCTTTTTTCCTAGATTCTTATAAAAGCTTCGGTAAACACAGAAATAAAGAAGTAACTATATCCTGGAAGGTGGAACAAAAGAAACCTGAAAACAGTGGACACAGGGCTTTGCAGGGCACAGGTGAGTTGTATATATCCCATTTTTTTTTATGTGAACTTCCATAGGCAGGTCTGTGCACGTACCCCACAAGAACATTGTAGGGCTGAAAATGACATTTCACAGATACAGGGTGGGTTTGTTTGTAGGACTGATATGTCCCCTTGGGCATCTTGAATATAAGGTAGTGCTGCTGGGGCTTTTTTAATGCCATGTCTTGGTCATACTTCAGAGAGGCTGGAATTAGTTGGACTATTATAAGAGTGTTGGCATAATTCATGGAAAAGTGCACTTTTTATAGAGTATACTTTCACTTTCTAGAAAATATGTCAGACTGCTATTCTAAAAGATGTTTTTTTGTCAGCAGTACTGATGGCAAATGTAGGAGTCTGCTTCACTGAATACACCATTTAAAGTATACTTAAATTTAAAAGTAGAGAGGAATTGATATGCAAAACGATCACATTCAGTAACTCATAATCAGAACAAAACCGCAGCTGATTACCAAGTTTCTGGAAAGTAGTTCAAGGGGCAGAAAGAGCAGAAATTTCTGCTGTTTGCAGATTTATTTAGGACTTAATCATTTGGGATTGGTTTGTAAACAGATTGTTTAAAAAGCAGTTGGCGGATTAGCTCTCTTTGTTTGATGCAGACCCACAAATGTCACCCTCTCCCTCGCAGCCCCGGAAGGCGGAGGGAGCGCGAAGGGAAAGGCGTCGAGGGCGTTGTTTGATATCTGACATCAAGCACAGCTCTGACAAGGAGCTGGCAGGAAATTGGGTTTGACAGCTCATCACGAGCGCAAACCAAGACAGAATGAGGCCTTGCCAAGGATGGGGTGGAAGTCGCTCACCGTTGTGCTGCTGAAGGTGACATCACTCACCGTGACACCCAAATATGATTTAGGAAATGTATTATTAATGGTTGTCAGTTCCTAAGGAAAACGTAAATAGGAACCTGGGGACTACCTGTTGTCTGTGTAGCCGCTGGCTGAAGCAGGAATGTGGAATTAAATACAGATATTGCTGTCTTGTGTTGCTGTCACTACTCCTGGAGATGGCAGAGTTTTGGGGTTTGCAGGGCCGGGCTTAGTTGCTTGGTTATGCAGAGATTGCTCTGGCACAAATGTCTTTATCACAGCAAATATTTGGGGAGGGGGTTGTTGTGTTTTTTTTGTTTTTTTCTAGGTTTTACAAATTTGCATAGAAACGCTTCCAAAAATGTGCTTTGTTTTGTAGTGTGGTGTAGCTCCTCAAACTCCAGTCAGCCCATCTGCAAATGAGCTGTGAGAAAGAGCTGAGGAAGCAATAATGATTGCTCTAAACTGAAGGAATGAGATAGTGCAGGACTGCAAGGGAAGGAAGATTTTCTGGAAATCTCAGATTTAACAATTCATATTTTAGAAGTCACGGATAACCAAGCATACATGATTTGTGTGATATGTTCAAAATGCCATCAATGACAAACCCAGGATAACTCTGGATCATGTAGAACACCATAGAGTTGCAGTTCAGGGCTGGAATTCTGTTTCTTTTCTCTTTTCTTTCTCCCAGAGCCAGTTTAAAGGCCCTTGGACACACATCTCCCTTCCCAACACCTTCACAGTTCAGTGACTGAAGATTTTCAGTTCTTCAGTGGTCACAAGAACCTCAGTTCAGTGACTGCTGAACTAATGAGTTTTTAAACAGTCCTGCAAAAGTTAAAAATAACCCTAGAGATGATTATTAATGCATATAAATATGTAATAAAAAACCCAAAGAAGTTCTTCACTTGGCTGCAGGGTTGATGGACTCCTCAGGGATGACCAGAGGAGGGTTTTAAACTCCCATCTTTCAAACCAAGCTCCTTGTTGCTTTGGGTGTGTTGCATAGTCCTGTGCAGGTGCTGCTGTTTTGGTGCTGTCCATGTTTCATGGGAAGATGTGCACGGGGAGCACTTTTGTGGCGGTGGTCAGCCGCTTGGCCAGAGGGTCACCCCGTGATAAAGCCTGGAAACATGTACATTGGGCTGACCTGGCCACCACTCCAGACTCCCTTGTTTAGAGAGACCTATGCCGCTCCGCCCAAGGAGGCATGGCTCCCTGATGCTCACATAAGAGATGTTTTAATTCTCTAATCAGTTCTTGTACCTTTTCTATACCCCAGATGTGAGATGTGTTGTTAACCCCTCAACTCCCCTCGTTGTTTATGTAAATTCCCAAGGTTTCCTCCACCCTCAGTGTATGAATATGTGATGGCTGTCTAGAAAGTTCTTTATTCATTGGTTGATGGTTGGCTGCAGTTAATAGTTATGCCCCTCAGATGTCCCCATTGGTGTACCTCCTATGTCAATCCCATGCCCTCTGCCTCCCTGCCAAACCGGCATTGGAGGATCCCTATGTGACCCCTCCTCTTTGCCCTCCCTTAAAACCACGCTCCGCGCTGCTCCCGGGCTCTTCGTGTTCCCTCCTCCCTCGTGTTAGTCTTCCCTTCGCTTCTTAAATAAACCCTTCCTGCTTGCACCTCCATGAAGAGTCCCTCCTTTTTCCCGTCTCCAGAGCGCCTTTTCCACCGAGCCCTCGTCGCACCCTTGGTGCGTTTGCAGCCAGGGCTCCACTCTCGAGCCCGGTCTCGCAGCCACAGCCCAGCAGGGATCAGCCGCGGAGCCCCTCCAACGTGGCGCCCTCGCGGGCAGGGGCCGCACCGCGACACACTTTTGTCTCTCAGGTTTTTCTACCCTTGCAAGGTTCCGTGTTTGCTATTCTGGGGTTCCAGAAACGCACAAAGTGGATTACGCGGCATGAGAGAAAATGCCTGGTGGGGAACTTCACAGTAGGCAGCTGAATGAAACTTATTTGTTTGAAAATCTGTTGTTGGAAAAGGAAAATAAAAATATTCCTTTCTCTTGCGATGTAAATCCCCATATTCTCTTTCTGTCTCTCTGAGGTGAGTTATATATTCTACTGATTTTTTTTTCCAGTTGGAATATTGAGTCTTGCAAAAGCTGCTGTTTGATTAGAAAACGGAAAGAAAACAGGCTGGTGAAATAACTCCCTAATCATAAAAACAAATAAATGAAAACTGACATTACAAATACATTTAAATGCCAGATAAAAATTTTACCACACACACAACTCTAACTATGTAAATAAAAAAAAACAAGAGAGAGGTTGGACCTGGAAAAATGGAGGGGGAAAAAAGGTAATTTGAGTACTTTATCTTTCTTCATAATTATTCTCGTGTGGATGAAGATACACTTGCTGTAGCTAAAGAACCTTGAGACTGACTATTTTCAGATGGTGTGGCATAATGCCCTGATATAAATGATTAATGTACCTAAAGAGGTTGCTTCATTATATATTGCCCACTTTTAGCAGACAAGTGAACTCTCTGCTTTAAATTTTTTCTGGTTCCATTTGCTAATGAAAAATAATGAGCAGTTTTATGGAAATGAGCAGGAAATACATACATAATAATAATTAGATATGAAGGCGGTTCTGTGGGTATTTCTGAACAAGAATGGGTTTAGAAAATGTAAATGGAGAAATTTAACAAAATTACTTTTATTTTGTGCAAGCCTGGGTCTGGAAGGGATGCTCTACTTACAGGTTTTCTTCTGCTCATTTATTCTGAGCATCTGGTTTGTGGCCGTTGACCAGATTGCTGGCACTGGGTTTGCCTGGCAGCACCACAGTGGCAGGAACTAAAGGGATTAAATGACCAATTGAGGATTTCCTGAGTATGTCAGGAGCTGGTAGACAGCCCTTCACCTTTATTTAGAGATCTCTCTTACCGTGTTACCCTCAGCAGATTTTTTACCCTGAACTCAGCTCAGTATCTCTGTGCCACGCATGTCTTAAGGCCACAAAATTCTGTACCAAACTTTCTATTGCAAATGTTTTTGTGGTACGTATTGAAAACGAAGCAGAATTCACGTGGCGCCCGTTTGGTTTCACATGTGGTTTCATGTGGTTGAGACGTCATGCCTTTCTGTAAAAATGGAAAGCTTGGGAGAATAGCATGGAATTAGAGTTCTTTGTCGAGTGATTGGATGGATCTTAATCAGAAAGCTGGTACATCAAACAGTATGAATTTTGTAAATGGTAATTATTGCTTGATTAGGAAGCGGGAGAGAGAAGTGGATCTGTCAAAATTAAAAGTAGTCCATTGGTCTAGGTTTTATTTGAGGGCTCCTGTTCTGTGTAAAAAGAAGTGTGGAAGCCTGTGCTTTAAATGCTCAGCAGTGAACCATTTTATTATATATGGGGTGTACATATTTACATAAAAATAAAATTACAGGGATCCTGTTAAATTTATCTGAGAGCATAAAAAGCGGTCTTCTTGCAATAAAATGTTTTGAGAATGAGTAATAGCACTGTTTAGATGAGATTCTAAAAGCCTTTAGGATTATCCAACTTCCATCTGAATTATGTAGTAACTGATGAGGCTGCTATCAGAATCAGATTTTTCTCTGCTTACTGATGCTAGACAGTTCTCCTCAGCATGGTGTCTTCAAGCTCTCACTTATTTAATGATTCATTGTTCCAGTCAAGAAAAAAAAAACCCAAAGCACAAAATAATTACCTGACAGCTTTTTAAAATTAACTCACTTGGGATCTAAAGATTGCAGCAATAAATTACATCTTGTGGATTCATTCCTCTCCATTTTTTTTCGTGCCTATTTCTGTTGTGATGTTGATGTCAGGAATGATAAAATCTAAAGGACTGAGGGTTGCCAGCAAAATTCCTTTGGATGAAGTCTTGATGAGCTCCAACCCTGCACTTCGTCTTTTGTCAGGAACCTGAACGCCTTTTGAGCAGGGCAGGTGCTTCTCAACCAGCGAAGAAATGAGCTTTATCTTGTGAGGAAAATCGTGCTGGATTCTAATTTAGCCAGAAGGAAAATTCCTTTTTGTCCCAAAATAAAGCTTATTTGACTGACCACATAAAAATAGGGGGCACTAGGCCAGACCTCAGAGAATCACAGAATATTCTGAAGAGACACAAAAGGATCATCGAGTCCAGCTCTTTTCTGAATGGGCCTTACAAGGACTGAACCTGCAACCCTGGAATTCAGCAGCGGGCTGTAACAAACTGAGCTGATCTCAGAGAGGCTGGACAGGGGTGATAGAAACTTTGCCATAAGTAGTGACTAAGCACGGCATTAGAGGAGCTTTGCCAGAGCCCTGAGTGCACTGGGGGCACAGGCCTGCCAGCCTTCCTGACTCCATCTAAATCAGCTCCATTCCCCTGCAGAGTGAAGGAAAAATTGGGTTGTAGGGGAAAGAAAAAAACAAACCAAAATAATGTTAGTAAGAGAAATTGATGCCATGATGATTTTTTGCCTTTTATATATACCCCTCTTATATGCCCTTTTATATAGCCTTTTATACAGCTTTTATGTATCCTTAGTGCTTTTAGCCCACACACTTGTAATTCCCTAAGTCTGATAACCAGCTTAGACCCAAAGTGCCATTAAGCCAAGAGACCAAACTTCTTGGGAACCTCGCAGCTGGGTCAGAAAGCCCCAGACACCAAGGTCCTCTCCAGAACACATTCTGTACACCAAGACAGGCCCATCCGGGGGGAAGGTGCCTCAGGACGGGGGCTTCTCTCGAGCCTCTCACTGGGGAGTCTTTGATAGAGATGCTAATTTGCAAGGTCTCTAATTGTATAGGTGAATCATTGTCTGTGTGCATTTTCAGTGTGCATCCTGGGGTGCATTTCGGTGCATTCTACCTGGATGTGGTGCACCAGAGGATCCTTAAATAAATACCGAGGTAAAACCCCTTTTTTCCCCCTCTAACCATGTTTGGCTTTTAATTTTAAGCCCAGGGAAAGGCAACAAAACTGTGGAGGCTTCCTCAAGGTGCTCTAACTTCGAATTGTCCAGAGGTCACTCTTTTCAAGTACCCATCTTGGGAAAGTATCGGAAAAAGGAAGTCCACAGGAAACGGCTTTCCTTTTGGAGCTCTCCCACCCAGATGAAAGCAGATGCTCCCAGTGCCACTGCTGAGTATCAATAATGCATTGCAGCAGGTGCTGCAGGCTATGAGAGTTTCAATATATTTGAACAGTCAGCTCCTGCCTTTTCTGAAGGAAACTCTGAATTATGGATGGGAACAAATGATGCTTTCTGATGGCAACATTTCAATAAAAGAACATACAGAGTTCTTCAGGAACACAGAGGCCATTGTGCAAGGCTTTCTGAGGAAATACCGGAAGACGCAAATTTGGGTAATGAAGTGATCATCTATAACGAACTGAGTGTGTTCCCCTGGTTTCATTGTTATGGCAGAAATACATGTCAATATTAATCTTCAGTGAAGAACACTTTTGTTCCCAATTTGGTCTGCAGAACTCAGGCTGCCCACTTTATAAAATGGTCAGCAGCCGGTGAATCAATGCTGAGAAGCAATTCATAGCAGTCAGGATGGATTTGTGTTACCGCTTAGCTGGGGGATGAGCTCCTTCAGAGGAAGAAGCTGCTCTTATTCTTTCCAGTGAGCGTCAGCCTTTACTAAAATAAACCTTTTCTCAAAGGAGAGGGTTGGGAAAATTCTTTAGAGAATCACTAATTCTGATCTACCTCAAGTCACTTCCATTTTCTTCCTGGAGCCCAGAGTGAATCATGCTGTGTGCGAGTCCTGTAACTGCAGCATTCAGGGCAAGGTGCCTGGGAATTGAGAGTAGTGTCTGCCTTTTATTCTGCACTTGTAGTTCTGAGGCTCTAAAATATTTCAGAAAAAGAAATTTATTCACAGCTGAAGAACTGCAAGAACCAAAGACGAAAAGCAGCACTTCAGAATGTTATTAGGGATAACATCAATAAATAGCTCTTCTTCCCAGACATTTCTAAATCACATGTTCTGATATTTCAAATTAATCAGGAAAAAAAAAAAGGCTAAATTAAGAGAATTTCTTTTAAGGGCTTTATATCAGGACTGAGTATGAAGCATCTCTATAATCAGGCATAAATAGGAATTGGGGTGGGTGGGGGAAAGATTGGAAAAGGGCAACTAAAAACTCTACTGGGCTGTAGCTCTTGAAATATGGAAGATATCACAAAGATTAAAACAGCTCCTTAATTTCTGTCAGCAACTGTTGCCTTCAGCATGTTGAAAGGAGCCCTATTTTTGGTAATAGCCAGCAATGCATTTGATGTATGCTAATTATCAGGCTGTCTTGGAGATATTTGGAGAAAACAGTACTACATGTAAAAAGATTAAACAGGGAAAATGCCAATTTTCAGTGCTGCTTGTGATTTTGAATGCTAGACAAACTGGCTGGTCGTTATGACAGAGAAAAATACGAACACCTGAAATGCAGAACCACTGCTCAGGGACTTGGAAAATTTATCACATGAAATCCTAAGTATTTCCCAAATCCGAAGAGATTTGATCTATGAAATTGTTAATCCCATATCAAATTTGAGTACTAACAACTGGAAGATGGAAATACATAATGCAAATGCAGAAATGAGAAACAGCATAAAATTGACGGGTTTACAAATGTAATGTGTCCAGTTGATGTTACATCTCTTGGATAAGAAAAGTGCATTTTTAAGTAAAGACAGAGATATTATTTGTCTGATTTTTGGAAATGCAACTGAAGGTTATGTGTGGAAAATGACGTGTCTGAAGAACCAAAATTTTATATAAATTAGATTGATTAAATGGTAGACAAAAATGGCTTGCATTAAAATGCAGTGCCTTGAACTGAAAGCAAGCTCCTCTTTAAAGATCAAGAAGTTTTCTTCACTACCTGGGGTTGACTTAAACGAAAATGTACAAAATAAGGTTTTTAAAAACACGAGGTTTTGAAGCACAAGTACCAAGACAATCCAGAATAAATGTTGGTAGTATTGAGGTAAAATTTAAAAGCATTAAATGTGATCTCTCCTATTCCATGGCAATGTCATAAGATCACTGCTGCAACTTTTGGTACACAATGAATTTTAACCTTTTTTTTTTTTAATACTAAAATAATCTGCAAATGAATTGAATCAAAAATATCTTACACAGCTTGAATATTGGAATTTTTTACTGTTATCCTGGTTCCTCATTGTAACTTTGCATAGGTCTCTTGGTTATCATTTTCATTAGCAGCAACTGCTGAGAAGAGTGAGGGTGAAAAATTGTCGAATTATTGGTTTCAGGAGTGCCAAAGCTGCCCCCTGAGCAGGCAGGTGCTGCTCTGCTGGTACAGCAAAGTCCTTCAAACCCTTCTGACAGAAAGGCAAAGGTTTATAATTATCAGTTGTCACTAAAAGTACCAGCTGGGGCTCAAGCTGCCGGTGCCTGAGGATCTTTAAAAATTACTGCTGATTTAGTTTTCGATAGAGAGTAGGTGGCGTGGGCTGAAGTTTCCTTTGCAGAGGTGTTGTTTGCAGTCAGAATCACTCCCTTGCATGCACTTTACATTTAGAATATTGGTCCTGAGCTCTTCAGGGTGAGAGCAGGACAAATTGAAAGATGCTTTAATTGCCAGAAATTCACTGGGTTTGCTTCCATTGGATGGTACTTCAGACTTTGATACTGTGGATTTTGATTTTTTTTTTTCCTCTTTTGCTTTGTGCAAGTGAACAGTTTTGGTAAGAATGTGTGACAGGTTTTGATTTACAGGATTTTGATTCACAACACAGTTTTGATTCACGTTGTAGTTGTTCGTGAGCCCTGAAGTCCAGGAAATTTGTGATCCCTACAAGTAGAGTAAACAGCCATGACACACAGCTGGAGGCCAAACAGATGGATCAAAAAGCTGGTCCCAATCAGTGTGTTCACCAAATCAAGCATATTTACCCTTGGACCTTCCTACACGTGGCCATTGCATGATAATGGCCACAGGAGAAAGCCAAAGGGCCTGAAGAGATGGGTCAAACTGGATAAAGAGAGGTTTTTCTGAGGTAAGAGGACATTCAGATTTTGAGATAAATAGCTACATAAAGAGAGAGATATTTTTATTTTCTTTAGTTGCCAATCAGAATCTAACAATTAAATGAAAACATTAGTCTCCTGAAGGGTCTTTCTATCTAGGTGGTTTATGTTTTGTCTTTTTCTTTCCCCACCCCCAAACAAAAAGAGGAATGGGGAGTAGCCTTTTAGATGTCTTGGAAGAATCGGGCTCATCACAGCCTAATCCTTAAAGGAATGTAACAAATGGGGAAGATATTTGGTAAATACAGCCAGAACTCTACATCTGATAGTACATTAAAAAACAAAACAAAACAAAACATTATCTTCACATGATTGTCATTTGTTTGAGCAGTCCTGATAAGCTTTATTTTGACCTATTTTCTGGTGTGTTTTATGTATCAGAGTGCTGATAGTGAGTATTTGTATTCATGTTTGGCTGTATGACTAATTGAAGAAATTTGTAATCTCCTCGTCTCGTGTTGGCATTACATTACATTGTTTCATATTAAATATGCTGCCTCTTTTAATCTGCGGGTTACAGATGCTTATTTCCTTCCACATTCATGGTAGTATTATCCTATTAAGGGTGTTTGTGATTTATTATTGCCTTTGTAAAGGCCATCTCGCAGCAATATGAGCTGATGCGCTGCCACGTTTGGCTGCAAACAGGAATTTGTTTTACTAATATGAAACATGTTTATGGACTGCTGTGCTAACTTATCAAAATGCCTGTTGGAGAGGCAGTTATCTGAGACTTTTCTGCCTGATGGAGATTTAATGGTACCCGATTTAGGGAGAGGATTGGCAGCTGGTCAGGGAGGGATCCTGCCCCTGTGCCCAGCCTGGGAGGCACCTCTGGGCTGCTGTGTCCAGCTCTGGGTCCTCAGGACAGGAGGGGAGGTCCTAGAGTGGGGCCAGAGGAGGTTGTGGAGATGAGGAAGGGACTGGAGCATCCTCCTGATGAGGAAAGGCTCAGGGCCAGGGAGGCTGGGATCAAACACCAAACCAAGAACCAGAGTAACGTGGCACTGAAACTGAGTCAAAGACTCAGCCGTGACCTCAGTTCTTCACTTAACTCTTTCTAGCTATTTGGTTGTCTCAAAACTTCACTAAAAACAAAATAATAATAAATAAATTTTATTT